>CAUJRU010000154.1:577372-1177372 GCA_963277665.1 Viscum album
CGCGGGTTAGCCTCCCAGACACAGTAGTGCTTCCCGCCGAGGTATGTCACCCAAACACAGTAGTGCACACCCCCTAGTAGCCTGCTGAGGTACTATCCGGATGAGTACCGCGGGTCTGCACTGTCACACAGGTAGTGCTCCGTCCACCATGGGTCTGCACCTCAGAAAGTAGTGCTCCGTCCACTGGGCTAGTCGACTCACTCCAAGTCGAGTCGGTCAAGCAGTCGTCAGGTCTCAGCCAGTTACACGGTCTCCGTACTCCGCATGCTCGTCACTGGGAGGGTCCGCTCCATGAGCTACAGGTCGATACACCAAGTATCTCAAAGTCCCACGAAGAAGTATCTCAAAGGACCGCCTCGTCATAGGGGTCTCAACACAACAGACGGCGCATCAATCGGACGCCCGGTCTGTGAGTTATTAGCCTTTTCGTCCCAGGGCCCGGTTTGTTTCGTGAGCGAACCAAACCCTGCTGTATATCAACTGTACCCCGAACTCTCATAGGGTATACTCATAGGGACCATTTCTCAACGGGATCAACAATGCCGCTGACGGTTCGTCAAACAGATGTTCTATCAGAAAGATATCAGTTTTTCCGTTCCAGGGGCCCGGTTGGATTTTGGTGCGATCCAACCCGGCCACTATCCATCTGCGTCCAAAACTAGAGCGGAGGATGCCAAAAGTTTCGTATCGTCATCAGGAACTCAACGCAACAGACGGCGCGTCAATCGGACGCCCGGTCGGAGAGTTATTGGCTTTTTCGTTCTAGGGGCCCTGTTGGTTTTTAAGGCCAAACCAACACAACTGTACTACACCTGCGTCCAAACCTCGGGCGGAGTATGCCAAAAGATCTGTCTCACATAAGGGAATTCAACTAAATAGACGGCGCGTCAATCAGACGCCCGGTCTGTTAGTTATTGGCCATTCCGTCTCACACCCACCCTGTGAAACATCCCAGGAGGTCACCCATCCTGATCACTACTCTAGGCCACACACGCTTAACTATGAAGTTTTAACCACGTAGGCTCCCGAAAAGGAAGGTGCATCTTGAGTATAGTATACCGAAACGGCCGTCTCGATCCAAGGATCGCGTTGCCGCTGACGTCGAGTCGTTTGGAGACTCGTAGCCCAAGATACGGGAATTTGACCGAAAGTGGCCCGAAACTGGGGGTCTGGGCCCGGGCCGACCCGGCCTGACCCCCCCCCCACCCCCCCCCCCCCCCCCCCCCCCCCCCCCTTGGGTTGGCCGAACCGGGTCGACCCGCCCCTGGCGGTGACCCGGCCCGGCTCGGAAAACCCGGCCCAGCGCGGCGGCGCGGGCCGTTGCGGCGGCGCGGTCCGGGGCGGCGGCGCGGTCCTGCGCGGCGGTGCGGTCCGGCGCGGCGGTGCGGGCCGGCACGACAGCGCGGCCTGGGCGTCGTTCGTGTGCCGTGCGTGGGGGGCAAAGCCCCCGCCTTTCCTCAGCTGGCGGCGCAGCAACCTGCCGCGCCTAAAGATAAACGGCACCCCTCACGTGGGGGCCTGCCTTCGAGAAAACGGGGGGTCGTCTGCCCCCCCCCCCTTTGTGAAACCGGCCCCCCTCATAATGGGGGGGCATTAAGGCTGGCCGGGGGAAATTATTTCCCCCGGTTTTCTCCCTTTCGGCCTGCCCGACCTGGCCGGCCGGTTCTTCCTCAACGGGACCGGCAAGGCCGGTCCCCCTTCCGGCTTCCGACACCAGCGGCCCGGCTGGCCGCCGGTCTTCTCGTTCCGCCATGGCCCGGAACCGGCCGCGGCCTTCATTGTCCGGCGCGGTGCGACGGCACCACGGCCCTCCACCACGACCCCACTCCGGTCGCGGTGCCTTCAAATTTCTTCGACGCGGCGCGACGGCGTCGCGTCCTTGCATTATTTAACGACGTGGCACGACGGCGCCGCATGTTTTTTGCCGCATGATCCTGGGAAGTGCGACGGCACCGCGCCACACCCGTTTTAATCCACAACAAAATCAACATGAATAGTAGGAGGGTCGGCCGTGTTAGTGCGGTATGGCCCCCTCGCGTTATTTGCTAACAATCGGCCTTTAATTAATGATAAACATTCACAATCTTTTAAATTAAATAAAATGATTTGGAATCAAGGCCCGAAAAATATAAACCTTCAAGTTCGAAGGAGAGATCCACATAACTTTAAAAAGTTTAATCCCCAACCTTGATTTAAGAGGTGACGAGATTCGGCGTCGTGAAAAGAGATGTCGCGGAAGAAGACGTCGTCGGTATTGCGGGTATGGCGTCGCGGAAGACGGTTCCTGAGAAAGTGGCGTTCTTCGTCGATGTCCGATTGTTCTTCGCGTTCTTTTCCAAGAGGATGAAGAAACTTCAAGACTTATAAGCCTTCTTTCCAAAAGCTCTCAAACAACACAACCCAACCAAAATAAATAAGTTCTCCACTTATTTAATTAACTTCACATGGCTTTTGAAATTCAAGTGTTTGAAATTCAAAAGACTCACACAACTCACCACATTAAAATCAACTCATTTAAGACATAAGTTATAACTAAGTTAAAATCATTTAAGTGGGAGTTGAGGGGTTTTAGAGGATATGAAGAGGTGGGGTTCGTGTGGGCCCCACCACCCTCATAACCTCCCAAGGGAGGTTGGGTGGTTACCCAACATCCACCATGAGCTAACACTTAGAGTAAGTTAATAAAAATTGTAGTGTAGTTATAAAATAAACTTCCACAATTTTTATTATCAACACTCGTGTAAACACAACTCTGGAACAGGAGATCCTAAGTAATTACCAGCGCTTCAGTTCCATCGGTGCCCTCAGAATTCGATTCCGGGCACCAGTTCAAAATATAGAAATTCCTGCTCGCTCGTTCACTGAACGTACCAGAGCCAAACTTCGGAAATTAATTCCGGGCACACCGGGCCTCGGAATTAGGCGCAGTCAGAAACTGCGTTATTTAAAATTCCAAATAAAATTAAGAAAAAAATTTCCTTGAAATTTTTGGGTCTTTATATTACTCCCACCTCAGGGCTTTACATCCCCGTAAAGCTTCAACACAATCTAGGGCCACAAAAGCGGTACACAACACGCATCTGAGCCTTCCGCTCCTATGTGCTCACCTGGAGGTTTCCGTACTGCCAAAGAAAGTGCACCCGAGGAATTGATTTTCCTCGTAGGATCTTCTCCTGTCAATCCTCGATCCCCACTAGAATCTCTGTGAAGGACACCCCATCGCAATCATCCAGCTCCTCATGGTCGATGGTATGCGAAGGGTCGAGCACGTATCTCCTCAGTTGAGATATGTGGAAGTCGCCGTGCACCTGGTGAAACTGCGTTGAATGGGTCAAGCGGTAAACCACCCCGCCTACCCAGCTAAGGACCTAAGAAGGTCCGCTGAACCCCGGAGATAACTTGCCGCCTTGGCCACATCTCCGTAAACCTCATCGAGGTGAGACCCGTATAAGGACATGATCATCATCCTCGAACTCGAGAGGTATCCATTTTCTGTTAGAACTGGAACTCGAAAGGCTGCTACCACGAGGGTATGGTTGACCGACTCAAGAGTGATTGGTCGCACCCTCCTGTGCAAGAGTTACCCTGTGCTGCCTAGGGTTTCCTTTTCCGCCGACCAAGGGAAACCCATCCCGACATTTGCCTAAAAACCGTCAATTTGAGTATGAAAATTTCTTGCCCATTCCATACTCAAGCTAACGTCGTAAGGCCTCGACGCTGTCACCAAAAGATTCCAACCGGAACTCTCGCCTCGATGGTCTGACCACACCATCGGCGAAAGTGTGATTATCGAGTCTCCTCCCAAGGTATCTCCAGATGTGAGGGTCAAGTCCACGGCTTACCAGAAACTGTAGGTCTGTAACAATATTTGTGAATGCGAGAAATGATTCACATCGACGTCCGTTACTACAACAGCTAGTAGGGGACACAGACTTTCCTTGAATCATTTCTAGATCCATTGGGTCGCACTCCTTGACCGCATGCATCCGCACTCTTCCTCCGCCCTCCAGCTCCCTGAGCCTCGCATGAATAACTAAGGCGGGTGGTTGTACATTGTTAGGATGTACACCACCTCATGCTGCTCTCCTAGCTCTGCCTCCACGTCTACTGCTTCGTAGACTCATCTCTATTTAAAGCTTCATATTCTTGAAATATTTAACACGCCTGAGTCTCTAAGACTGGCACCAGTTCCCTGTTTCTTATTGCACTATGCAGTCTTCATCCGCTCCTGGATGAACTGCACCTCCTTTAGTCTCACAAGAGCTGCAATGATTTCTTCTTTGCCGATAAGAAAAACCCGGTATCATCCCCTGGATGGACCACATTCGTTGCCTAATACAGTCAATCCTGACATGAATGATGCATTCATGCCATGGATGACGTCGTAAGGCCTCGACGTAACTACTAAGAGATCCAACTGTCACTCTCACCTCCAAGGGTCGATTCACACTGTCGGCATCAGTGTGAGGTCATTGGGTCCCCTCCAGTAGAAATCTCAAAGGTGAGGGTCAAGTCAACAGTTTAACCGGGACCACTCAGTATCAACAAAACAAAACGACAGGAAAGAAAACATCTCAAAGATAAGTGTCTTTTTATTATTGTAGCTCATATTACAAGACACGAATACATCAGAAAAATGGAACTAGAAGTACAGGGGACGTATCCAGTAGTTCCTCTCCTGTCCACCTATTCCCGGAGCTCTACTGCCCTGTCCACTGCTCGGCTGTTGCTCAAGCACTAGTCGTTGCTTCTGTCTCGGTGGCTCTTCCAACACCCGCTGATCAACCATATGAGGATTCGGACAGTCACGTTCCAGGTGACCCTTTCCGCCGCATGAGTAACATTATCTGTTTCTAGCACGCCTAGATCTGACCGCACCTCGGGTGACCCGCACCACCGGTCCTAAAACCCGAGATCGTCTAACTTCTAGTCTGGTCCTCCTGGACCTCTGCATCATCTGTCTACTGCCCACAGATGACTCGGATACTAATCAAAAAGCACGTGGAAAAGGCAGAAGCTCATGTACACGCTCGAGGTGTAGAGATACTGGCACAAACTCCACCCTGAAGAAGGTCTTGAAGTCCTCCCATGCGAAGGTTATCCCGTCGCAAAACTAAAACAAGTGGCTCCACCACCTGCCTGCTGATTCCTCATGGAGGCTGGCAGCAAAGATCACCATGAATTCTGCCGGCGTCCCCACTAGCCTGAAGACTCTCACCACAGCCTCCAGCCATACCTCTGCCGCCTGCGGGTCCGTCTCTCGCCGGAACCTGGGTGGCCTCTGGCGCTGGAACTCGTGCAGCGTGCTCAAGCGTCGTGCATTGCCTACTGCTGGGGATGGTGGCATTGGTGGCCCAACGGGTAGCAGTACTGCTGGTGCCTCCACTGGTGCCTCAACTGGGATAGGGCCTTGTACTAAGTCCTCGTCACTCGGCGGGCTGTCAGTACGTACCATTCTCGGGGCTCTAGCTGGTCGTCCATGAAAAGGCATTATGAAAGAAACATCGTGACACGGTCAAACGTTTATACCTGGTGAGCTGACCTGGTTTGAGCTATTTTAAGGGAAAACCTTTGAAAACACACACCCAATCAGTGTTTTCATGCACAAAGTCGGAAATCAGTTGTCAGGGACCTGGTGTATGGATACGTCGGCCGCCCGCACCAACACTGGACTCCCTGAACTGAAATCCACACTCGGTACTCTTAACACTATTGCTTCACAGAAAGAAAAAAGACAGAGACATAAGTTTTGCGGTAGAACCGAACTCCTCTGATACCAATTTGTCATGACCCGTCCTCGGGGCCCGTTCCGTGACTACCCCAAGCCCACCTTCCATAGGCCAGGGGCTGGCGACTAGCACCAAGGCGTAAATCCCTGTAAAAAGGGAAGGCATTGCCTTTGTAAAGTAAACAATCACACAGAGTACAAGCAAAAGAAGTAAACACTAAGTAAAAACTGAGTACAACAGTAAGTGCGGAAAGTAAAAAGGGGTCGGAAATACAAGCCCAACTGTAATGTAAAACTCGAAAGGGAAAACATCAATTGAAAAGTAAAGCTGCTATGCCGAGCTGTCCACTGGAAATCCCACCTGAAGGGTGTGTACAGATAGCTCCTCTGCTCCTTGGGTCCCACCATCCGCTCAGAGTATGTCCCGCCCAGTGGTCCACCTCTAGGTATCGCCTCATCGTCACGTCCACCTCTGGGTACCGTCTCGTCGTGAGGTCCTCCTCCGGGTACCATCTCGTCATATAGTCCACCTCCAAGTACCGTCCAGTCCTCGAACACTCGGCCTCTGTCAGCACTGCCCGTCGTCTGCAACCAACACAACGATGTGCGGGCATAGCCCGTGCAGGGGTGAGTATAACGATACTCAGTAGGGACCCCGAGACCCTCAATGTCTCACTAAACCAACAAGGATAACCACAAAGAAAATCTCAGGAGATAACCTCTAATTAGGTATATGCCCATATATATACCTAAGTTATCAAGTAACTCATCTCAATCATGAGGAAACACAAGGATTATGAAATCAACGGATAACCACTACCCGGGTATATGCCCATACATATACCTATGTTATCAAGTGACTCATCTCAATCATGAGGTAAACACAAGGTCAAAAGTCTCTGCTCAAACCAGGATTTTCATTATCGAAACCGTAACTGCTGAAGAGCTCCGTCTCTGGAGTGTACAGTGGTCCTGTCATGACTCCGAGGTATTGCTCACTAACCGAAGACTGCGGATGTACTCCTCCTGTCGAGTATTGCGGGTCAGCCACCCAGACACAGTAGTGCTTCCCGTTGAGGTATGTCACCCAAACACAGTAGTGCACACCCCTTAGTAGCCTGCTGAGGTACTCTCCGGATGAGTACCACGGGTCTTCACTGTCACACAGGTAGTGCTCCGTCCGCCATGGGTCTGCACCTCAAAAAGTAGTGCTCCGTCCACTGGGCTAGTCGACTCACTCCAAGTCGAGTCGGTCAAGCAGTCGTCAGGTCTCAGCCAGTTACACGGTCTCCGTACTCCGCACGCTCGTCACTAGGAGGGTCCGCTCCACGAGCTACAGGTCGATACTCCAAGTATCTCAAAGTCCCACGAAGAAGTATCTCAAAGGACCGCCTAGTCATAGGGGTCTCAACAGAACAGACGGCGCGTCAATCGGATGCCCGGTCTGTGAGTTATTACCCTTTTCGTCCCAAGGGCCCGGTTGGTTTTGTGAGCGAACCAAACCCGGTCGTATCTCAACTGTACGCCGAACTCTCATAGGGTATATTCATAGTGACCGTTTCTCATCGAGTTCGACAACGCCGCTGACGGTTCGTCAAACAGACGTTCTGTCAGAAAGATATCAACTTTTCCGTTCCAGGGGATCGGTTGGATTTTAAGACAAAACCAACCTGACCGTACTCCACCTGTGTCCAAACCTCGGGCGGAGTATGCCAAAAGATCTGTCTCACTTAGAGGAATTCAACGAAACAGACGGCGTGTCAATCGGACGCCCGGTCTGTCAGTTATTGGCCTTTCCGTCTCACACCCACCCAGTGAAACTTCCCAGGAGGTCACCCATCCTGATCACTACTCTAGGCCAAGCACGCTTAACTATGAAGTTTTAACCACGTAGGCTCCCGAAAAGGAAGGAACACCTTGAGTATAGTATACCGAAACGACCGTCTCGATCCATGGATCGCGTTGCCGCTGACAGTGAGTCGTTTGGAGGCCCGTAGCCCAAGATACGGGCATTTGACCGAAAGTGGTCCGAAATTGGGGGTCTGGGCCCAGGCCGACCCGGCCCGACCCCCCTGGGTAGGCCGAACCGGGTCGACCCGCCCCGGGAGGCGACCCGGCCCGGCTCGGAAAACCCGGCCCAGCGCGGCGGCGCGGTCCGGCGCGGTCCGGCGCGGCGGCGCGGTCCGGCGCGGTCCGGCGCGGCGTCACGGTTCGGCATGGCGGCGCGGCCTGGGCGTCGTTCGTGTGCCGCGCGCGGGGGGCAAAACCCCCGCCTTTCCTCAGCTGGCGGCGCGGCAACCTGCCGCGCCTAAAGAAAAACAGCCCCCCTCACGTGGGGGCCTGTCTTCGACAAAACGGGGGGCCGCCTGCCCCCCCCCCCCCCCCCCTTTGTGAAACCGCCCCCCCTCATAATGTGGGGGGCCATTAAGGCTGGATGGGAAAAATTATTTCCCCCGGTTTTCTCCCTTTCGTCCGGCCCGACCTGGCCGGCCGGTTCTTCCTCAACGGGACCGGCAAGGCTGGTCCACCTTCCGGCTTCCGACACCGGCAGCCCAGCTGGCCACCGGTCTTCTCGTTCCGCCGCGGCCTTCGTTGTCCGGCGCGGTGCGACGACACCGCGCCCCTCCACCGTGGCCCCGCTCCAGCCGCGGCGCCTTCAACTTTCTTCGACGCGGCTCGACGGCGTCGCATCCTTGCATTATTTAATGATGGGGCGCGACGGCGCCGCGCGTTTCTTGCCGCATGATCCTGCGCAATGCGACGGCACCGTTCCACACCCGTTTCAATCCACAACAAAATCAACATGAATAGGAGGAGGGTCGGCCGTGTTCGTGCGGTCTGGCCCCTCACGTTATTTGCTAACAATCGGCCTTTAATGAATGATAAACTTTCACAATCTTTTAAATTAGATAAAAAGATTTGGAATCAAGGCCCAAAAAATATAAACCTTCAAGTTCGAAGGAGAGATCCAAATAACATTAAAAAGTTAAAACCCCTACCTTGATTTAAGAGGTGACGAGATTCGGCGTCGTGAAAAGAGATGTCGCAGAAGAAGACGTCGTCGGTATTGCGGGTATGGCGTCGCGGTAGACGGTTCCCGAGAACATGGCATTCTTCGTCGATGTCCGATTGTTTTTCGCATTCTTTTCCAAGAGGATGAAGAAACTTCAAGACTTCTAAGCCTTCTTTCCAAAAGCTCTCAAAAAACACAACCCAACCAAAAGAAATAAGTTCTCCACTTATTTAATTAACTTCACATGGCTTTTGAAATTCAAGTGTTTGAAATTCAAAAGACTCACACAACTCACCAAATTAAAATCAACTCATTTAAGACATAAGTTATAACTAAGTTAAAATCATTTAAGTAGGAGTTGATGGGTTTTAGAGGATATGAAGAGGTGGGGTTCGTGTGGGCCCTACCACCCTCATAACCTCCCAAGGGAGGTTGGGTGGTTACCCAACTTCCACCATGAGCTAACACTTAGAGTAAGTTAATAAAAATTGTAGTGTAGTTATAAAATAAACTTCCACAATTTTTATTATCAACACTCGTGTAAACGAAACTCAGGTACAGGAGTTCCTAAGTAATTACCGGCGCTTCGGTTCCATCGGTGCCCTCAGAATTCGATTCCGGGCACCGGTTCAAACGATAGAAATTCCTACTCGCTCGTTCACTGAACGTACCCGAGCCAAACTTCGGAAATTAATTCCGGGCACACCGGGCCTCGGAATCAGGCGCCGTCAGAAACTGTGTTGTTGTAAAATTTCAAAGAAAATTATGAAAAAATTTTCCTTGAAATTTCCGGGTCTTTACAAGATTCCTCTAGAGTTGCATCACCACTATAATCTATGGCGAAGAAAGGAAAACCCTTCGTGTTATCAAATACTTTCCAGTAGAGCTTTCCGGAGTTGAGGTAGAGGATGAATAGTGCCCCCATATTGATGATTACAGTGGTAGGCATAGGGTACCTAGTCAACTAAAATTCATTAGGGACTAGACTCGGGTGTGTCCTGATGTAAGAGAAGGTAGTGATCACATATGGTTCTCTGTAGCTGAGACAAAACAAGCAGAACTACTCTACCCCTGACTTGGAGTTAGCATCTGTGTTATTCTCCTTGAATATTGGTGACACTATCTGATGGGAGTTTGTTTTATCGGGTACTCAGATCACAAGAATCTCACGTATATCTTCTCTTAGAAGGAACTAAAACTGAGACAGTGGTGATGGCATGTGTTACTCCAAGACTATGACTTCCAAATAGTATTTACTCTTGGAAAATGGAACGTTGTTGCAGATCCACATAGTAGGAGATCTTGAATACAACTACTAGGCAAAGCGAATGAGAAGCTGGCCGCTATGGAGATATCCTTTGTGGATAGAGATGGATCATATTTCCTTCAATCCAGTATAGTCACTCCCCCACTTCTTTACCGCGTTAGGGAGGCACAACTTGGGGACACTGACTACGAGACATGACATGCTATGATATCCAAAGGCCAGGCACCTAATGTATTTTCTGATGGTGGGGAGCACGTCATCCACTTCAGAGGACGTACGATGGTGCCAGTGTCACTTCATGAGGAAGTTTTGAGGGAGTTCCACACATCCCCTTTAGGGGTACATCCGAGAGTGGAAAAGATGTACCAGGATCTCCGATGAAAGCAATAGTTCCAGGTGATGAAGAAGGAAGTTGGAGTGTTTTTCTCTCGATGCCTCATTTTTCAGCGAGTGAAGGCAGAGCCCCAGGTACCCACATGTTTGGTTTAGCCATTAGAGGTTCTTGAGTGGAAGTATGTTGGGATATTCATGGACTTCGCAATGGGTCTTCCACGAACATCCAGGGGTCATGAATAAATTTGGGTGATCTTCGACCGACTCACCAAGTCAGCTCACTTCCTACTGATCAGAGAGGAGGGTCATGTTGAGTGCTTTGGATGCCTCTATGTGCAAAAGATTGTGTGTCTATATGGAGTACATTTATCTATTTCCTCTAATCATGACGCACAATTTACATCCCGTCTATAGATGGGGTAGGAGAAGGCTTTTGGGACGCAACTTCATCTAAGAAGCACCTTCCATACTCAAAAGGATGTCCAGATTGAGAGAACCATTCAGAATCATGAGGGCATGCTCCGTGCATGTGTCATAGACTTTGGTCGTAGCTAGGAGGATCAATTTCCTTTGGTGGAGTTTCCGTAAAACAACAGCTATCAATCCACCAAAGGGATGGCACCTTTTGAGACATTATAAGGGCGACCATGCAGATCACCGTTGTATTGGACTGACCCTAAAGAGTTAGCACTAGTGGGACCAGAGATGGTATGAGGTACCACGAAGAAGGTGCAGATCATCCAGGAGCAGATGAAGACTACACAGAGCTGAAAAAAATCATATGATAATAGGAGATGAAGTCCTCTATAGATTGAGGTATGAGACCACATCATTTTACAGGTCACACCTCAACGAGGTCTATAGAGATTTGGCCAAGGAGGAAAGTTATCTCTGAGGTTCATCAGACTTTTTCAAGTCTTCAGTAGAGTTGGAGAGGTGGCTTACTGCTTATCTCTTCCACCTCAGTTGCAACGGGTGCATGGAATCATCCATGTATCTCAGCAGAGGAGATATGTCCTTGACCATTCTAACATCATCTGCCATGGAGATATGGACATCAATAATGGGGAAACATTCATGGATGATCCAGTGAAGATTGAGGATTGATAGAATGTGGTCCAACGTGGACAGTTGATACCTCTAGTGTGTATTCACTGGTAGCATGTGAAACTCTAGGAAAGCACATGGGATCTGGTGGTTCAGATTTGTGCTCAGTACCCCCACTTGTTCCCTTAGTTCGAGTTGTAGCTTATCGAGATGTAAAGATCTTAGGTGCGGAGATTGTCATGACCTGAAAATTTCGTAGAATTTATTTTTAAAATATGTGGGAAATTTACGAGTCTGAAAAAACAGACGACACATTATTATGAGGCCATGTGTGCCCAAAATCAATTTCTGAATATTTGTTCATGTACGTTTAGTGAACGTATCAGAATGTTTTTATAAATTTTGAAACGGTGTTCAGAATTAAAATCTGAGGGCACCATTGAACTCGCAGTGCCTGTATTCGCAAAAAGATACTTTCACTTTGACGTAGTGGGTCAAGAATAATAGTTAGATTTTGGGTTTTTGTGTAAATAAGTAAAATAAAGTGAGCTTCACTTTATTTTTATTTGAGCCTTCATGTGGGTGTTTGGAGGTGGGTCCCACTAGATTTATAACCTCATTGTGGAGGTTGGAAGTGGGGACCACCAGGCCATAAATTCCCATGAGAGGTTATGATGGTGGGAACCACCATGCCTCAACCTCCCATGTGTGGTTAATGTGGTGGGGACCATCAGAGACCACATAACATCCAAATTTAAATAATAGGGGTGGGGATAACCAGACCCCAATTAATTTGAGGAGAGAAAAATCCTTCAAATCCCTCATTATTGAGGGGGATCCCACTAACCTCCTCTACCATTTATGGTGCCACAAACCCCTTTAATTATTTGAGGCAACACAAAATTTATTATGCCAAATACTACCCATTAATTAATGGAGCCATCTCTTTTAATTAAATGCTACAATTTCAATTTCAAACCAAACAATCTAAAATAATACATAATCTATTATTTGGTATTTGGGGTGGAATATTGGGGAGGGGAGAGCTTGGGAGAAAAATAGTTCTCCAATGAAGAACCTCATCTCCCAATGATGAAAGAAGAACCTTGTCTCCCAAATAAGAACGAAGAACATGTTCTTCCAATGAAGAATGCCGGCAACGATCTCCTTCAATCCTCTTCCCCAGACTTCAACCGATGTGGAGCGTCTTCCATGACCGACGTGTGAACTTAGGATTTGAAGTGTGTGGTGGAAGCGATGAACAACGACCTCCATAATCTTCTTTCCATGACATCATTGTCGAACAACGATCAAGGTTGGGATTTTATTTGATTATGATATTATTCCCTTTATTCATAGCTTCTAAAACAAAGAACACCGACCAACTTATTTCCACATTGATCCGAAGATGTTTTTCCTTGTGGGTTGGAAATATATTATTGATCAGGGTTGTGGGAAATGATGTTTTTAATTATATTCAGTATCTTCCTTTTTTGAGCCACTTTCTACCACACTAACGCGGAGGGTTCGGGTCAAACAAACATGACCCGAATCCTCTGCCGCTCTTATTGAATGATGTGTTTTATGTGAAAAATGAGTCTTTTTTCGTGGGGATGAATTGATAAACATTTCCAAACCCCCACGAACCCCCTACTTTTTACCTCCAAAACGAGCTAAGGAGCTCCCCCATCCTATGAAAAACCGGAAATCCCGCGTGAACCCTGAGTGGGAGGATGAATGGGGGAAATATGGGAAATCAAGAGAGGCTCAGGACATAAAACCCTAATTTGTATGTGGTCGCATGGCTTGGAAACATTGTTTGGGAAAACGTGCACCAACTGTGTGATGGCCACTGTCCGACCAGGTGACCTCACACGGCTTGGCCGCACGGTTTGGGAAACCATGCGCCCCAGCCCAAACCTCCATAACGTTGGCACCAAACGTTCGTTTGACGAACCGTCAGTGGCAACGGAAACCATGGACCGTGACAGTCCCATATTATTATACCCAACTGGATTTTGGGGTAAATTTGAGATATGGTTAGGTTAGATTGTGCATGAATCTAACCAGGCCCCTGAGACTAGATGTCTAATAACTCACAGACTGAGCGTCTGATTGACGCACCGTCTATTGTGATGAGAACCCTATGACATGGATGAACATTGAGATACATCTACGTGGGGCTTCATGACATTTGGATAATCATCCCATATCTCATGTAGTGGATCCTCCTGGAGATGATCGAGTATAGTGCAGAGACCTACTAGTTGGCTGAGACCTGATGACTGCTGACTGATTCGACTGAGAGTTATTCGACTAGCCCAGTGTGGAGCGTCTTAGAGAAGCGGCAGACCCACAGTGGGGAGCACCTTGGTGTCACGCAAACCCATTGTACTTGACAGGACTAGCAACTCAGAAGGCTACGACGGGGATCACATTTGGGACACGGCAGACCAATGGTTGGGAGCACCGTAGTGATGCAGCAGACCCACAATACTCTACAGGAGGAGTACCACAACATTCCAAGATTAGTGGGAAGCACCTTGGAGATGTGGAAGACCCACTGTTCATGATGGAGGAAGAGTTCTCCAGTATTCGAGGTTTCACCAGTGTTACTAGGGATGTTACATGATACTAACCATAGAATAAAATCTTGGTTTGAGATCAGTTAGTGACTTTTGTGTTTATCTAACGATTGAGATGGATTACTTGATAACATATGAATATGTATGTGCATATACCTATGTGGGATTATCTATTGATTTCATAATTCTGGTTTATTCTTGTTGAATTTTTAGGAGACCTTGAGGGTATCAGGATCCCTACTGAGTATCGTTATACTCTCCCATGCACATGCTATGCTCACACCTCATTGTGTTTGATGTAGATGACGGACATCCCTGACCAAGGATGAGTGTATGAGGACTGGACGGTACCCGGAGGTGAACCACATGGTTTGATGGTACAAGGAGGTGACATACAGACGTGGAGTGCTGCAGAGACTATCTGTACCTACCCTTCAGGTAGAAATTTTTCAACTGATGATCCGTGAGTTGTTTTATCTTTTTCCAATTCTTATACTTTTAGTTTTTTATACATTATAGTAGAGCTTGTATTTTTGGCCCCTTTTACTATTAGAAACTCTTTTGTTATTGTTTCTGACTCTTTCTTCGGGGCGTGCACATCCTTCTGGGAGGAGGAAGTGTAGTTGTTTCCCCACATTCCCGCTTTCCAAAGGTGGGAGGCATTCGCTCCATGTTAAGGGACGTTTTCTCCTTGATTGAAACGAGATAATGGGATGTCGGTTCTTCCTTCCTTGGATTCCTCCTCGGAACTCTTCACCTAGTCCGGGTCTCCCTCATAGATTTAATATGTGGTTTGTGAAACTCTTCCCAGTTCCATGTTTTCATGGACGCTGATTAATTAAATTGCTTCTGTTAGGACATTCCAAAGGGTCCGGTCAGGGCAGCTACCTTCATTCAGGGGAGTAGTCACGTTGAGGCATCAATAGCGTGTCTGAACACTGGGGAACTGCTGTGTCTATCTTTTTTCCCTTGTCATAGGGCTTCTCGAGGGCGTGGAAGCCCGAGGAATCCCACATCGAGCACATGGAATTATATGTCGTAGGAATACATCTGAGGTTTTCTTCAGCTTCCTATGTTTAACACAGGGAATGCCATAGGTTTAACGTCCAGCTGAGACAGATCGGCCCGATCAGAGCATTGACTGGAATGGATCGGATTGAGGAATTTCCCTTGAAGGGACGCCGATATCGGGGACAAACCGTGGGCGGTTTCCCGAATGCTATGAAGAAGAGCAGAATGGAATGATCTTGCCAGGATATGGAGGTCTGGGTGATAATCAGGATGGATGATAGATGGGTGAATGATGTGGAGGGGGAATGAAATGTAACCATCGCAAGGGCGACAGTAAAGTTGGGCTTGAGCCTCGAAGAGACTTCCTATGTATCCCCGTGGTAGGGAATCAAAGTCCGCATTGTTTGGGTGGGTGCGCTGGAGGACCGAGTTGAATGTGGACCTTGGTCCGATGGGCATCGTCAGCGAGCTGAAGTGAAGGTGAACCCAGGGGTCCACTGGTGGTGGGATTGAACCTCTTAAAGGCTTCCTACGTACCATGCCTTGACATGGATCAAAGTCCCCGTTGTTCAGATGGAATGTTGAATACAGTTTAACGTCATGCGAGACGGGGGTGATCTGACGTGAGTGAGGTCAGAACGACCAGGGATGGTATTGAACCTTATGGGGTATTCCTACGTACCATGCCTTGACATGGATCAAAGACCACGTAGTTCATAATGGTGTGTCGGCGAAATGATGCGTGTGAGGACCTTGGTCAAGATGGTGTGGGGCTTATACACTAGGCTGCCCGGTTGTTAATAAACTGACGTGAAGAAGGTTGGAGTGACCAACAGGTGGTAGGCTTGATCCTCTGGGAGGCTTCTTACGTACCATGCCATGAAATAGATCAAAGAAATAATAGTTCAAAGGGGCTTCGTCAGCGAACCGACGTGAAGGTGATTCCGGGGGCCCACAAGTGGTGGGCTTGAACCTTGTGGGGCTTCCTACGTACCATGCCTTGACATGGATCAAAGTCCATGTAGTTCTAGATGGTCACAAGGGCTTGCCGTCGGACTGGAATGCAGTTTCAATTCATGCTGGACGAAGATGAACCCCGACGTGAATAAATGATGGGCGATGGGCTTGGACCTCATGGAGGCTTCCTACGTACCATTCCTTGACATGGATAAAAGACCATGTAGTTCAGAATGGTGTGGGTTTCGGCGAACCGACATGATGAAAAGACCTTGGTCTGATGGGAGGTGGGCTTGAACCTCAAGGAGGCTTCCTACGTACCATACCTTGAAATGGATCAAAGACCTCGTCGTCCGGGTGGTCACAACGGCTTGCCGTCGGACTGCAATGTAGTTTAACATCATACTGGACAAAGGTAGAACTTGACGTGAAGAAATGACAGGTGGTCTTGAACCTCTGGGAGGCTTCCTACGTACCATGCCGTGACATGGATCAAAGACCTCGTAGTTCAAATGGATGTGTAGTTTAGCGTCATGTTGGACGAGGGCATACAGTTTAACATCATGCTAGACGAGGGATTGTCATGGCCAATGCTCACTCTAAGCCCACGTGAGTCATGCTCGGTGTGAGAAAAAAGAGGCAGCAAGGACCTGATGATCACGTGGTGAAGGGTGCATCCGTGAGAAACGAATAGGGTCTTACGTGTTAGGCATCACATGGTGTTGGGACTTACTCCGGGGCTGAGGCCCGAAGTGCGGCAAAGCGCAGCGAGAGAGGGACATGGAACCAGCGATGGGAGGTGCCTCGTTCCCTAATCACTCCCTCCACTAACCTTGTCTGTGGGAAAGTACGGAGGTGCATGTGCGCTACCTTATGCAAGAGGGGATAGGGGGCTTACACCAAGGTGGTTTCCCTTCTACCGGGGACACACGCCTCTCCGATAAGGAAAATATCACCCCTTCAGGAGGGGGGGGGATTCCATTCCCGTGGAGGAGAGTGGCTTAATGATTGCAAGAGCTGGGGGGGACCCTACGTGCGAGGCACATGGTTGGGTCATAGTTTACCATCATGTGTTGAGGATGAGGTGCTTGGATGTTTAACGTCCTGCAGCTCAGACGAGGTGGATTTACTTCGCACCCCTAGGACTTACATGACCGGCACCCTCTACTCCTTGGGGGAAGGAAGGTACCAGTAAGGATGTGGTCAAGGGGGGTCGCGGAGCGAACCATCACGGGGTCCACATTAGCATGGCTATGCGAAGAAGCAATAGCCATTAGTGTGCCTATGCGAAGAAGCATTAGGCCATGAAATGCTACGAGTGGTGTTGTCCATGGGACTTTGAAATCACATTGTGCAAACATGGAGGGTCGCACGAGAAGAGGAATTGCCAAGCAAAGGAGTGAGATTCACGATGTGGAGTGCCTTGGCCTCAGCATTGGGCATAGGTGTGAATGGGGGGTGCTTCGCGAAGTGGAATATTATTCGTGGATCACTACCTCGCGAAGAAAAGGTGCCTCACGAAGAAAGGTGCTGCGAGGAAGTGTGCTTCGCGATATGTAGCGACCCAGCCTTGGCATGGGGATCACTAGTACATGATGGGGGTTTCGCAAAGCATGAATGCTCCATGGATGCCCGAGTTCCCTTGGGAATCCCCCTCCTCTGTGAATTCCCTAGGCTTCGCGAAGGGCATCCCTCTCTGAAGAGGGGCTCAAAACGAGATAAGGTGATGGAATCTCACGAAGTAAAAATACCTCGCGGAGCTCATGATTCCCGGGGCGGAGGGTGCTTCGCGATTCGGGAGTTGAGAAGCTGAAAGGTTGGATAATCCCTCTCTTGGACTCCGGGGGAACCCAGTATTTATAGCCAAGGGGTGCCGCAAAGCAGAACCCACGCGGCGGAAAGGGGTGGTGGGAGCTTCGCGGAGGGCTCGCGAACGTCAGCCGTTCGCGGCATGTTATCGCCTACTGTGCTTCGCGGTGGGCTCGTGAACGTCAGGCCGTTCGCGGAGCAGTACCGCCTCCTATGCTTCGCGGCGAGCTCGTGAACATCAGGCCGTTCGCAGAGTGGTACCGCCTCTTATGCTTCACAGCGGGCTCACAAACGTCAGGTTGTTCGCCGAGTGGTACCGCCTCCTGTGCGTCGTGGGGCCGCAACGCTCGGGGAGCTTCACGTCGGATCTTCGCGAGGCATCATGCGGGGCTTCATTTTCTCCCCTTCTTTCTGTTACATATTTTGGCGCCAACAAATCCCCCCCCCCCCTCAGACATGGAGCCCCGGAGGGATGAAGGGTCGATGTCTGAAGGAAAATCGCCAAAATTATCGGTGGTTCGCGATGTGGACTCGCGAACGGGCCCGCGGTGCGGAAAGCGGCCACGCCGTCGGAACACGCCGCGATGATCCGTGTGGGCGGTATGCGCTGTGATGCTCCGGGGTATCCACCTATAAATTGGGGGTCTGACCTCTCTTTTTTCCTCTCGTGACTTTTGTCCTTTTGCGCTCTTGACTTCGTGAAGCTCTGCGTACTCCGCGGCTGCTCTCCGCGAATCGAGCTACACGGCGAACCGCGAGTCTCCGAATCCGGGACCACGCCAAGAGACCATTTTTTCGGCCAAGGGAAGAATTCACGGCTTGGAATTGTGCCCGAGCTTCGTGAGAGTTCTTCGCGAGAAAACCTCGCGATCCAGCCCGAAAAAATTCTATTCCGAGTGCTGAAACTAGAATGGCCCATCGAGAAGCTGTATTGGGGGTGCTTGCAGACACCTCCTGGAGGGATGAGATGGCCAACTGTCTGAGCTTTGGGGAGATGGTCTGAAGCCACTCGGATCATACTTCATTGACAGAACTGCTATCGGAGGGTCAGAAGAACTATCCGCAGTGCAAGAAGATTCCCTTGTATGTTTTCTGTTTGAGGGATCATATCTTCATCCTTGAGGTGAGTAGGGACGAACCAGCTTGCTGGTTTAGCAGCACACCATGTCAGCGCCAGTGGTTCAGGGTAGCCGATGGTCATGCGCAGGAGGACTTCACACCCATTACCACAGACTGTCTCTACAACCATGTGAACAATATTTACGGGATTCCATTGCAACAAGAGACGTCCCCTCCTCTGTACCATACCATGCTGAATGCGACTTTGCAGGATTCGAAGAAGGGGTGGTTTGAAGAGTGGGACCTGTGCCATGGAGGAAACTTCACCAATGACTGGGCATGGGCCTACTAGGTTGGTGCCTCATGTGAGGAGTTCGAGGCCGAGCTGAGGAGAGTGGGTTTGTATGAGGCAGCATGGGCCTCCCAATTCAACATTTACCAACCGAAACAGCTGCTGCCGGAGCTGCTAAGTAGATGGTCATCTAGGACCAATACTTTTTACCTACACCATGGGGAGGGGGGCATCAGCATTTGGGATGTTCACCAGATTTCAGGGGTTCCGATCTTGGGGTCCATGTATGATGAGTTCCTCCCCATCATTAGCACGTGGGAGGATACGAAGCATATTCCATGACTGGCATCGGCACTGATGGAACTGGTCCCTAGAGAGGACAGGGAAGTGGTGAGAGATGTCCACATTAAGAAGTGGTTAAAGCGGTTCATGAATTTCCCAAAAAATTGAGTGTTCCCTCTGAGGCCTCAAACTTGTCTGAAGGCATCTCAACCGGGTAAGGAGCACTCGTATTGGTGGGTCTTGGAAGACAGCCAATGGAAGACTTGGGGATTCATTATCAGCACTGAACAACGGCCGATAGTCAGGATAACAGCGTTCATATCGACCATTATCTGCGGTTGGATCCTACCGGTGAGGGATACCAGCATGGGGGTGAGGCCCAGCTCGTTTATCATGGCGTCTATGCTGGCCATGGGGTAGCGGGTCAATCTGGGTATTCCAATGTTCTCCAAGCTGTACAGAATGTTGTGGAATGTTAGCGAGGGAACGAAGCTTCCAAGGATATGCAGGCCCTTCCACCTCCTGTATGGGTGGATTGCAGCACACATCAGGGGGAACTATGAGTATCCAAACCATATTTCACCATCGGGATCAAACTTCCGCCCCTCCATTCTGAATGCGGCCGAGAGCTTCCCATTCAAACTAACCCTGCCGATGGTGCTGAATCAGGTGTGGAGGGCGGATGAGTTTAACTTCCACCCATTCTCAATGCCGATGGTGATACTTACTGAAGCCGGTCAGGGAACGGAAGAGCACCAGGATTATCTCCTAGCATTCCGAGGCGGAGTTTTGGTGTCACGAGTGGATTGTGAGCCGCTCTATGAACTGTACACCCCGCGTCAGTTTACGAGGCAGTTTCGGTGCCTCCAGCAGCTGACCCCGAAGGTCTACTGGGAGGTGCGTCACGAGGAGCACCAGGTTGTGATGAGGCAGTTGTGGCTCATGTTCACACGGGAAGATGGGAAGATGCGTATTACATTGCCTCCATCCACCGCCGCTTTCGTATTGGTGAGGGAGTATGCTATTAGCTGGGAGGCTGCTTATCCGGGGGAGATGCTGAAGTAGCCAACTATTCGGGTTAGTGACAGCAGGCCTCCTATATCACGAGGTCGGGGTCAGAGGGAAACAAGGGCCTCTTGTGGTGGCGGGGCTGCCATGGCGGCAAGACTCGCACCAGCCAAGGGCGTAGCAACAGCGGCAGATCTAGTGATTCCGGAAGGGCAGGGCCATCCGGAGGGGCGGCCACTGAAGGGATTTCATAGGATATCCACCCAGGCTCCGGGAAAGGGGTTGCGTCATATCGACATAGCAGAGGATGACGTCTTCCCGGAGTCTTGGGACATTTTGGATGTCAACCGGCAATTCCTCAGTCCACCCGAGATATGGGCACACTTGAATTGCCTCGGGATGGAGTTACCGGGCATAGGCCCAGTCCGGGATGGTTTCATGGCATCTCCGGCGGAGGCAGAGCAATACTTGGACGAGCTGGAGGACTACCATCACTCCAGTGGTGTCCCACACCCAATGACAGACCGGGTGAGGGTACTGTTGGATCGGACGGTCCCCCGACAGATGTCAGTTGCCGATCTGAGGGAGCGCTTCCCCCTGTCGGAAGAATCAGAGGACTCCTCTCGGGAGGATGAGGCTGACGGAGGGAGCCTGTTGGAGGAGGACGAAGTCGGAGACAAAGACTCAGATTCTAATGATTTCGCATAGACCCTCGAGGTAGAGTTCCGAACTTATTTCCTTATGGTCTGTTCTCGGGATATCACGGATTTCTCACCGATGTTTGAGCCATGTAGATGAAACTTGTACGCAGGCCTCGCTCTCACCCCTTGGCGGGTAATGATGCAGGACCTTCAGAACCTGAACCTATGGCTGCGTCCAGTTCTACATATGGTGGGGCCAGAGCACCCGATGTGGCTCCTAAAGAATCCCCAGACCCTGAAACAGTATACGGAGGTCCCCGCCTCGGGGTCCTGTCAGTATCGACTCAGGAGCAGCAACAGGAAGTCGATCTCCACAAGTTTCCTTTTTCGAAATCATTGGTGTCATATGTAGATGGTGCCAATTAATGTATGTATCATTTCTTATGGTACAGTTCTTCGACTGGGGTGGGCTGATGCGGCAAGGATGGTCGTGATGTCTGGCGGCATCCCTCCTAGGGGCACGCCAGTGATGGTGGAGATAGTCCCCCCCATCTCCCCGAGCTGCAACACACACTATCATCGGTGGGGCCACCAGCAGGGTCATCCTTGAGGTTACTAACGTGGAGTCTGATGACGAAGATCAACCGGCTGACCCATGTCCCGTCACGCCTACTCCGGAGCCAGATGTCGTGCCAGATTCAACACAAGATATAGATCCTACCAAGGACTTCTTGCAGGCGTACCCTACGTACGAGCCTACCAATCGCGAAGACTGGGACGAAACGGCCTCCGACGAGGAAGAAAGCAGCATATACTATTGCCGATCATGGAATCTAATCATGATCTTCATCAAGGACACCCCCCAAGCACTATGGGTAAACAAAATGGATAGACTTCGCTTGCGGTTGTGCGAACTTTGCGCTGGGGTAGTGGATTCCCAACGTCCCCACACGCTCATCTAAGATCTCATGGATAAGAAGATCCGGGAGTATGATCGCGGGCTAAGTGTGGGAAGGAAACAAAAGAAGGAGACAAACATCAAGAAGCTCCAGGAGGCTGAAAGAGAGGTCCAACAGCTGCAGACCCGGGTGGATGTGCACTCAACCTATCATAATGCACAATCTGAGCTGATCTCATGGTTGAAGGCCCAACAGGCAGAGGCGGAAGATCATATGAGGTAGGCTTCTGGGAAGATGGCTACCATTCAGGCTGGCGTAGAGAGGGCCAGAGCCAGGGCTGACGAACTATGCCCCGCCGCTGCTAAGGAAGAGCGGGAGCTGAGTCAGCGGTAGTAAGTCTTGGACGCCACAAGCTGAAGGGTGGCGGAGCTCTAACGTTCTTTTGACGGGGTCAACCCATCCATGGGGGGAGTAGACCCCCGGGTGCTGTAATAATTATAAATACATTATTGGTACTTTCGTGCTTCAATTTCTTCCTTCTTTGTTTTGAACGTCGTAGCATGCATGATTTTCACTGTTTGAATCGGGTCATTACGTCCCTACGATGTTTGCGGGACGTTTTGTGATAATTCCCCAAGCTTATGTGGGTCAAACCCGATGTAAGAAACAAGGGATAGTTGCCTCCTCGTATAAGGCCTCAGCCTTAATCATTACTTAATCTTGAGTTATTACATGATTACACATTGATGATCTTTTCAGGTTTAGAGTTTTAGAGAATTAGATCATAAAAATTGCATTACATTGAACATTTAAACAAAGTGGTTACATAAAAGATAGTATGTATTTTTTCCCATCAATGGAAACATATTTAAAATAAAACATGGATTCTTTCTTGACACTTCCTTGACACTATCATCATATCATGTACCCTTCCCTGGACCTGTGAAAAACATTTCAAAAACTTGGGATGAGCATAAAAATCTCAGTAACAGATATAAAAATATAGAAAGGAAACATGAGTACATGTATAGACAAGAATCAATGAAATCATACTCTACTCATAAAACATAAGCACTTTAACATACCTCATTGAATCATGAATAAATCATATAAATCATAAGACATAAAGGTAACTTGAGGCATTCATAACATTCTTACGTAGGGAGTAACCCTCTTGGTTACGTATGGAATTCCCATCACAGTATATTCCTTAAATCTCTTTGGAGAAACCTCAACGTTTAACCCCTTCGCGTTACCCAATGCATTAGAGAGATATATCGGGCTCACCCACCCTTAGTTTATCACGAAACCACCCGTCTTCATAATAATGCCCAAGAACCATAACATAATCGTATCAAATAAAACATGCATAATAGAAACATAAAATTTCCACTTTTCAATCACAAGATATCAATACAACGCATTGATATAAAAACATTATGAAAACCATTTCCAATACCAAAATAAAAGAAAATTAAAACATGGTATTTATTTTTCATTTAAAAAAAGGTATGGCTTGTAGACGAAGCAGAAACTCAAATAATGGTCCATGCGGCAGAGAAGTCGTTGTCGCCGCATACGTACGACAAAAACATTCCAATTTGTCGTTTAGTAAAACGCTTCGTATAAAAAAATTCCTTTTGGATAAACAAAAAATTCAAAGGGGATTATACACCGTATAAAAGAAGGTTTTGTATAAAACAAAATATGCCTCAATGAAAGGAGATTGAGACGAAGTCCCATACCTCGGGTCCGACTTGACTCGATCATTCTTTAAACTCCGGAATAATAAACATGAGTTAATTTATACTTTCTTAAGACCCTTTTTCAAGTTCATTATTCCTATTATATCACTTATTACCATGTCATGAACACTATGTAATTATTTAAGTTAATAACGGTCGTTTTAACGATCATTGCTACTTGAGTAAAAAAAATAAACTCTTTATAATTACATGTTGGTCATGTATCCATTATATCCAGAGTTATAATCATGATGTAGATATCATATATATCACAAATATCCATTATATACATTCATTTATAATATTACATAACGTTTATAGGTAAGAAATGAAACGCACCGTTCATGGAGATGGTAAGTTGTACGTACAATGAACGCTACTTTCATTTCTGTTTCGTATTTTATGGAATGGAATAATAATTATATAGAGGTATATTATAATTCCATTATAATATCATATATAAAATCATTAATTACATCCTTTATACGTCTCATATATGGCATTAACGAATCAAATCACTTTGAGGGGGTGGTAGTCCGCACTTCCTAAAATGAAGATATCGCGTTTACCCATAATGGAAACCATAAAGGAATGAAATAAATGAAAAATAAAGAATCTTAGGTAAAACATAAAAATATTATATATCATATATAAATATAGTGTCATCTTAATGGCCACCTTTGAAGGTGTTAAAAGAATATTGAACAATCATCGTTTCGTGAGGCAGAAATTCGCCATCCACGGAAACAGTTTGTTATTTTACCATTAGATGTAGGTGTGTGTAACTGTATCTCGAATACTTATTATAAAAACATCCTAGTATATGGATGATACTGGTGTTGTTACAATAGAAATTAATTAAAAGAATTTAGGGGATTGGAGAAGCAAAATAAAACATAAGAACACAGAAGAAGACACTACCTTTAAATC
Organism: Viscum album; assembly: GCA_963277665.1. Classification (NCBI taxonomy): domain Eukaryota; kingdom Viridiplantae; phylum Streptophyta; class Magnoliopsida; order Santalales; family Viscaceae; genus Viscum; species Viscum album. Next base: position 601,979 of record CAUJRU010000154.1, read on the forward strand.
GGGTAACTCTTTTTGATTTGAGCACAAAGGCTTCCTTGGGAAGACTTATTCCCAACATGAGGCTTCCAAGAGTTATAGAGGGATGTGGAGAGACAAAATGGGTAGGTTTTGGCAGATCAAAAGGCTTTTGGTGTGTGGGTAAGGTGGTAGAGGCGGGGGCCTTTTATAAGAGGAGAGCAGGGGCACTCTTGGAATGTTAAAAAAAGATACTTTGTTATATAATTATTTTCGGATAAAATAAGTCCCAAAATTATAAATTTCATGGATAAGGTGATAAGGGTTCTACATACACCCATCCAATAGGTTTTTTACAAGTTTAGGTCTTATATTTTACATTATATTTTCATTTTATTTAAATCATTAAATAATGAGGTAATCGCTCAATCATCATGGTGTCAAAAATAATTTTATTTATTTAAATGTATATAAATTATAAAAAATATATAATAATGTTGGAAATATTTTTATATTTCTAATGAATATTTATAGTCAAAAATATGACTTATATAACCCCATGTAAAAATTGTTTTAGTAAAACAACTCATGTTTGTGTCATTTTTACTTTTACATTAAATAAAAATCATTAATGCATTTATCTTACCCAGGTGGCTCCATGGGGTCCCAAAAATAGACCCATGGGTTTTCATGGTCAGACATGACACATCCAATAAGGGTATGACATGTTTCTAGGTCATTTCATATTATTAAAACATTATTTTTACCTTAAACAACACTAATTACCTGTAATCGCGATGAAAACATAAAAATTATTATTCACCAAAAAATTATTTTAATCCCATTGAACCACATTTTTCTTTCTAATTACAACCATGTATGTTGGATTTTTTAAATTCAAAACACAGATGTGGTAAAATTTATTTTAAACGAAAAATCAGTTTTTTTATGTACCACTTAGTGGTTTCACTAATCATCACAAATTGAAGTTTTTCAGAAAAATACCAAAACATCACCCTAAGCTATATTTGATATTCCAAATTCAAAAATGATGTCTATTTTTCAAAATTATAAACATATAAGTTACATTAATTAATTTAATAAATAATTCCCGCTGTCAGAGCAAATTGCGTGTTTTTATGAAATAATAAGTTTCAAAAGATTGACACTAGTTTATGTCCAATTTCAAAGTGAAATTTATTCCAACGACCACTATTGGATTAAATGGTAAAAATATATTCTAATTAAACATTAAAACCAATTAAAAAGATAATATAATCATATAAATAAATTAGATTAAAACGATGTTTTGATTTAAAATACAATATTTTTCACTATTCATTAAAAAATGAACTTTATTAGAAAACTACCAAAAAATTACCCAAAGTAAATTTCAATGTCTCAATCATAAAGAATAAGTTTATTTTGACAAATAGAGATTATAATATTTTCAAAATATTGATTTAAAATTGGTTTTCCATCAAAAGGTAGTAAAACAATCTTTTAAAAATATTAGTGTATTCTATGCTTAAGATTGGATTTATTCTCATTTGAGGCCTCTAAAACACTATCTAATTCATTTATATACATAGATAAAAATATCTATTATTAATTACATACTTGGGATGTTACGTCCTTCCCCCTTTAGAAAATTGTGTCCCCGCAATTTATTTACATATCGAATAAGTGGGGCTTTTTATCCCTCATTGAATTTTCAGATTCCCACGTTGCCTCTTCAATGATGTGGTTTTTCCACAAAACCATTACCTGATGAATCAACTTATTCCGTAACAATTGGTCCCTGTGGTCAAGAATCTGGACTGCTTGTTCCTCATAAGTTCGGTTCTCTTCTAGCTGAACTACCTCTGGACTCAAAACATGAGATGGATCTGGCATGTACTTCATTAACATAGAAACATGAAAAACATTGTGTACCTGAGATAAACTCGGAGGTAAAGCCACTCGGTAAGCAACTGATCCAACTCTCTCTAGAATTTCATATGTTCCAATGAACCTTTGACTCATCTTTCCTTTCATACCAAATCGCATCACACTTTTCCATGGTGATACTTTGAGAAAAACATGATCACCTACCTCAAAAGAGAGATCCTTCCACCTGTTGTCTGCATAACTCATCTTCCTGCTCTGAGATGTTCTCATGTGTTTCTGTATCAGCTAAAATTTTTCTGCCAACTCTTCTACCAATTCTAGTCCCATCAACTTCCTTTCAACCACTTCATCCCAGAAAGCTGGAGTTCGACACCGCTTCCCATATAATGCCTCAAATGGTTCCATCTATATAATGGAATGAAAACTGTTATTATATGAAAATTCAACCAAAGAAAGGTGTTGGTCACAACTTCCCTGATAATCCATCGAACAAGCACGTAGCATATCCTCCAACGTCTGAATTGTTAGTTCTGATTGCCCATCTGATTGAGGATGGAAAGCTTTACTAAAAATTAATTTAGTACCCAACGACTTATGAAGGCCTTTCCAAAAGATAGAAGTGAACCTGGGATCACAGTCAAATACAATGGAGAGATGAACTCCATGTAACCTGACTATCTCTTTAAGATACAAATGGGAAAGTTGATCTAGGGAAAAAGTATCTCGTATGGAATGGAAATGAGAAGATTTAGTCAAGCAATCAATAATAACCCAGATTGCATTATTACCTCAAGATGTCTTCGGTAATCCCACAACAAAGTCCATGGATATATTTTCCCATTTCCATTCTGGTACTAGTAAAGGCTGAAGCATCCCTTTCGGTAACTGCCTCTCTGCTTTAACATATTGAAAAGTCAAACACTTCACAGTAAAATCAGCAATATCTCTTTTCATTCCATCCCACCAGTAATACTCCCACATATCACTGTACATCTTAGTACTGCAAGGATTAACTAAAAACGGAGAACTATGAGCTTCACATAACAACTCTCTCTTCAACTGTGAATCACAAGGCACACACAATCTCTTCCCAAATCTCAAAACCCAATCATTATCAATGTTCAATTCAGGCAACATTCCCTTCTAAACCAGCTCTACCTTTTTCTGAAACTCACTGTCTTGCTTCTGTGCTTGGTTGATTCTGTCTGATCGAGAAAATTTCACAGATACCTGAAACAAAACAGAAGGACATCCTGCACCAAAAACTTCTATGCCAAAGTTCAACAAATCCTTAACCAAAGGATCACGTTCTAAATGCCACATTGTTAATAAAGCATTACCTTTTTGAGTCAAAGCATCTGCCACTTTATTTGTATTTCCCGGATGGTAATGAATTGTAAAATCATAATCCTTGATTAATTCCAGCCATCTCCTCTATCTCATGTTCAATTCTTTTTTATTGAATATATACATTAAACTTTTGTGATCAGTATATATTTCACACTTTACTCCATACAAATGATGCCTCAAAATTTTTAGAGCGAAAACTACAACACCTAATTCCAAATCTTGTGTAGGGTAATTTACCTCATGAGTTTTCAACTGTCGTGAAGCATAAGAAATTACCTGATCATTCTGTATTAGGAAACAACCAAGTCCTTTCAATGAATCATCATTGTAGATAACAAACTCACCATTCTAGGAAGGTAGTGCCAAAACTGGAGCATTCACCAATCTGCTTTTCAACTCCTGAAAACAATCATCACATTATTTTGTCCACATAAACTTAACACCCTTTCGAGTTAGCTTCGTCATTGGACTAGATAACTGTGAAAAAATTCTAACAAAACTTCAGTAATAGACTGCCAAACCAAGGAAACTACGAATCTCAGTTACATTTGTGGTTCTTGGCCATTCTTCCACAACCATTGTTTTTGTAGGATCAACAATTATCCCAACATTAGAAACAATATGACCAAAGAAAGATATTTGTTGCAACCAAAAATCACACTTGATGAATTTACCGTACAATTTCTTTTCTTTAAAGGTTTTCAAAATAACCCTTAAATGTCTTTAATGCTCCTCTTTACTTTTAGAAAACACTAAAATATCATCAATGAAAACAACCACAAACTTATCCAAGAACTCATGGAAAATTCTATTCATTAAGTCCATGAATACAGCAGGTGCATTGGTTAGCCCAAAAGGCATTACTACAAATTCATAATTTCCATATCTTATACGAAATGCAGTCTTCAGAATATCTACTTCCTTTACCATTAACTGATGGTACCCCGATCTCAGGTCAATATTTGAAAAATACTGAGCTCCTTGGAGCTGTTCAAACAAATCATCGATATGAGGAAAAAGATATTTGTTATTAACATTGATGTCATTCAAGGCTCTATAATCAATGCATAGTCTCATAGAACCATCTTTATTTTTAAAAAATAAAACAAGAGCACCACATGGTGATGTGCTAGGTCGAATGAAACCTTCTCTTATAAATCTTGCATTTTCTCCTTCAACTCTAAAAGTTCAATTTGAGCAATTTGACAAGGGGGTTTTGAAATTGGATTAGAATAAGGAACTAAGTAAATAGTAAATACAACTTTTTGATCTGGTATTATTCCAGGAAACTCGTCAGGAAAAACATCAGGATACTCATTTACAACTGGCACATCATTAATCTGAACAGTTCCTTTGTTTTCAACGATGTGTACAAGGTAACATTAATTTCCATCTTTTACAAGTTTCTCGGCCTCTTGATAAGTTATCAACAGTGAGGGTTGATTCATGAACACAAACTGAAAGTGTTTCTGAAAAGAAACATCTTTAGCTCTACAGTCAATCTTAGCATGGTAAATAGAGAGCCAATTCATACCCAGGATAACATCAAACTCTACTAGATGTAAAAAAATATGGTTCGCAAGTAGGTTCATTCCACGGATAAGGATAGGAAGATTCCTATAAATTCTTTTTGCCTCAACATTTCTCCCAGGTGTTTTTACCACAAGTTCAGGAGTCATTTCATGAGATGGTATTCCCATTTTAATAGAAAAGGTTTCATAGATGAAATAATCTGTAGACCCCGAATCAAACAACACATTGGCATAATCTGAAAAACAAACAAAGTACCTGATGCAACTTCATTTGATGGCCCGACATCTACTGAAGTAGTTGCAAAGGATTTCACCACCCCTTTCTGCTTGTAGTCTAACTGCTTCCCATCACTCAATATCTTTGTCGGACACTCGTTTTCATAGTGACCCATCTCATTGAACTTAAAACATTTCACTAACTATAAATCAAATTTGGACATACCATCACCTTGATCTTTTTCACTGGAATCACGAGCCTTATGTACCATATTACCACATCAGTAGAACCATCCAGAATTCATGAGACATTCCCTAGAATGCCTTTTACCACACTTATCACAAACTAGAATCTTACTTTTCTTACCGTCAGACCTTTTCGAACAATTCTTTCCATTCTCCTGCCACCTCGGTCTCTTCTTCTGTTGGTTGTTATGGAACACTTGATCATCGGAAAACTCCATTTCCACCTTCTCATCACATCACACAAGCTTTTAATAACATTTAAACTCACGATAAGCCAATTCCCTTCGATATTTTGGCTTTAATCCTGAGTAAAAACGATTTCTTTTACTATCAAGGTCTCAGATAAAATTTGGTGTATACCTTTCCAATCGTGTGAACCTTTCTTCAAAGGAAGCCACTAAGTCTTCCTCTTACCTCAATTCCAAGAAATTATTTTCCATCCTATGTCGAACTTCCTTAGGAAAATACTTCTCAAGAAACATAACTTTAAATTCATCCCAATCGGGATCATCAATCTCATCAGCGTCCCTGATATTTCTAACCATCGACCACCACTAATCTGCTTGACCCTCCAAATGGTAAATTGCAAGACTAACCATTTGATTGTCTGAACACCCCATGACATCAAAAATATTCTCCACTACATTAATCCACCCTTCACCTAGAACAGGGTTAGATGATCCTCTGAATGATGGGGGAAGTTGTCTCATGAAATGTTCCACCACTGACATGTTCCTCTGTGGTTGATCTGGCTGATCTCGTGCATGGATACCACCACCATTTATCGCTTGATTAAACTGCGCCATAACTACAACAAACTATTCAGTTCCAATTCCGACCATCTCAGGATGCTAATTCGGAAGGTTATTTCCTTCTGTATGCATTCCTAGCACTTCTTCCCTGTTTCCTATGCGGAAAAACATTCGGAACAAACATGTATTAGATGAAGAAACATGGTAATCTTCAAATGCTATATCATTTAAATTTTCCAATAAAAACAATATTTTTGGATTATCATTTAATAGAATTATAACTCCTAAAGTTATCTAATCTGACCTCTGATACCAACTATAAGTCCCCAGCCTTAAACATTAGTTAATATTGAGTTATTACAAGATTACACGTTGAGGATCTTTTTAGGTTTATAGTTTTAGATAATTATATCATAAAACATTCATTACATTCCCCATTTAAACAAAGTGGTTACATAAAAGATATTATTCATTTTTTTCCCACCAACAGAAACATATTTAAAATAAAACATGGATTCTTTCTTGACACTTCCTTGACACTATCATCATATCATGTACCCTTCCCTTGACCTGTGAAAAACATTTCAAAGACATGGGATGAGCATAAAAACCTCGGTAGGGGATATAAAAATATGGAAAGGAAACAATAGTACATGTATACACAAGAATCAATGAAATCATACTCTACTCATAAAACATAAGCACTTTAACATACCTCATCAAATCATGAATAAATCATAGAAATCATAAGACATAAAGGTAAATTTAGGCATTCATAACATTCTTACGTAGGGAGTAACCCTCTTGGTTACGTTTGAAATACCCATCATAGAATATTCCCTAAATCTCTTCGGAGAAACCTCATCGTTTAACCCCTTCATGTTACCCAATGCATTGGAAAGCTATATCGGGCTCACCCGCCTTTATTTTATCTCAGAACCAACCGTCTTCATAACAATTCCCATGAACCATAACATAATCGTATGACATAAAACATGCATAAAGGAAACATAACTTTTCAACTTTTCAATCACAAGATATCAATACAACGCATTGATATAAAAACATTATGAAAACCATTTTCAATACCAAAATAATAGAAAAGTAAAACATGGTATTTATTTTTCCTTTAAAAAAGGTATGGCTTGTAGAGGAAGCCGAATCTCAAATAATAGTCACAGCGGCGGAGAAGTCGTTGTCGACGCATACATACGACAAAAACATTCCCTTTTGTCGTTTAGTAAAACGCTTCGTATAAAAGAGATTACTTTTGGATAAACATAAAAGTAAAAGGAGTTTATACACCGTATAAAAGAAGGTTGTGTATAAAACAAAATATGCCTCAATAAAAGGAGATTGAGACGAAGTCCCATACCTCAGGTCCGACTTGACTCGATTGTTCATTAACCTCCTGAATAATACACTTCAGTTAATTTCTAATTGCTTAAGAACATTTTTCAAGTTCATTATTCCTTTTATATCAGTTATTACCATGTCATCGACATTATGTAATTAGTTAAGTTAATAACGGTTGTTTTAACGATCATTGGTACTTGAGTAAAAAAAAATAAACTCTTTATAATTACATGTTGTTCATGTATCCATTATATCCAGAGTTATACTCATGATGTAGATATCATATATATCATATATATCCATTATATACATGCATTTATAATATTACTTTACATTTAGAGGTAAGAAATGAAATGCACCATTCTTGGAGACGGTAAGCCGTACGTACGAATGAATGCTACTTTCATTTCTATTTAGTATTTTATGGAATGGAATAATAATGATATAAAGGTATATTATAATTCCAGTATAATATCATATATAAAATCATTAATTACATCCTTTATACATCCCACATATGGAATTAACGAATCAAATCACTTTGAGGGGGCGGTAGTCCACACTTCCTAAAATGATGATATCGCGTTTACCTATAATGGAAACCATAAAAGTATTCCATAAATGAGAAATAAATAACCTTAAGTAAAACATAAAAATATTATAAATCATATATAAATATAGTGTCATCTTAATGGCCACCTTTGAAGGTGTTAAAAGAATATTGAACAATCATCGTTTCGTGAGGTACAAATTTGCCATCCACAGAAATAGTATGTTCTTTCACCATTAGATGTAGGTGTGTGTAAGTGCATCTCGAATAATTATTATAACAGAATCCTAGTATATGGAAGATACTGGTTTTTTTACAATAGAAATGAATAAAAAGAGTTTAGGGGGTTGGATAAGCAAAATAAAACATAAGAACACAATAGAAGACACTACCTTTAAATCAGGTAACTCTTTTTGATTTGAGCTCAAATGCTTCCATGGGAAGACTTCTACCCAAAGTGAGGCATCTAAGAGTTACAAAGGGATATGTAGAGACAAAATGGGTATGTATTGGCTGATAAAAAGGCTTTGGAAGTGTGGGTTAGGTGGTATAGGTGGGGGCCTTTTATAAGAGGAGAGGAGGGGCACTATTGGAAAGTTAAGAAAAGATACTTTGTTATAAAATGATTTTCGGATAAAAAAGGTCCCCCAAATATAAAATTCAATGATAAGGTGACAAGGGTTAGAAATCCACCCATCCAAAAAAAATTTGAGAAGTTTAGGACATATATTTTACATTATATTTTCATTTTATTTAAATCTTTAAATAATGAGGTAATCGCTCCATCATCATGGTGTTAGAAATAATTTAATTTATTTAATGTATAAAAATTATAGAAAATATATAATAATGTAGGAAATATTTTTATCTTTATAATGAATATTAATAGTAAAAAATCTGACTTATATAACCCCATGTAAAAATTGTTTTAGTAAAACAACTCATGTTTTTGTCATTTTTACGTTTACATTAAATAAAAATAATTAATGACTTTATCTTACCCATGTAGCTATATGGGGTTCCAAAAATAGACCCCTGGGTTGTCTTGGTTTTCCATGAAACATCCAATAAGGGTAGGACATGTGTCTAGGTCATTTTATATTATTAAAACATTATTTTTACCTTCAACTACACTAATTACCTCTAATCGCGATTAAAACGTAAAAGTTACTATTCACCAAAAAAATATTTTAGTCCCATTGAACCACATTTTACTTTCTAATGAAATCCATGTATGTCAGATTTTTTAAATTCAAAACACAGAGGCGGTAAAATTTCATTTAAACGAAAAATCAGTTTTCTTAATTACCACTTAGTTGTTTCACTATTCATCAAAAATTGAAGTTTTTCAGAAAAATACCAAAACATTACCCTAAGCTATATTTGATATTCCGAATTCAAAAATGATGTCTATTTTAGAAAATTCAAAACATATAAGTTACATTAATTAATTTAATAATTAGTTCCCGCTGTCAGAGCAAATAGTGTGTTTTTATGGAACAATAAGATTCAAAAGATTGACACTAGTTTAAGTCCAATTTCAATGTGAAATTAATTACAACGACCGCTATTGTATTAAATGGTAAAAATATATTCTAATTGAACATTAAAACCAATTCAAAAGATAATATAATCATATAAATAAATTATATTAAAAATAGGTTTTGAATTAAAATACATCATTTTTCACTATTCATTAATAAAATGAACTTTATCGGAAAAATACCAAAAATTTACCCAAAGTAAATTTCAATGTCCCAATCATAAATAATAAGTTTATTTCGACAAATAGATCTTATAAAAGTTTCAAAATATTGATTTAAAAATGGCTTCCCATCAAAAGGCAGTAAAACAATCTTTTAAAAATATTACTGTCCTCCATGCTTAAGATTGGATTTATTCTCATTTTAAGCCTCTAAAGCACTAGATAATTAATTAATATACATAGATAAAAATATATATTATTCATTAATTACTTGGGATGTTACACCTCATCCCACTCAACATAAGGAAAAGAAAGAAAGCTTCGGGCATCCGGGGTTTGGATAACCAATCTGGATTTTCGAAAGATGGGAGAGGCCTGGCCAGAGAAGGAAGTTATCAAAACGGCCGAATTTCCATTTCTCTGGAATTCCCTCATACATTAACGGTGCAACGCTAGGGGCGCTGAAATCGATCTTAACAGATAAAAGTGGGAAGCATGAATTACTATGCCCAAGGTTCAGAACTCTGTGGGGATGGCATGAAAATAAAGGACAATCATTAACCATGGCAGAGAAACGATATCCTTACTGGGTTAGCCTGAAATGGGGACAACAAATGAGGGTCAACTGTTGACAATGTTTGAAACATAGGACCGCGTCACAACTTTTGTCGATCAATCCTTCGGGATGTTGGCCCAGGACAGTAGGCGGACCATAGGTCGTGCATCCATACTGTTAGGGGGTCCCTCTAAACATGACTAGTCTTCCAGAATGTTGGCCCAGGACGGTAGGTGAGCCAATGCGGCATGAGACCAGTCCGTTATGGGGTCCCTTTAGACATGAAAGGGGACGAGGGTCTGAATAAGGGGCACACAATGCATTGAATATAGAGTGATGGTTTGTCCGAACAGAATTCAGCACTCATGTAAATACGCCACCATGGTGGGAGTACACCACATGGGTGCATTGGTTTGGTTATGGATCCTTATTTCTTTGGGACAGGGCCTCACTGGCGAGGGGTTCGGCCAGGGAGCCGGAAAGGGGAAGGATAGGATTAATGATTCCTATGGGCTGCACCCTAGGAAAAATACCATGATGTATCTACATATCCCATGAGGATGTGAATCAAGCCTCACGTAGTTCTGGAAGAGAAGTTTAATGTCATGCAGGACGATGAGAAGCCTGGTTTTGTTGGTACACACCCTGCCAAAACTACTAAGCCCATGTGAGTCATTCTCGGTGTGGGAAGCAAGAAGTAGTGGTGGGACTTTCCCGACACGGAAAGGGTCGGGTTAGGGAAAAGGGATGCTTATTGAATACCGGCTCAATGACACTGACATGATCAAGTGGTTCACCTAGATGCGCGAAGAGATGGAGCCGAGCATGTTGTAATTCCACCCGAACATGAGGATTTGGAAACGTGTGAATCATGATGCTAGAGATTTGGATCACAATGGAAACGATGTGATGATAGAGGATAACTGTTAACCGTAGCGGAAACACAGCATCAATATCGCGTTAGCACAGAATGGGGACAAAAAATGAGGGTCCACCGTTTACCATGTTAGAAACACGGGACCATGCCACAAATGGTTTCAGAGAACCGTAGGGACGTTGGCCCAAAACGATTGGAGGGCCCTTAGTTCCAGCATTCATAGAGATCCCTTAAGCCTAGTATCCATGTCATCTGAGGGTCCTTTTGGATGTGGAAGAGGACGAGGATCCAAATAGATAGTTCACAAAGCATGGCCATGGGACAAGGGGAATGTCCCTATGAAAATCCCACACTTCGGGCTCTTTGTCAAAACACATCTGAATACGAAAACGAGACGTATTAGATAGAGGGAGCAGAGTCCTTTCCAATAGGGAGATCTTAGTTTAGGGTCATAGAATTCGGACCAAAGGGCGGGAGGAAACATAAGAGGCACATGGTGGAGTAACTCAAACACCTGGCGTGAATGGGAATATGGGGTGTTTACGGTGCGGTGAAAAACCAGACGTGAATGAGGATATAATCCCATATCACACCGCACGACTCCCTTGGGAGTGGTTTTAGGTCAAGGGACCGAAAGAGAAAGTTAGGTTGGGCCCGCGGGGATGTGCCTGGGCACTCCTACGTATCTCATAAGGATGAGAATCAAGCCTCAAGTAGTTCTTGAATGCATCTTAGTTTATGTTCTAAGAGCATGGACTAGGAATGGGTAAGGGGAGAAAGGGACACATGGAAAGGCGGTTACAAAACCCGCCGTGAATGAGGACCTAAGCTCTACTTACCATGTGTTCTTTGGGGAAATGGTCGAGTCGAGGGACCGAACACGATGGTTAGTCTGGGCCCACGGGGAAGTGCCCGAGTGATCCTAGGTATCTCATGAGGATGATAATCAATCCATAAGTAGTTTTGAAGGGTGGCACGGTAAGGTACCTGTGCTGGGGAAAAAGGGAGTGCGGGCATGGCCCTTGCACTAAAAGAAGCAAAATTTGATAAATCTTGTTTTTCCTTTAAGGTGAGTGGTTTTTTTAAGTGACATGCCTAGGGTAGCAGGCACTGGTATCTCCACAAGAATCAAGCCGTGATAGGCGTTGAAAAATGGCATGGAACATGACCAATACCCAACGTGATGTCCTCTACAACAAGGTCATCATAATGTAGTGTCGTTTTTCATCGTTCGGCCAGGATGATAATGTCACAGTTTAGGGTCATATGATAGGACCAATAATGCATTTTAACATCATGCATCACAGACGTAGCAGAGACGATGCTAGGTGGGGAATGTGTATGGTGTTGTGTGACACAACCGATGTGAATGATGACTTAATCCCGCACCACACCATATAATCCCGTAGTTAGGGCTCTGAAGGCAGGACTCTGAACTCAAGCTTGACCCAAAGACAGGAGGTTCGGGCATTCCAATGTATCCCATTAGGATGGGAATCAAGCTGAACGTAGTTCCGAGGAGATCTTAGTTTATGGTCTTAGAGCTCAGACTAGGGGTGGATGACAACTTTCCTGGTAAGCACAGACCTCGAACCTATCCCTAATCCCACGTGAGTTAAACTCAGTGTGGGAGACAAGGGGGGAAGATCCTTATCGCAATACCTGAAACATCCATCGAGGGTATGTTGGTGAAGAGCCTCGAAAGACACCTTTGACACGGTTTTGTTCCCCCAACGTGTAGATGTACATGGAGGAATAGTACCAAGAGTTTCAAAACTCCACTTGGACATGATGATAATGGAGAAGAATGTGAATCGTGTAACCGACATTTTGTGCATAATGGGGTTGGCGTGGCGATGGAGGATAACCGTTATCTGTGGCGGAAGAACGGTCTCCATATCGCGCTACCCTGAGGTGGGAACAACGAACGACCATCAACCGCTGACCATATTCGCAACGCGGTATTTTTATTGATTTTCTGTCCAAAACCCTCAAGGGCGTTGGCCCGTAATGGTAGGAGAGCTTTTGGGTGTAGTATCCAGCCCATTCTTGGGGGTCCCTCTAGGTGTTAAAGATGATGGAAGCCCTGATGCAGGGTTACACAAAGCCTAGAAAGCGGGTTTGGACATGTCTAAGTAAAGTCTGGCATTCCAGGTAATAAACCGGAGTACCCTTAATCACATTCATAAACCATCGGGAAAGTTCGACGAGACAGCTCGAGAATGAGACGTACATGGCATGGTCGTTATAGGACCGACGTGAATAAGGGAATAATCCCACACCACACCATATAATCCCCCCATGGAGGAAGAGTATGATGAGGAGCCGAGGTGGGATAGAGATTCCCAAGAGATGGGGCTGGACCCGAAGCATAGATATTCTGGTGGTCCTACGTATCCCATAAGGATGGAAATCCGTCCATACGTAGTTCTCTAGATGCAGTTTAACATCATGTGGGACGGGATGAGGGAGTAAGATACCCCCAAGAAAAGGAAGTGGAAGTGTATAGTATGGCATACAAACCGACGTGGATAAGGGCATAACCGCATACCACACAATACACTCCAGGTAAGAAGTTGGGCGAAGGGGCCCGAAAAGGCCAATGGTCCTGAGGCTGAGCTTCGGTCAAGAAGGCCTGACTGGTTTGCAGTTTAATGTCTTGCATTGTGGACAAGGGTCATGGGCCCGGAGAGGCCGAGAGGCCTAAGGCTGGGCCTCGTGAGGTAAAGCGTAAGGCATGGTACATGATCACGACGTGAGTGAGGACATAGTCCTACACCACACCGTACACTCCGGATAAAATTTTGGGCTATGGCCCGAGAAGGCCAAGGGGCCTCAGTCAGGCATCGGTCAGAAAGGCCTGACTGGCTAGCAGTTTAATGTCTTAAATGAGGATGGGGAAAGTGATAAATGTATCTCATCTGGGGATGTGCACAGCATGGCAATTAACCTGGCGTGAATGAAGACGTAATCCCCCCCCCGTACATCCCTTTTAAGAGAGTCGGGGTCGTGGGCCCGACCGCTAGCACCACCCGGAGGGAATTTTGTCACTTTGGGATGGGGCAGAATGAATCACTGCACTCGATGTTTGGGACATCTCTGGGTGGACCCGAAGATCCAGGACACTGTCGACCATGTTCAAAACACAACATCCTGATGGTGAACTGATATGGGAGCAATAGATGAGTGTCGACCATTGACCAAATTCACAATGTGGGACTTGTATCGGCTTGTTCCTCGGAAACCCTCGGGGGCGTTGGCCTGTGTCGGTAGGAGAGACCTTGGGTGTAGTATCCATGCCGTTTTTTGGGTCCCTCCGGGTGCGAATGATGATAAAATCCCAGTCAATGAGTGGGTGAATCATAGCTATATCCATCCACGAAAGAGGTGAACATCTCTAGGGGGACGTGTAGCCGGGTCGAGTCTTGCTCGATGTGAGTTGGAGAAAAAATGTGAACGCTACCATATGTCTTGACCAGAGGGGAGGATTTTGGCTTTTGGGCTGGGCCAATAGATGAAATTTCTTTGCGTTCCTATGTATCCCCTTAGGACGGGAATCAAGCCATACGTAGTTCTTGAAGGCCATGCAGTTTAACGTCAGGCGGTGAGGATGTGGGAGGATAAAAGAACGGGAGTGGGCAAATGGTGCAACCCTTATAATCCTTATATGAGCGGGGATAAGAAAGGCTACTCCTCATCATGCAAGGATCCTCCAAAGAGACTATACCCAGGGGCAGTGGAAGAGAAGAGCTCGGGGCTGGGCTCAATACGAGGCGCCCGACCATTCCTACATATCCCATTAGGATGGGAATCAAGCCACACATAGTTCTTGAAGGAAATGATGTTTAAAGTCATGCGGTGAGGACGTGGGAGGGAGATCTTAGTTTAAGGTCATAGAGCTCGGACCATTTTGCAGTTTATCGTCTTGTAGGAGGGCGGTGCAGTTTAAGGTCGTGCAGGACCATACAGTTTAATGTCATGTCGGACCATACGGTTTAAGGTCACGTCGGACCATGGATGCCTAGGCAATGTACTGCTTGAGGAACATGGCATTGGTGGGAGGAGTTACGCGCTCACCATATGTGGCCACCATGGAGTATACCCCGTTGGGGTAAACCTTATGGATGATATAAATCCCTTCCCATCTGGGCTCCAGCTTGGGCAGTTTCCTACTGGGGATCATTGGCACTTGAAGGGCCAACACTAGGTCACCCTGTAGAAAAGAACGAAGGAGAACCTTCTTTTTGAAGGCCCTCTCTATCTTATTCTGATGCCTTTCCAGATTTTGCAGGGCTCGAATCCTTTTCTCATCCAGTGCATCTAATTCTGCAAGACAGATTTTGGCCACCTCATCTAGCGCCCGGTGGTCATAGACTACAGTGCGTAACGATGGCAGCTGAATCTCAATTGGTAGGACGACCTTAGCCCCATACACCAGGGAATATGGGGTTACATGGGTATAGTTGCGAGTCGTCGTCCGATAAGCCCAGAGGGCATTGGGGAGCCTGTCCGACCAAATTTTCTTGTTCTGACCAACCATTTTCATGAAGAATTTTAGAGAGGGTTTCGTTGAACGCCTCGATCTGTCCGTTTGCCTGTGCGTGATAGCGGGATGTATGATTCAAATGGATGTTGTACTTGGTGTACAATTTCATCAGCTCAGCCACTCAGAAGATGTTTCCATTATCGGTGAGGACAGCGTGAGGGACCCCAAACCGGTGGATGATGTTGGAGCTCACAAAGTCGACGATGGAATGGGCCTTAACCACTTTGAGTGGAACTTCCTCTTCCCACTTGGAGAAGAAATCTGTAGTAGTTAGGATGAACCTACACTGGAGAGCTGTCACCGGTGGATACGGTCCCACTACATCAAGTCCCCACACCGCAAATGTCCAACAGTACATAGCGGGGTGGAGGGGATCCGGCGGCCGATGCATGAAGTTGGCGTGAACATGGCACGTGTGGCATCTCTTGGCATACCCGATACAATCATGGATCATAGAGGGCCCGAAGTACCCCAACCTCCGGATTTGATGGGACAACCTTGGCCCAGCTTTATGGTCACCACAGGAGTTGGCGTGAACGTCTTGCATAACATGAGAAATCTCTACTCCTTGAATGCAACAGAGGAGGATGCCATCAAAGCTCTGCTTGTAAAGGATCTTCTCAAGACTAGGACCGCTCTGGAGGGTAAATTGCAGTGCGCGACGTCGAATTCACTCGCACTCAGCCCGATCGTCCGGGAGGCGGCCATTTTGGAGATTCTTTACAAAAGGTGCCCACCAGTTGGGAGCGTCCTCAGCCACTGTTTCTGACGAACCCGAGACCCCTGACGTAGCAGGTCTGGCAGTGAGATGACTTACCCGCAGGCTGTCATTGTCCTCTTGGGTGATTGGGGCAATGACTCTCCGGTGTTCCACATGTATAATAAAAACATCTTGCTCGGGTTCTGCGAGCGATGCAGCTAAACCAGCCATGGCATCCGCTTGACCGTTCTGTGACCGAGGGACATGGGCAACCTCTGGTCGAGGAGAGAAATGGGCCATTAGAAGGAGGGTGCACTCCAGCTATGGTACAAGCTTCGACTACCTGATGAAATAATCTCCATTGACTTGTTTGATTACCGTCTCTGAATCTCCTTTCACATGGAGATGGGGCACATCGATCTCGAGGGCCAACTCGAGGCCGGTGATGAGGCCCTGATACTCTGCCTCATTGTTGGTACATCCTTCTGACAACAGGAATGAGTACGGCAGGACAACTTGCAACGAGGTAATGTTGACAATACCCAAACCCACTCTATTGAGCTTAGGATCATTGAGCCTCCTACCAGTGGGGCTCTTGGAGGCACCATCGAAGTGCATTTTCCAACATGAGATGGCATGATTGACTTAGAGGATCGCCTCATCAGGAAAGTCCAGATCCAGGGAATGATCCGTGGAGGTTGGATGGGTAGCTAAAAATTCTGCAAACGTTTGTCCCTTAATGGCCCAATGAGGCACGAACCTGATGTCAAACTGCTAGAGGATCACAGCCCACCGCGCTAGTCGTCCAGTCAACATGGGGTGGTTCAGGGTGTAATTTAGGGGGTCTACTCGAGAGACCAATCATACCTCATGGTGCTGCAGTTAATACCGCAACATATGTATAGAAAAAACGAGTGCAATATAGCTCTTTTCGATAGGGGAGTATCTGATCTCCGTATCGAGAAGCATACTGCTAATATAGTTGAGATTGTTCTCCGTACCCTCGGTATTCATCTGTGCGAGAATTGCACCGAGGGACCGTTCCATGGCGGCCACGTAAAGGACCAACGACTTTCCTATGATGGGTGGCATCAAAACCGAAGGTTGGAGCAGGTACTGCTTGATTTCCTCAAAGTAGGTCCAACACTCTTCTTCCCATTCGTAGGCGGCACCCTTCTTCATGAGCCGGGAAAAGGGCTTACACTTGCCGTCCAGATTCACGACGAATCGGCGTATATAGGCTAAGTGTCCTTGGAGACCTTAAAGTTCCCAGATATTTCTCGGGGGATGCATTTTGATGATGGCCTTGATCTTCTCTGGGTCGATTTCAATGCCTCGGTATCTAACAACAAAGCCTAGAAACTTCCCAGATGTGACCCCGAAGGCACAATTCAACGGGTTCATCTTCAGATGGCGGGAATGGAGGAAACCGAACACTTTCTCAAGGTCTTTGAGATGGTCCTGGCACTGGAGCGATTTGAACACTAGGTCACCCACGTAGCATTCCACTAGAGTCCCACGAATCGTCTTGAATATGTGATGCATGGCCCTCTAATAAGTGGCACCTGCATTTTTTAGGCCGAAGGGAATAACCTGGTAACTAAAGGTACCTTGGGGAGCCCTGAAGGCGGTGGACTCTTCGTCCTCGGGGGCCATCCGGATCTGGTTGTACCTAAAATACCCATCCATGAAAGAGAGATCTTGGAACCCGGCCGTGGCATCAATCAATAACTCTATCACTGGGAGGGGAAGTCATCCTTTGGGCAGTGGCGATTGAGGTTGCAGATGTCGATGTAGACCCTGATCTCCCATTCTTCTTCCTGAATGGCATAATGTTGGCCCGCTACTTGGGGTACTGGACTTCCTTGAAGAAGTTGGCTTTGATAAGCTTGTCAACTTCTGCCTCAACCATAGCACTGTGAGAGGGGTGCATCTTTTTGGGAGGCTGCTTAAACCCGTGGTGGTTTGACGGGAGGCCCAGGCGGTGAACGACTACCTGGGGATCCAGTCCTGGCATCTCGTCATAGCTCTAGGAAAACACATCACAGTTTTTCTTGATAATGTCTACATACCGCTGTTGTTCCTCAGGGGACCTGGCTGCACTGATTAATGTGGGTCTCAGATCTGCCTCACTACCATGGTTTACCTGTACCAGTTCATCAACCGTGGTAGAGATTCCTTCCTCAATGGCGGGGGAGCATCCTCCAGATCTTCCTCTCCACCCGTGGAGGGGTTCCCTGCAATGGGAGCTTCTTCTGAGATATCAAACCCCGATGGGAAGCTGGTGCCGACTTCGGCAGCATTGGTCATCATACAAAGAGACCCACTCGCCACTGAGACCATAGAAATGAAGGCAGTCGATCCTATCCCATCTAGCCTTCGGCCTAAGGGGCCATGTTTGATGATGTCAAAGCAGTGGTGATGTGTCGGCCTGAGTCGGTTGATTACATCCTGGCGTAAGAGACACATATGACGTACTGCCATTGTTATAAGCTTGACATTCCGGTACCGCACAGGGTTATGAGGCTCCAGGATCACCTGAGCCTGGTCGATGTAGGTGTACAAGGTGTTATTCCGTCGTCGCTTGGGCATGGGAACATGCCATTATTTTGTACCCGAAACAAAAAAACACTGCCCCATGTTCGGGGTCGTGGCCTCCAATCGGTGGATCAGAAGGATGTAGGCATCGTCCATGCTAGCCCATGGATCACTTGTGACTGGGGTGGGTTCATCCTCACTCACTATGATTTGCTTATCCTTGATCTTGTAATAATCAACATCCAGATAGTGGGTTTCACAAGAGGTTAAAGTAGACGCATCTCCTTGGAGCATGCCTACTCGACCATTGAGGGAGTATTTGAGGCATTGGTGATACGAAGAAGGAACCGTTGCATGTAGATGGAACCATGGCCTACCCATAAATGCATTGTAGGCGGTGTCCTAGGAGACAACCATGTACTCGGTGCTGGCAATTAGGCCACCAAACTGAGTTGTCAGGTGGATCATGCCGATTGGGGATTGCTCGGTCCTGTCGTATCCCTAGATTCTGAGGTCTAAGGGAGTTAAATCATCTTCAGATAGACCCAACTTTCACAGTGTCCGAGTCAGGATTCGGTTGATCCCGAAACCCGTGTCAACGAGGCAGCAGCGGACTTCCACACCATCGAAGTGGCCAGTGATGTAAAGTGGGTGAGTATTCCCCTGTATGGGAGGGTACTCATCTTCACTAGAGAATGAGAAAACTTTCTGGAATTCGACATTCTCAATTGTGTCAGCGTTGAAGGCTTCCGCAGCTGCTACCTCTGTCTCAAACTGAAGGGGGATCCTTAGGGCCTCGACAAGTGCCACGCGCATTTCAGATGATAGGATAAGGGCCTAAAGGATGGAAATCCTTACTGGAATGCCGACCAGGTGCTTCAGGACATCATACATTCATGCCAAGCGCAAGCCTCTGCTTACAGGAGGTCGTTCTAAAGTTGGAGGCATAGCGGGTCCTGCAGGTTGAACTGGCGGTTGGCTAGTGCTTGGTACGTCCCGCTGGCTACTAGTCGAAGCTTGATGAGTAGTCACCGGACTAGAATCGGACAGCAGAGATTGACCTGTATCCGGACAAGACTGACTATGATACGGATGAGGCAGCTCTGCTAGATCTAGTAGCACAAACGGCAGTGGAGGTAGAGGTGAGGGCGTCAGATGGGGTTGCACGTGCTGAGCTCTATGCTAAGCCTGCTGTCTGGTTTCAGTAGCGTGCATGACCTAACTGAATCTGCCTGCTGACGTGCCTCGACGACCGGCGTGGTTGCGGTTCCGCTGACGTTGAAGTCTGCTGGAAACGTTGGGGAGGTTCGCCTGGCGTTCCCCCTCGACGGGAGTCATATAGGGTTTTACTAGCTCCATAGTGTTAACCGAAATGTAACCCTGTCTTTCGCTCGACGAGTCATCCACCACCGGTCGGATTCTGGGTAGAATCCCCATTTCAGGGTGCATAAAGTCTCCAAGAGTGTGGGATGACGACGGTAGTGGCGGAGAGTGTTTCTTTTTGTTGCGTCGTCGCTGCTTGCCCTTTTGGGAAGAGGTCAGCTGTGAAGGCAATGCAGAGACACCGGATACTTCCTCCAGGGGCTCCGGTTGATTCAAGAATTCCCGGATTATACCATGGGCACGAGCGATGGTTTTACGAGCCATCCAGTCATCGTATTTCTGGGACCCATGGTTGGGAACCTACTGCCACTCGCCTTCTCTATCGTTACTGATCTCTGACCTTACAAATACACCTGCTACTTGTGTTGGTGTCAGGCCCAACCTGACTATGTTCTTGTCGACCTGGTCTTGAAGCCAGTCTTTAAAAATAGAGCATTTCTTGAGGGTGTGCCCTAGAATCTAATGATAAGGACAATAGTTGGGGTGATCGGTGAGATTCACCTCCACCGGCCTTCTGCACTCAGGTATGCACACAATCCCTTTCTCTAGAGCACTTGAGAAGTAGCCCGGGACCTGATTCTCATTGAACAAATAAGTCTGGTGCCTTCTTTACGGATATGGGACCCTGGGGGCCTGGCCCTGACGAGGGGCCGGAGGGGCCTGCCAAGGAGGCGGTTCCTGATTATCTCGCCTAGGTGGTGGTGGCGCATTGCGCAGGGGAGCCTGTCGATTCTGAGGCGGCCGCTCCTGGGTAGGAGCATGTGCTTGTGGTGGAGGACCTCTATGAGGTTGCGGGGCTGGTGCCGCTGGCAGTAATTCCAGTTGCCTGGGGGCTTCTATTTGGGCCACCGTGGCGGGTTCAACTCTGGAAGCCCTCCTGTTTGGGATCACATGGGGCATCGAACGTGCCTGAATAGCCTGTTGCAGAGCCTCCTCAATGCAATGGGCCTTATTTGAGAAATCTCAGAACCCTCCAGGGTAGTTCTGGGTGATCAGGGAAGGTACCGACTCCGTTTTAACATTCCTTACACACATTGATAGAAATTTCTCCTAAGTCAGTGGCATGTCGAGGGAATATGTAAGTCCCTTCCACCAGGAGATTAAGTGTGCGACTCACTCATCAGGCCTTTGCTTGCACTTGAACAGGTCTGTGATGCTGGTCTTCTGCGTGGTGGATCTGAACTGGTATAGGAACTGATGGTGGAGATCCTCCCAACCGGTCACCGACCCGATAGGGAGATGGCTATACCAGACGAATGCGGGGCCCTACAATGTCTGCATGAAACATCAGAGCTTAGCGGCTTCTTGTTGGGACGGAGTCCCCATCATGGGGCCTCAACTGGAGGAAAAATGGGACAAGTGCTACAGCAGGTCCCCTATCCTATTGAAGGTCGAGAAAGTGGGGTTCCCAAAACCCTGGGGTGTGGGTATATCATCCACCCACACGGGATATTTCATTCCATCCAGTGGTACTTCCACCTGTCGCATTTCTAAAGCTTTGAGGCGGGCGATGAGTGCTGCTATAAGATCATTTGTGTGGGGGTCCCTGTCTTGACAGGGATCCCAAATCACAAGTGTGTTGTCGGGTTCTTCGACACAGTAGTTGGCTTCAGCCGCTCGTGGAGCGACTGGAAGAATGGCCTGTGGGGCGACTAGGGGAGCCCGGGATGGATTCCTCATATAGCCCCATCGTTCATGAGGGATTGGCGAGACATATCGTGCCCTCTTGTCGGGGGCTTCGGCTTCTGCCCTGTCTGCGAAAGAATCATGATCAGGGTTTCCCAAAGGCATCTCGTCGGGGGGAAATTGTTCCGGCCCCAGTTTCCCCGGCTTGGGATTATCGTAGTCGGGTCGCTGTTCTGCAGCACGCTCAGCCAAGAGTTCATCAACCAGCCTCTTTTGTTCAATAAGCTGCTGGCACAACATGACCTTTCCGGGGTCTTCATCCGTCTTCTGTACAAAGGTAGACAAGATAAGTGCTTGACAATTCCAACATGCTCCTTAGCCTTACTGACATTTCGACTGTGTACCATTGACTCGGTGGGTACATGGGGGCTTATAAGGTTCATCTGCTGACGGGAAACCCCCCTGAATGGTCCAGTAGTGGCGGCACACCCTCATGGGGTAAGTCTCCATCGAGAAATTCAAGCTCGTCTTCCTTGTCCACCACGTCAGCCATGTGGACCGCAACCCCTATCGAGGGCATGTCCTCAATGTCGCATAATGAATTGGGCTGTCGTTGGATAGGGATGAAGTGGAGAGCGGCATAGTGTCCCTAGCCACGGACTTGCACATGGGGGGAAGCTTCCCTGGTGACACTGCGGAGTACTTTGAAACTCTGAACACATTTCCGTTGAAGGGTGCTCCGACGGCCTTGTGACTCTGGGCACTGGGCCATAGGGAGTGCGGCCAAATCGATCAGACGACATTGATATCCTGTTTCTTCAAGGAGATCTCGACTCCTGGTGTACATCACCTGCTCATAACGAAGGTGGATGTGTGTCACCCACGGGTTTCAGATGATGTACCCCACTTCCTCTGGGGTAAGGGACTCTGGTGCACATAATTTCAGCGCTGCCGTCGGCCAAACTTCTCCAGGAAGTGATCCGCTCTGAGAATGCTCCAGAAGATCCTAGGCTCGGAATCGGGGTCCGGACCCGTATTGCCCCACTCGTCAACCGGAGGCGGCTGAGGGACTGGTAGTGGTACCGAGGTGGACCGCTGGGACGGTAAACATGGTGGGGGAGAATATAGCGAATGAGTTGACTGGCCGCCGAATTTCGGGCCATCCTCTAAAGAGTGAGGTGACCTCACCATCATATCGCGATACGATGGGTTCGTAGCCACAACTTCTGGGGCAAGAATTGTGGTTGACGGCGATAGGTCATGTCGTCACTCTACCGCGGTTGGTCCCCAAAAGAGTTCTCCATAATCTCTAGTACAGGTATAGGGAACTCCTGGTGACGATGGTGGTGATTGCACTATCGGGACCTCTGGAATTTCCACGATTTCTTCCTCCTGGATATACCTGCGGAGAGAGGCGGGAATCCGGTGGACCTCACATTCTGGGAGAATGAGGCTGACGCGCCTGGTTCCTGCCCTAGTTCTTGACGCGGAGGAGAAGGGAGAAGGTTGTATTGCTGAGTCGCATTACGCTTAATAATCCGAGAAACCGGCCAGTTTGATCTCCACTCGGGCCCCCCAGGACTCTTCTTATGGCGGCGACGACCCGCTCTCCTGCTCCTGTGTGTCTCTTCAGGACAAGGTTGATTCTCCACAAGTAGTCTCGGGGCGGCGCTGGCACCGTGGCGGAGAGGGCCCTCGCTCGAGATAGCCGGGGTGCGATGGGAACTAGGGAAAATATCGAAGGGTACATGGGGAGGGCCTCCACGGATAACACCCATGTTGGCAGAGCCTCTGTTGGAATCGGCAGGAGCATGGAGAGGACCTCCATAGTCAATGCGGGTGCAGCAAGGCTGTCCTTCACTCATCGAGTTGCTGGGGTGAGGAGGACCTCCTCCCATTGCAGAGAGGATGTAGGGAGGACCCCCACGTTGGAGAGGGACCGGATTGGAAGTGAATTCACATCGACGGTCGAGGGCAAGAGTAGGGACTCCATACCCTGTATGGTGGGCGCGGGAGAGGTTTCTGCGCCGAGCGTCACTGCCGCGGGGCAGGTCTTCCTTCGGGATGGGGGTAGTAGGAGGCATACTTCCGTGACGAGATTCGGAGCAGGGAAGGCCCATGCACTATTTAATGGTGGTACGGAGAGAACCTCCGTATGGAGTGACGTTACCGCGGATTGGTTCACGGCAATCATCGCTTCGGCTTGCGACCCTGAGAGTCAACCCAGCATGCCCATGGGGTGGCTGAGGCCTTGATCCTAGTTGGGTGAAGGAGTGTCCCTGCTCAGTGTATGCAGGGACTCCATGATGCACACCGGCAGTGGCTCGGGCCACAGTAGCTGTTGACGACGACACACCTTGACGAACGTCCTCAGCTCGGGCCCGGCGCTGACGTCGGGTCAGACAAGCTGGCATAGGTGGTGCATGGGCATAGCCTACCTGCTCTTCTTGTGAAGCCAGACGGTGGTGCTGATACGGATAGGTGGGGGCCGTTGCCTGGAGCCCTTGGATTGGGACTCTGAGTGGGCTGAGCCGGACATCACCTGCCTCATCAGCGTAAGGCGAATTGTTGTTGAGGCGTTCTTGGGACAGGCTCCTGAAACGACTGAACATTGTGGTGGGGAGCAGGGGATCCCTGCGCGGCCCTTGAGGGCGGAGTTGATGGTGGGTCCTGGAAGCCTATAGGTCTAGGTGGGCCATATCCCGGGTTGGAATGTCCCCTTCTTCCTCGTACCTGCATTCAAGGTTGTTGATTACCCTTCACTGGATGATCTCTGATGGGGAGAGGGGATGTGGGAGCCCCATATTCACGGATGTAGAGGCTGTCATGGCAGTAGTGGAGCCAGGCGGGGAGTCTCTGCCGATATTTCCCCCATCCCAGCATAGGCGAGCGGGCGGTGATCATGTCTCCACAACAGCAACCTGGTTTCTGGGAAACGGAGAGATCAACTCATCAGCACCGCAAGGAAAAGGATTGACAAACAGTTCCCCAGTGTCATCCCCCTCTCCATGTCAGTAAGAGGGATCCATGCCAACACGTTTTCGAATGGAATGCCCCACGTTATACTACCCCAACTTCCGGTGAGTTCCACTCTAGGCCCGCCATTTTCTTGGCAAGACTCGGCGCCGGATATCTGGATCATGTGACACGTCAATCTACTGGTGTCTCGAACGCTACTAATCCCCACATTGAAGAGAGTAATTTCACATCGGGTTCATCATTTATGTTTCCGACGCTTTCGCCAGGGCGCGCGCATCCATCTGGGAGGAGGAGGTATAGCTTTTGCCCCGCATTCCCACTTTACAACGGTGGGAGACATTTGCTCCTTGTTCATGGATGTTTGCTCCTTGATCGAAATGGGATGATGGGATGTCGGTTCTTTCTTCCGTGGATCCCACCTCGAAACTCGTCACCTAGTCTAAGTCTCCCTCATAGATTTAATACGTTTTTCGTGAAACTCTTCCCAGTGCCATGTTTTCATGGATGCTGGTTAATTACACTGCTTCTGTCAAGACATTCCACAGGGTCCGGTCAGGGCAGCAACCTTCAGTCGGGGGAGTAGTCACGTCGTGGCATCAATAGCATGTCTGAACACTGGGGAACTGGCGTGTCTGTATTTTTTCCATTATCATAGGGCTTCTCGAGGGCATGGATGCCCGAGGCATCCCACATTGAGTGTGGGGAATTATATGTTGTAAGCATACATCTGAGGTCTTCCTCAGCTTCCTATGTTTAACACATGGTATGCCGCAGGTTTAACGTCCAGCGGAGGCAGATCATCCCGATTAGAGCATTGACTGGAATGGACCAGATTGAGGAATTTCCCTTGAAGGGATGCCGATATGGGGGCCAACCGGTGGTCGGTTTCCCAAATGCTATGAGGAAGAGAGGAATGGCCTGATATTGCCGGGATTTGGCCGTCCGGGTGAGAATTAGGATGGATGATAGATTGGTGAATGAAGTGAACGGGGAATGAAATGGAACCATCGCAAGGGCGACAGTAAATTTGGGATTGAGCCTTGAAGAGACATCCTACATATCACCGTGGTAGGGAATCAAAGTCCTCGTAGTTCGGGTGGGTGCGCCGGAGGACCGACTTGAATGTGGACCTTGGTCCGATGGGCATCGTCAGCGAGCTGATGCGAAGGTGATCTCGGGGGCCCACTGGTGGTGGGCTTGAACCTCGTAAAGGATTCCTACGTAGCATGCCTTGACATGGATCAAAGTCCCCGTAGTTCAGATGGAATGTGGAATATAGTTTAACGTCATGCGGGATGTGGGTGAACCAACACGAGTGAGGTCGGAACGACCGGGGGATGGGCTTGAACCTTATGGGGGCTTCCTACGTACCATTCCTTGACATGGATCGAAGACCACGTAGTTCATAATGGTGTGTTGGCGAACCGAAGCAGTGAGGACCTTGGTCCAGATGGTGTGGGGCTTACCCACTAGGCTGCCCGAGTGTTGATGAACCTACGTGAAGAAGGTCGGAGTGACCAAAAGGTGGTCGACTTGAACCTCTGGGAGGCTTCCTATATACCATGCCTTGACATGGATCAAATAACTCATAGTTCAAAAGGGCTTCATCGGTGAACTGACGTGAAGGTGAACCCGGGGGCCCACAAGTGGTTGGCTTAAACTTCGTGAGGTTTCCTACGTACCATGCCTTGACATGGATCAAAGGCCTCATATTTCGGGATGGTGAAAACGACATTCCATCGGACTAGAATGCAGTTTAACGTCATGTTGGACGATGATGAACCCTGATGTGAATAAACTCTGGGCGATGGGCTTGAACCTCATGGAGGCTTCCTACGTACCATGCCTTGACATGGATCAAAGACCCAGTAGTTTAGAATGGTGTTGGTGTCAGTGAACCGATGTGAGGAAAGGACCTGGGTCTGATGGGAGGTGGGCATGAACCTCAAGGAGGCTTCCTACATACCATGACTTGATATGGATCAAAGTCCTCGTAGTTTGGGTGGTCACAATGGCTTGCCGTCAGACTAGAATGCAGTTTAATGTCATACTGGACGAAGGTAGAACATGACATGAAGAAATGATGGGTGGGCTTGAACCTCATGGAGGCTTCCTACGTACCATCCCGTGACATGGATCAAAGACCTTGTAGTTCAAATTGATGTATATTTTAGTGTCATGCTGGACGAGGGTATACAGTTTAACGTCATGCTGGACGAGGCATTGCCATGGCCAATGTTTACTCTAAGCCCACGTGAGTCATGCTCTGTGTGAGAAACAAGAGGCATCAAGGACCTGACGACAACGTCACGAATGGTGCGTCTGTGCGAAATGAAGAGGGGCTTACACATTAGGCGGCCCACGGTGCTGGGACTTACTCCAGGGTGGAGGCACAAAGTGCGGCAAAGCGCATCGAGAGAGGGACTTGGGACCAATGATGGAAGGTTACTCATTCCCTAATTGCGCCCACCAATAACCTTGTTAGTGGGGAAGTACGGAGGTGTATGGGAACTACCTTCCGCAAGAGGGGCTAGAGGGCTTACAACAAGGTGGTTTCCCTTCTCCCGTGGACATACGACGCTCTGATAAGGAGGATATCACCCCTTATGGAGGGGGGGATTCCATTCATATAGAGGCGAGTGGAGAAAACAAAGTCCGTGTTGGGGGGACACTACGTGCGAGGCACGGGGTCGGGTCACAGTTTAACGTCATGTGATGAGGACGAGGTGCTTGGAAGTTTAATTTCTTGCAGCTCAGACGAGGTGGGTTTACATTGCACCCCTAGGACTTACATGACCGGCATCGTCTGCTCCTTGGGGTAGGGAAGGTACCAGTAAGGTCGTGGTCAAGGGGGGTCACAAAGTGAACCATCGTAGGGTCCACGTTAGCACGACTATGCAAAGAAACAATAGCTGTTAGCATGCCTATGTGAAGAAGCCTTAGGCGAAGAAACTCTACGAGTGGTGTTGTCCGTGGGACTTTGAATTCACATCGTGCAAACCTGGAGGGTGGCACGGGGAGAGGAATTTCCAAGAAAAGGAGTGAGCTTCACGAAATGGAGTTCCTTGGACTTAGCATGGGGTAGAGGTGTGAATGGGCAGTGCATCGCGAAGTGGAATAGTATTCGCGGAGCACTACCTCGTGAAGCAAAGGTGCCTCACGAAGCAAGTTGCTGCGAGGCAGTGTGTTTCGCGATATGTAGCGACCCGGCCTTGGCATGGGGATCACTAGTACAGGATGGGTGTTTTGTGAAGCATGAATGCTCTGCAGCTACCTGGGTTCCCTTGGGAATCCACCTCCTTCGCGAATTCCCTGGTCTTCGCGAAGGGAATCCCTCTTGGAATAGGGGCTCAAAACGAGACAAGGTGAAGGAATCTTGCGAAGTAAAAATACCTCGCGGATCTCATGATTCTTGGGGCGAAGGGTGATTCGCGATTCGGGAGTTGTGAAGCTGAATGGTCGGATTCTACCTCTCCTGGAATCTGGGGGAACCCAACATTTATAGGCAAGGGGCGCCACGAAGCAGAACTCACGCAGCGCGAAGGGGCGGTGGGTGCTTCACGGTGGGCTCGTGAACGTCAGGCCATTCGAGGAGCACTACCGCCTCCTATGCTTTGTGGCGGGCTTGCGAACGTCAGGCCGTTCGCAGAGCGATACCACCTCCTACGCTTCGCGGTGGGCTCGCGAATGGCAGGATGTTCTCGGAGCGGTACCGCCTCCTGTGCTTCGCAGTGGGCTCGCGAACGTCAGGCCGTTCGCGGAGCGGTACAACCTCTTATGCATCGTGGGGCCGCGATGCTCGGGGTGCTTCGCGTCGGAGCTTCGCGAGGTAGCATGTGGGGCTTCTTTTTCGCCCCTTCTTTCTGTTCCATAATTTGGTGCCTAAAGTTATATACTTTTTACTTAGTTTTTTGCCTCCAGCATGTACTTGATTGTGTGTGTTTTTAAGATATAAAGGCAATGCCTACCCAGTTTTAGGGAATTACGCCATTGATGATAGTCACCAGCCCCTGGACAATGGAAGGTGGGCTTGGAGATGTCACGACACGAGCCCAGGGAGATGGGTCCCGACAAAAAGGCTAATAACTCATAGACCGAGCATCCGATTGATGCACCATTTTTTGCATTGAAACCCCTATGATGTGGCAGCCTTTTTTATTCTTCTTTGAGGGACTTCGTGGCAGTTGTAATATCTACAAGGGGATTTTGGAGTGGACCCTCCCAGAGACAAGAGAGCATAGTGCGGGAACCCAATAGCTAGCTGTGACGTGAAGAATGAATAACAATCCTATGTGTGTCCACACCGAGCTATCCTGTGTGGGTTAGCACCACGTGATCCTATGTGGTTCAGCACCTAGAGTTCTTGTTAGGGACAACACTGAGCTATCCTATGTGGGTCTGCTCTGAGCGATCATGTGTGGGTTAGCACCGAGCAATCTTCTGTGGGTCTTCCTCTTAACGGAGTAAAATGATTCAGTAGTTATGTATTCATCTTTATTACCATACCTAAGATGTAACTTTAGTGAGATGAGTTCACACTTGTATGGTACTTTTCTTCATGGTAATACAATGGTTTTATTCTTCAGTGAGGCATGCTTGTGTGGCACATTCCTATGTGGTATTGCTTCTTTCTTGGAATAGTTGAGCTTGGGGCTTTGGAGTTGGACTATGTGATTTCTTCATGATTTAGACGGGTTTACATGAAAACTTAAATATATTTAGTGTGATATAACTATGTTGGGTTGACAGTTTATTTAATTCTTATGGTTTATCCTTTGTGGATTTGTGAGACTGTGAGGATCTCGGGATCCCAGCTGAGTATCATTATACTCACCCCTACACGGGCTATTCCCACACCTCATTGTCTTTGGTACAGGTGACCAATAGCTCTAATTGAGACAGAGAGTCCCATGACTGGATAGTTCTCGAAGGTGGACCATATGGCATGTTGGTAAGTAGAGGATACAAGAGGATGTGGTGTGTTGAGGAGGTGATCTGTACCTACACTTTAGGTAGAAACCTCAATGGATGACCAAGTAGTTGTCTCCCTCTATCTCTTATGTTTTATTATATTCTACTTGTACTTGAACTTTCATGTTGGGCTTGTATTCTGGCCCCATTTACTTCTTTCTCTCACTCTGTTTACTATTTAGTTTACTTGAGTTGGTATCTTGCTATGTGTTTGGTTGTGTGTACTTACAATTAATGAAGGCAATGCCTTACTAGTTTTAGAGAATACGACTTCGGTGCTAGTCTCTAGCCCATGGCCTATGGAAGGTGGGCTTGGGGTAGTCACAACACAGTCCCTAGGGGACATGACGTGACATGGAGCCTCACATAACTGGTCAAAAAAGTTATCAAAATGAGGTTGAGGATATTTTAACTTTAACACGATTTTTATGCTCATGATAATCAATGGATATATTCGTTGGTCCAAATTTATTATTCAAATAAATTTCTTGTGCACCCCATTAAAAATTATTTAGACATATAAAACCCTCATATTATTCATGTTAGGTTTCTTCTTTAGTTTATTCAATTTAATTACAGGAATTCTATAAGAAACAATTAAGAGGGCATTAAACCATGTATGAGTTTGATTGAAAACCCAACCTCACGTTCTAGTAGAAGTCTATAAAAGTCATTTGAATATATATAGAAATATTGAAAATGTATGAATATATTCATTACCATAATTTCAAAAACCATTTGAGTTTAATACCATTAAATATTTTGTATGAATCCCAATATAATATACATCATTTATAGATGGAGTTTATAGTATAATTATAACAAATAAATGACAACAATTATATTAATTATATGAAATATGATTTCCATATCTTATAAATTTATGTGGAATTTATATAGAGAGGGGTAATGAATTCCAAAAAACACATCAATTTCAACTAAAGTGAATATAATAATTTATATAAGTAATGCATTCCCAAAATCATTTATCATAAATGATTTGTCGACTTGGGATGCAATAATCATACCACTAATATTATTCACTATTTATTCTATATATTTATGTTTGAGGTGGTATTTTGATTCCTTGAAAGACCTATCCAAATATTAATTTGTGTTTAGAACCATAAAAACACTTTTTTATTTCTAGAGTGAATGATAACTGTACATTTAACCACTTGATTCTTCTAACCACATATAATGTTGGAATTACATATTAATTATTATTTTATCTTATACTTAGAGGTTATTAATGTCCATTTAGATCAATAAACCTTGGTTGGGTGAACTGGTGTAGGTAATGACAATAATACATACAATTGAAGAATTGGAGTGTAGGTGGTGCATTATGATGAGATTTAATTTCATTAAATTCATTAGATGGAAAAATTATATAATTGTTATATTCATATTATTGATGTAATTATATTAAAACCATAGAGTATTTTGACATTTCTTTGAGATAATCCCATAATCCCTCCTCCTATATTTTTTAATATAAGAAATTTAATTTCTATTTCTCCAACAGTTTTATAATTTGAATTTCTTTAAAAATACATATACTTTTATACCCAAATAAATGATATTATTATGAGTCTACATCTCTAATTTTACCATGAGAGGTCATCTAAATATTATTCATAACATAAAATGTCACGTATAGACAATTCCAATCAAAGGAATACTTTTATGGTACAAAAAATATTCATATAGGGTCAATGATTAAACAAAAGTATTACCTTAAAAAATTTGAATCTTATCTCGTGGGTTTTAATTAAATAATCCTCTTGTTTAAGCTCTAGGAATTCCAAATGATTTTCATATGAAAATTTCACGGGAGGTATTTATTAAATAATGTTATCCTAACCACATAATTATCTGGTTTCAATTTAGTCCAATTTCCTCGTATTATTTATGAGGGTTCAATTTAAGTTAGATTTACATTCCAAATAAAATAATTCTATGATATCCTTTTCATGATTTGTGTTTTGGAGAATAGAAATTATAATTTAAATCATGTTTACTCATTTCATAACAATGTGGGTTTGTAATAACCACCAAAGGATGGTGTTAATTTTCCAAAATAATGGATCGAAAATGATTTATTTTTTCCATACTGATTTATGGATTTCAATATATTTTATTCTATAATTAATACCTTATGATATTTATGTTACCAATTCCATGGAAAATTCTAATTACCTCCAATATAATTTAGTTATGCATTAGTAAGATCACTGAATTATTCATAACATTAATTATTTACTCAATTCATCATAGTTTGAAAAACGAAAAATAAATGATAACAATTGTTTTATTTAATAATAATATATGTGTATGTAATCATTGGATAATGAAAACGAGCCCTTTTATATCAAATATTATGACCCATCATTTCACATTATTACATTTTAATTTCATCATACAACATTTCTTTGGTTCATAAATGGAATTTTTAGGATACATAAACAAATTTTCATAGTGAATCATAAATATTATACTAATTAACCAATGAAAATACCTTAAATTTCTATACTAATTGTGTAGATATGCTATTTTGTTGTAAATTTAATTTATATTAGGTTAATACAAAAAAATATTTTTCATGGTTATTATATCTTAAATAAATATATTTTATGTATTTTTTCACATTTTTTTACAAATATAGATTTCATTTGTAGGAAATAACATTAAATAAATATGAAAAAAAATTATATTTTTTATATATTTAAATTTACACATTGTGTTTTTCAAAATTTAATATATTACTAATCACAAAAAATTACTAAATTCTACTATTATTATAACTGTGGTAACCCAATAACATCTTATATAAATATGAATATTCACTTCATCTCCTAAATTTTCAAACACCATATCAAATATGATTATTACATTGGGAGATTTAATAAATAATCCAGTTCTATTAAAACATATTCAATATATCAAAAAAATATTTTTTATATGTGATAACAATTATACGTATCATACATAATACTCTCCCTCATAACCTGAATAAAAGAATCATAATAAAAAGAAACCTTCAGTTCTTGGACTGAAAAAACATGGGAGAAAATATTTAATCAAAATAAATAAGAATAAGATGAAAATGTGGGTATGAAAACACAATAATATTGTATAGAAATAACATAAGAAAATGATACAAAAAATATAAATTATCGCTCAACCATCACACAGTGGATAAATCCGATTTTGTGTTTCGGTTCAATCCTAATTCGAACCCATCTCCTGAAACAGATTATTATACAATACATTGGAGGAAAATATAATTTTGGTCCACCCTTAACATAATTAAAATGATAAATTTTCATGATACATGAAAATAATATTATTTACATCATAACATAATTAACATCTGGGAAGGAAATAGGTTCCCTTAAAAAATCTATAAGAATGTGTCATAAATAATACATAAAGAAGCTGGATTATATCACTACATCATACACTATGTGACGAATAATAAAACATAAATAATGTTGAAATATATGAGAAAAAAGTTTTATAATATCACCATAATTTTCATTGAAAATTAATGTTAAATTACTATTAAATTAATCATACCTTTTACTATAATATTTTTTTATGAAAATTTTATTACTTTGTATATAGATTCATTAAAATATTAAGATAATGGATCTTATATTAAGAAACAATTATTTAATTAAAATTATTTTGTTTCAAAAATGTTTTAATGAATATAAATCATTTATATTATTTAATTAATTGAATAATTGGTGGAAAATGAACATATCATAAATTTTAAATGAAGATTACCTTTGTAGGTAATTTTTGAAAATTAAAAATAACCTCATGAAATCATATATATTTTTTATAAAAAAGGAGGTTCCTTCTCCCAAACTAACAAAAGAAAAAATATTATTAAAATAAATATTACAAGTGTCTAAAATATGGGATTGTTTTACTATATTTTCCATGAACGAAAATAATAGCAACAAGAAGGTCTTCAAACCAGGTAATGTCTTGATTTAATCCCATGTTGTCCAAACCATCATCAACTATGTTTTCATCTCGATAATCATTTTATTGATATATTTAAGATTGATAAGTGGAATGGTTAATTCTATCCAACATGTAGTAATTGGAAAATCAAGGTGTGTTATGCCCTTACAAATTTCTTGAACGATATTTATTGAGTCACATTCAATCGATGGGTTATTACAACCAAATATATTAGCTAAGGCAATGTAACATCCTAGGAAAATAATGAAAATATAATTTTTATTTTTATTAAAATATTTCAAATAAATATTAATTTAAATCTAGAGGGGATGCATTGTTAAATGGAATACCCGATATGAAACAACTTGTTTCTTTAAAATCTTATTTTTCACACAAAGTTGAGTTATACTGAAAAATAATAATATAATATTACTATTTTAAAAAATAGTTAACGCATAACTATTGTATTAGTGGTAATAAAAACAGCTAACTTCAATATGATGAACGTGTCTGTTAAATTATTTTACAACTATCCAAATAAATTTAGAGGCTTAAAATGTTAATTTATCTAATGTTAACCATAAATACTCAAATATTCATTAAATTAAAGATTTACAACTTTTTTATGGAGAACCCACATTAAATCTATTTTGGTAACATTTATATGATGTATTTTACTAAAAATATTCTTATTTATATTAGGAACACCAAAATTTACATTGGGTAAATTTTTGGTATTTTTATGATAAAATTATTTTTTTAATGATTAGTGAAAAATACTTTATTTTAATTCAAAAATTCCGTTTATTATAAATTATTTATATGGACAGATTATAATTTTAATTTGTTTTAATGTGTTATTAGATTATATTTTTCCCATTTAATCAAATGTTGGACATTGGATGTCATTTTTACATTGAAATTGAACATTAACTTGTGTCGATATTTTAATAGTTATTATTTCTTAAAAACAAAATTTTTGTTTTGACAGTGGAAATTAATTTTAAATCAATTAATGCAACATATCTATTTTGAATTTGTTAAAATGGAATTCATTTTTAATTCAGAATATAAAATATATCATAGGATGAATTTTTGGTATTTTTTATAAAAACCATTAATTATAGATGAATATTTAAAACAATAAGTTGTAGTTATAAAATCAACTTCTTCATTTAAATGATCTTTTACCACTTATGTGAATTGAATTTCAAAAAAATAACATAAATGGTTGTTGTTAGCTAGTAAAATGAGGTACAATAATTTGACAATAATTTATGGTGAATAATAACATTTGAGTTTTATTTACAGCGATTTCATGTAAATAACATAATTAAAGTTAAAAAGAATATGATAATGAAATTTAATAACAATATCACGTTTCCTAATACTATTGGATGATACATTTCCGTTCATAGGCAAACTTGGGTCTATTTTGGGACACCGTGGAGCTACTAAATAAAGATAATGACACTTTAGATTAACTAATTTAATTTAATGACAAAAATGAGATAGTCATATATATTTTAGTAATTCAATTCTTAAATTGGGTTTTATATGTTATGCTCATAGAATATAAATAATTTTTATAATTGTAAAAAAAATTCTTACATCATGGAATATTTTTATAGTTTATAAACATCAAATAAATAAAATTATTTGTGACACAATACTAATGTAATGTTTACCCCATTAGTGAAGGATTAAAATAAAAAAGATTATAAAAATTAAAACAATATCAAAAACCATTACAATTCATATTGGATGATTTAATTTATAACAAGGCTCATATAATCTTCTACAGAAATTATTTTTGGACATTTAAAAACCAAAAATCATTATATAATGAAATAATATTTTCAAACATTCATAAAGAGACCCTCCTCCCCCTTATAAAAAGCCATCACCTCTATCACCTTACACACACATATCAATCAACATGGATCATACAAAATCTGAATATACATGTTCTCAAGATTCCTTTACTCCATTTAGAAGGCTCTACTTAGGCTGAAAGAACTTCATAAAATCCTTTTTGGTTTAAACCAAAAGGTGTTACCCAATTTAAAGGCAACATCTCTTCATGAGTTCTTTTATGTTATTTTACTTATCCAAAACCTAAAATATTTATATTAAATTATTTTATAACAAAAACAGTATACAAAATATGCTGTGTTTTTTTGGGATTTCATTAAAATATATGTACACACACCTCCATCTAATGGGTAAAGAACTTACTGTTTCTATGGACGGTGAACTACTGCCTCTCGAAATGATGATAGTTCTATTATCTCCTACCACCTCTTATGGTGGAAATTAAGACAGAAATATATTTACATGCGATATATATTATATTTATATTTTATCTATACTTTTATATTTTTCATTTATATCATACCAATATGGTTTCCATAATGGGTAAATAACATAATTTATTTAAGGAAGTGCGGACTACCACCCCCTCAAAGTGACATGACTCGTTCATTCCATACAAGGAACATATAAAGGATTTAGGTAATAAAATAATATATGATATTATATTTCAATTATAATATACCTATGTATAATTATGTTTTATTATATTAAATATGAAATAGATATGAATTTAGTGTTCATGCGTACGTATGACTTACCATCTCAATGAATTGGCAATTAATTTCATACATCCAAATGTAATATACTAATATAAGTACATATATAAACTGGATATATATGATATCTATATCATGAATATAATTATATAGGTAATGTAATTTAGACCACATGAATAACAAGTAATTTTAAGAAGTTCATTTTTGACACAAGTACCAAATATCAAAAAAACAACCATTATTATCATAAATGATTTCATAATGACTATAACATGGTAATAAGTGATATTAAAGGTATAATAAACATTAAAAAGGTTCTTTATCATGTACTAATTAACATTATTTTATTATTATGCAAATTAATGAATGAATATTTCATGTCAGACACGAGGTAAGAGGTTTATTGTTTCAATATTAATTACGTGATATTTCCATTGTTCACAACTTATTTTTTGCATGGGGTGTATTGTGTACTTCATTTTGAAATATATTATAATGATTATATTTATATACATTATATTATCTGATTTATTATATGGTTATTAACTTTTTCATACGAGTCGATTGATTACAATGTGGTACGGGGTTTTCATCTAACTTTTATCCCGTGAGATTTCTACTATATTGCCACTATTTCCATTTGTGGGGTTTATGTACTACCTATTATTTTATTCTCTGTTATATATACATTAATTTATGTGTATTTTAATATTTATTGTATGATCCATATTTCATGGGGTGTATGTTTCTTATGTTAACAAATCCGTAAGGGAATATATCATCTTCCTCTTATTAAAATACTTCTTTTCGTTATGAATTTTAATTTACATCTTAATAGTTTTTTATAATATATTATGTATCCTTATGAAATTATTTTTCATGTCCAGGTGATGAGAGAATCTATTCTCTCCCATCCACACATTTTCATAATGTTAAAGGTATGTCGTATGGCTGTCGTCTTTCTGTAAGATTTTTTCTTAACCGCATTTCAATACGTTGGGTTAAACTTCTACTTCTTGATTATGTCGTGCTATGAATATGTCTGAATGAACTATGATTTTTTTACACTAAATTTACACTTATATTGTGTGAAATATTATTTTTCACACATAATTATGTCATTGATTTGTAATTAATATATGGATATGGTCTTTATAACGGATTTCGTCTCTATTTCCTTTCATTGATGCATATTTATATTTATACAAGACATTATATTATACGTTGTATAAAAAAATTAACATTTCATTTCATTTAAATTGAATCTTTTTCTACAGGGCATTTTACAAAATAAAAAAATAATTATTCACTTTAACATAAGTGTTGACAATGACCTTTTCTTCTGCCGTGAGTATTATATGATCACTGGCTTCCTTAAAAAGTCGTAATGTTATTAAAAGGAAAATACATACCATATATTCATTTATGTATTTTGGTATTGAAAATAGTTTTGATAATGGTTTTGATAGGTAAATATATTTAAATGATATATTGTTAATGAAATGTGGAAATGTTATATCTTCTTTATTTTTATTTTATGTGTTATGAGTATGTTATGGTTCATGGACATTGTTTATATATATGTGGTTAAATGATTAACCTAGGATGGGTGATCCTGAGATACCCCCCACCTCTAATGAATTGGGTAACATGACAGAGGTAAATGTTAATGATTCTCCTAAATTTTATTGGAAATATACTTTGAGGGGTATTCCAAAAGTAACTCCCTATGTAGATGTGAAAGCTGCAACGTATGTATATTATGGAATCCAAAATATACATTTATGTTTTATGATTTCTATGTGTTATTCATAAATCACGTGACATCATTTGGTATGATCTTATTCTCAATATGTTTTGACTGAATCATGTTTTATTTCAATATTCAATAACCCTTACTGAGCTTTTAATACTTATCCCGTGTTTTGAAATGTTTTTCATTGGAAATAAATATAAATAGGGTCAAGGAGGGGATTATGGAAATTTCATGTTGTCTAAGACATGAACTAGACATGACTATTTTTTTCAATAATTTTTATTTTATGAGAAACTGGAAACTGAGTAGAACTATATACATTGTAATTTTTGTGACGTAATGTAATATTTATGGAATAATTATCTAATAATGTAAACATGAAATGATCCTAACTGTGAATTATTCCATTAATTCAAGATAATAATGTGTTTTAAGAATGTGTCATTATAGTAGATATCAATGGTTGTTTTAGATAACTTTAGATGACAGGGTGTTATTTAAGCATAAGTGACATAACCATAATGTTTAGAATATTGGAAGGAGTCATAGTTTTTATATATAAATAAAATGATCTTATAATAACATGAAGAAGCATGTTTTAGTGTTTACACTCCTCATAAGATAGTATATTATAATTTAACTAATATTCTCACACTATCCATTTTGGTTTTATTCTATGGATGGATCTACTAGGATCCAACGTAAAAATGGATGTGAAGAAAACTGTGACAGTTTTCTGAATAAACAACCAAATGAAAATGGAGATGCAACAAGAACACTTCCATTTATTCACAAAAAACTATACAGAGTCTTGATAGGCCAGTTGAACCATTTATATTTTTATATGGCATCATCTATTAAAGAAACAAATCCCTACGGATGTTCAAGTATCAATCATAAAGGTACATAAATTCAAATACTATTGTGTCAAGGATATGGAAAGAAACACTTAGGAAAATAATTCAACGGGATGAGAAGATGTTATAGATCTGGTAATAGAGGTTATAAATCAAGAACATGAAATTATAAATGATGCGTCTAGTTGACTATAGGAAATGGAATGAATTGTTTCTTGAAGGGCCAATTTTATTTTTTAAATGTGGTTTTCATGGTCATTATGAAAAATAGATTTCTAATAAAGAAGGTTTGGGAATGGAATCTACAGGATCTTATAAATATATATTTACAAATTCTTTCTACGAATCTAATTGAAGTTGAGGAAGCATACAATGACCAATGAAAGTTATGGATTATTTCATAGATAATGTTTTGACATTATTGAATCTTTGAATATGATTCATGATATTGTTTGTATGAATGATTTATTATATAATATGTTGGAATAGAATGGATACCATGAACAATGTTGAATGAGTAAAAAGTCTACATATAAGGGATTCATGAGTTATGGCATATTCTAGTATGATAATATGAATAAAAGTATTATCAATCTATTGAAGATGGGATTACATTGGAAGAAATTTTTTAATATGTGTAACCCTGAAGGTTGATATGTGAAGATGTTATACAATATATAGTTATCTTTTCTACTATGGAAATAATGTATAATCTTAAGGGTTCATATAATCTTTCTTTTTTGATGCAATTATTGGTTTTTACTTTAAGGGATGAAAATGGTATGTATGAGATAAAACATGTGGTTAAAATATTTTATTGGTTTTTAAAGGATTCATATCAATGTTGGGAATTTTATTCAATAAATAGTTTTTCAAAAAGGACAACACGTATACCATGTGACAACTCGTTACATCCGACAAAGTTGTAGGAATTAAACCCCCAAACAATGTGTGATTGGGATGTATCGCCTACCATTGTACCACATGAAGTCCCTAGTTATTGTGGCTTATTCATTTTAGATAAATGTTTTTATTGGTCCTGAATAAGTTGATTTTTTATATTATGATTTATCAAATATATATCCTTAATAAATGAAAATGATTTGGTGATTAACTGATAAAAGTTATTTTGGAAGATATTTTCTCTTTTGTGGACACTATTTCCTTAATGGAAATCAAATATTATGGGATTTCATTTCTGGAGTAATGCTTGAAATTTTATATGGGAGGAATCTATGTTTTTATTGTGGACATATTGCTATTTGAGTTATTTTATGAAATGATTTACCTATCATAGAGAATATGCAATTAGGTTAGTTACATGTTAGTATGAGACTTTAAGAGTCTCTGATGTTATTTGAAAATAAATGTTATTTTTTACCATAGAAGACTAGGACATCAAATTCTTGACAGTTTTGGGTTTGAATATTAGTTAGATTATTTTGGTGAAATTTTTAAGGGTTATTTTGTATTGAATGGACTTTGTTGTACTTTGGATATTTTATGATGAATTTTGGATAAAATATAAGTTTGTGGAAGAATTTTATTAAAGGTTGACACTCTACATGATAAGTTAGTATATTTCTTTACGATCTTAGTCTATGTTATTAATAAAATTAATCAACTCTATGAAAAGGATCTTGAACAAAATATGATATAAGATCTCTTTTATCCTCAAAATGCTACCCAACAAAAAATTTAATGCATTTTGGTGGTTAAATTTCATTGATCAAGTTATTTATCCCTCTCTATTAATCTGTGAGAGTTAGTTTCTCTTCTGTATACATGTTTTCATACATGGAATCCTAGATTCGATTATCTCAGGTGACCTTTGCACTTCTCTTTTTTTTAATGTGATAGTTTTATTGGATTTTCTCTGATGTGGAACTTTTAATTATTTTATTGAGCCCAAATTTAAAATTACGAGGATGCAAT
This sequence comes from Viscum album, assembly GCA_963277665.1. Taxonomy (NCBI): domain Eukaryota; kingdom Viridiplantae; phylum Streptophyta; class Magnoliopsida; order Santalales; family Viscaceae; genus Viscum; species Viscum album. The sequence goes on from CAUJRU010000154.1 coordinate 642,827, forward strand.
TTCCAAAATGGGGGAAGGATATAACCATCAAGTAAATAAAGAATATAATGTTTTCATATTTATTTACATTTTGAATTAAATATTAATTTATTTTGAAGGTAATTCTATGTTCGATGGTTTAACTGATACACAACAAAGGGTTTCTTTGAAATATTATGTTACACACAACATTGATTTATACTGATAAATAATAATATAATATTATTATTTTAAATGACAGTGATGTAATAGTCATTGTATTTGCATGAATAAACATAACTAACTAAAAAATTATTACCCATATTTTTTAAATGTGTTTCCCTTTATCTAATGAAAGTTAGTGGATTAAAAAGTGAATGAATCAGATTTTAATCATAAATACTCTAATATTCATTAAAAGGCCGATTTAACACATTTTGATGAAAACCCATCTTTAAATATAGTCTTCGTCAATTTTATATGTTTTATTTGACAAAATAATATTCTTCTTTAGAATATGGACATCAAAATTATCATTGGGTAAATTTTTTGTATTTTTCTGATAAAAATCATTAATAATGAATAGTAAAAAATAATGTATTTTATTTCAAAACTGCCAATTTATGTAATCAATTTACATTCTAATATTAGTTTTTAAATTTTTTTATAGTTTAATTATATTCTATTTTTACCATTTAATCCAATGGTGGAAATTTTATACAATTTCACTTTTAAATTGGACATAAACATGTGTCAATCTTGTGATAGTTATTATTTATTAAAAACCCACATTTGTGTTATGATAATTGGAATTAATAATAAATTAATAAATTCAACTTCTATGTTTTGAATTTTTTAAAATAGACATCATTTCTTAATTCAAAATATCAAATATATCATAGGCTGAGATTTTTGTAATTTTCAGAAAACCATAAAATTTTGATGAAAACATAAAACACTTGTAATAGTTAAAAAACCATCATTTTCATTTAAAGGAAATTTTACATTTCCTATGTAATTAATTTTGAAAAACTAAAAACATTTTCGTTATTAGTAATTAATATGTTGTTCAAAAAGCTGAAAATAATTTTTGGTGAATTGTGTCTTTTGACTTTTATTTACAGCGTTAAAAGATAAATAGGGTAATTCAAGGTAAAAAATATGATAATAATATTAAATTACTCTAACAAGTGTCCTAACCATATTGGGTGACACATTTACAACCATAGACAAGATTGGGTATATTTTGGGACCCCATAGAGCCACCGAAGAGTGATAATGACACTATATATTAATTCATTTAAAGTAATGACAAAAAGGTCATAAACATATATCTTTTATAAATATATTCCTACATGGAATAATATAATGTATATTTTCAACTATAAATATTCATTCGAATTCTAACAATATTTATTACATCATCATATTTTTTTATTATTTTTAGACATCATATAAATTAAATTAATTTTGACACAATAATTATGTAGTGTATACCTCATTATTGAATGATTTATATAAATAAGAATATAATAATTAATAAATTATCCAATTCATGTCCAATTCTTATTGGATTGTTATATTTTGAACAATACTCATCTTATCTATGACCATAATTATTTTTTGACGTTTATAAAACTAATATCATTATATAAATAAAATAATATTTTGAAACATTCCTAAAGAGACCATCCGCCCCTTATAAAAATATATCACCTCTATCCCATTAATCACAACACTAAATCCCCTTGGATAATCCAAACACATCTCTAATAATCTCTCATGATCTCTATCCTCCACCGAGAATCCTTACATTAGTCAGAAGGCACATGAAAAATACTTTTGGTTCAATCCAATGTGAGTTACTTGATTTAAAGGTAACATCTTCTCATGAGTTATTTTATTTTATTTTCATATCCAACCCTGTAAACACATTTTATTCCTTTATTTTTTTAAAAAAATAGTATCATAAATATAATAAGTTTTTTTTATGAAATTAATTTAACGTTCACTTACAAAAAGTTCCGTGTAATGGGTAAAAATATAATAATTAGGTGGATGGAAAACTACTGCCTCATAGAGCGATGATTGTTCAATTATATCCTACCCCCTCTTGTGTGGACATTAATATAAACCTATATTTATATGTGATATATATTATTTCTATATTTTCTTTATACTTAAGTATTTTTTATTTTTATCATACATTTATTGTTTCCATAATGGCTAAATACGATAATTTCATTCAGGAAAGTGGGAACTACTGCCCACTCAAAGTGATATAACTCATTCTTGACATGAATGGAACATATAAACAATGGAGTTAATGAAATTTTATATGATATTACACTATAATTATAGTACACCTATTTATTATTATGTTTTTTCCATTAATTATGAAATATAAATGAATGTAGTGTTCATTTGTACGTATGACTTAAAGTCTCCATGAATGGTGCATTTCATTTCGTACCTCCAAATGTTATGTACTACTATAAATACATATACATAATAGATATATATGACATATAAATCATTAATTTAATTCTGGATATAATGGAATTTTGAACACATGAATAACATTTAATTATAAAAATTTCATTTTTAACTCAGGTACCAAATGTTGACAAAATGACCATAGTTAACTTAAATGATTTAATATTGTTTTTAACATGGTAATTAGGGATATAAAAGTAGAAATACACATTAAAATGTTTCTTAATCCTGTATAAATTATCTTTAGTTTATTATTCAGGTCATTAATGAACCAATGGGTAATTTCGAACACGAGGTATGAGGTTTCTTATCTGACTTTTAATTCCATGATATTTCCATTGTTCACCTCTTATTTATTTCTTGTGGTGTATTTTGAACTACCGTTTGATATATATTATCATAATTATCTTTATATTCAATGAATTATGTCATTAATTTGGAGTTTATTAATATTTTTCCATATGACATGACTGATTACAATGTGGTAAGGGGTATTCATCTTAGTTTTTATTGTTGTAAGAATAATGAAATATTACAACTATTTCATTTTGTGGGGTGTATGTACTGCACATGATTGTATTTTTTGGGTAATATACTTTAATTTATTGTTATTTTCATCTTTATTGTTTGATCCTTATTTCATGGGGTGTATATTTCGTATGTTACCAAATCGGTAAGGGAACCTTTTACCCTTCTCTTGTTAAAAGACATCTTTTAGTTATGTATTTTAATTTATATATTCATATGTAGGGATATGTTATTTTATATCATTATTGATGTACATATTATTCCATTTGATGAGAGACTTGTTTCTCACTAAACAACTCATTTTTTGAATTTTATAGCGATGTTGTTAGGTTGTCAAATATCAGTAAGAGAACTTCTTAAACCAATTTCAATTCATTGGGTTATACTTTGACTTCATGATTATGTCATGATATGAATATGTGTGAATGACCTATGATTGTTTTACACCCAATTTCCACTTATATTGGGGGTATTATTATTTTTCCCACATAATTATGTCATTTATTTGTCCTTAATCAATGGATTTGATCTTTGTGAAGGACACTGTCTAAATATCTATTCATTGAAGAATATTTTGATTTATACATGAAATTATTTTATACAGTGTATAATCACCTTGGACTTTTCATTTCGATCATAAAATCTTTTTTATGAGGCATTTATGTAAACAAACAAAATATTGTTTCTTTTTAATGCATGTGGTTTCAACGACCATTTCTAACGTCACGAGTATTATTTGATATTTGGAGTACTAAATAAGACATAATGTTTTTAAAGGAAATATAAATCCCATATACTCTTTTATATATTTTGGTATTGAAAATTGTTTTGATAATGGATTTTTATGTAAGTATATCTAAATGATATGTTGTAATTTAAATGTGGAATGTTATCTTTCCTTTATGTTTGTCTTATTTGATATGAATATATTATGGTTCTTGGGCATTATTTATATATAATGTGCTCAAAAATATCTTATAAAAAAAATACCATAACCTTATTCCATATATATATTCATAAAAATAAATTTTCCCAACATTGAACTCCAGATCTCCCTGATGATTTTCATCTTAAATTTTCTATCATTCAAGAGCTACCATAATTTGATGTAGAATTTCTCTAAATTTTTCTATCATCACCTCATCTAGATCATGACCCAATAAAATTATTTCTCCAATGTCAATCCTCCACATCAGAGTTTAATAATTATATCAATAGTTGGATTTATAAGGATCCATTTAAATGATTGAGTAAAATTTATTATAGTAAGAAAACATGATGAGAAGAAGGTGATACTCCCAACAGTCATTGAAAAGAGTATAATAATATCTTAACATATCCAATATGGTTATAATGGTCTTATCATATTGAACATTTTTCATAGGGTAATAATCAGAAATAAAACACTACTTTGGATCTAATGACTGCAGAAAACATATTCATATCTTCAAGCTACCCTTGGATCAGGATTATATATAGTAGAATTTGTACACCATTAAAACATAAAACAGAAATATTTTTTAGCCTAATAATATGATCAATAAAGAAATATTATAGGATTGTAATGAAGTGGTTTTAAATTTAAATAAATATTTAATTGAACTATAATAATATTTTTCAACTAATATAATTTGGTGTGAATGTCTAGATAATTAGTGGTGATTCTTTCCCATTTCCATTCATATTTAGGAAATGGTTGTAACATCACAGAGGAATATTTTTATCAACTATAAAATTATTATTCCAATGGAATCAATATATATATGTGGAAATATCAATTTTAATGTTTTCCTACAAGAAATAAAATTTCATATCGATATATATTTTTTCACAGCATGGATATATAGTGAATGGTGAACTATGATCTTTATATAATAATTTCCCCTTCAAATTTAGTATTTATGAGACACATAAACAATTTATTAACCATATATTTCAATCAAAATCAGGATTTAACATTGGAAATTTTTTTACCTTCTTCTAATGTTCTTCATCTTATTTCCACAACTCTCAAATATTCACATGGTTTGACTACTAAACATTAATCATGGAATGATATTACATAACCACATTCATCAGTATTTCATGTTTTATATACTATAAATACATAATTGTTTTTTATCTTCCATTCACTATCATGAAAAAACAATAAATGTTCTTATGTATCAATGAATCAACCACTTTTTTTCATTCATAGGGTGGTAATTTATTGACGAGACAAAATATTTAATTAATTCCAATTATCTTCTAAATTTCATATTCAACTCTTTATATATGAGGATAAATTTTAAAATTTTCTGATATGTAAATATATCACAACATTAACTACAAAGATAACACCACCAATGCATTAATGATAAAATTACAATTTTTATATCCAAACCTGATTTGGGAAAATCTTCTCATGTATTTTATATTAGTTTAAGGCATATTCAATCACTAAATCAATTTAAATGTGGACACATCCATAAACCTTTTTGATGAATAACCATAGATAAAATATCTTCATTCACTAAAGGTTAGAGCAATAACATGTTCACTAGAAACACTTCTCTTTAGTTAAATGAAATTTTCTTCACATTCATATATCCCCATGAAATTATCCCCAATCCATGTCAACTTGTTGAGTTTATTAGATACTCATGAAAATTCTATCACAAATCATAGGTAATATCATTCCAACATAATAAAACTATGGATTTTGATTACAATGGTATTTATTGGACATTCTTCAATAACATCCATTTTGGTAGGATCCATCAATACACCCACATATTTGTGTATATTTAGCAAGAATGGATCTTTTTGAATCCAAAATTCATGGTAGATAAATTTTCATAAAATATATTCTTCCAGGGGTTATTAGCACTATTCATAGTTGATCACCATGCCCTTTTCCCCTAGAATTATATAATAATAACAGTTAAATAACTACCATTAACAGATCAATGTAATCTCTAAATTCAATATTGATTAAATCCATGAAGATAAAAACATATTCATTAAGTATAAATAGATTCACCATATGTTCATAATTCCCTTTCTAAATATGGAAAAATGTTTGGGGTATATCTTCCTTCTTAAACATTAATTGATTTATTAAAATTTGATTGTTAGTCTTTTATTTTACGGGAATTTAAAAAATCGATCAAAAATAATTAATATGTGTAAGGGAATCTTGTTCTTGATAGTGATCTTGTTATGTTCTCAATAACAAATTAAAATATGAGTTGAACCATATTTATTTTTAAAAATGAATAGATACACTCTGTGGTGCTGGAATATGGTGTCTGAATAGATTATTAAAATTATCCTGGAGATTTTTCTTCAAATCCAATATCATAATTGGTTACATTATATAATGACTCTTTGGTAAAGGAGTAACACTAGGTATTCATTCTATTTAAAGCTCAACATTTTAATTTATAAGAAAACAATTCAGTTCTTCAATAATTACATAAAAAAACTCCTACATAATGAATATTCTCAATATTGTGTATCTCCCCAACCATGTGATCGAAATACAATTTATAGATATGGTTTAATTCTCATAATATAGAATTAATTTCCATTCTGTCTTCATATTAATTTTTACATTGATAAAAGAGACTTGTTTCACTCAAATTATTATTTATTAGTTTTCATCATTGGAATTTGATATTGGATCCATATAATGAAAACAATATGTTCCTATAATCACATAAAATGAAACAAAATTATGAACATAACTACTTTTTTTATAAGTACATACCCATATAATTAAATCAAATTGTTACTATTAAAATGAGATGTGATCATCATACCCATAGAATCATTCACCTCTAACTCATCATATAATCATTGAGGTGGTAATTTTATACCCATTGAAAATTACTTCGTTATAAACGAGTGGTTAGAGTATGAATTAATTAATAAAATTTAAATTATATAGTGGATAATTAGTGTAACTTCCATGATTCCCTTCTCAAAACCCACTTATGTAGTTGTTGTCACATTTTACAACCAATTAACTATTGTATTAAGATGTTATTGACATCAATCATCATCATTAACCATTTGATTCATTAATTAATTATTATAATTCCCATAGTCCTTGAATTTGATTCATTAAAATGTGGGTTGTGCATTACTGAGAATTGTTTTCCACTATTAGAGTAGCCATTATATTCATCACCTTTTTAAATTCACTATCTTTACGATCAATAATTTCTTATTTAAATAACCACCTAGTTTTGTTCACTAAATTCACCTGATGTTTCTTTCCACATTTCTAGTATGTATAAAGATGATATTTAATTCAAATATATGATTTATTATACTTTTCTATGGAAATAATATCTTATTTCTTATCAATATCAAGTTAATGGTGGGAATATCTAATATTTATTTCTACATAGACATTACATTGAATGATTTTAACAAAGATATTAATGTATTGTATAACTAATACTATTAAAATACTTCACTTTAATTCAACAATGAATCTATATATATTTTCATTTAGGGACGATGATTAATCCTTAAATATATATTTCTATTCATGTAAATTACTTATCATAACTTCTAATTGACCCAACATCTATATTCTTAATCTCTAGGAATAAATTCTTGATTTTTGACATAGAATATGTGGCATGTAATTTTAGAAAAATATCATACTAATCCCTTATAATTATAGGGATTAAATTTCTTCTTCTTACATCATATTCTATAATAAGATTCGAACAATGATCTGCTTCTCCTTTAAAATGAAAAAAATATAAGAAAATTTATTCATGTTTCATACAATAGAGAATATAAAATATAATATATCAAATGTTATTTCTCACAAATTTATCACAATACATAATCAAAAAGTTTATGATTATCCTAGAGAATGGAAATTCGGATAGGAATTTACCTTACCATCAGTCAAACTTATCTCATTTATTCTTTATATTCATGAAAAATAAACATACGTTAATTTCAAATTACATCATAAAAATTTTCATGTTTTTATTAATTTTTATATAACTTATTACCTTGTCATACCAATTTCATAATTATTTATGTTAAAATATGTTGTTTTGTTGATATTTCGTACTTGAGTAAAAAATCAACTTGTTTTGATGTAAATTGTCCATGACATATAAATGACATCATCACAATAATTATATTCATGATTAAAATATTAAATATATCATTTATATATGTATTTATAATATTCTATAACATTTATAGATAATAAATGAAATTCATTTTTCATTGATATGGTATGACATATGTACAGATAAACGCTACATTCATTTAATTGTCATATTAAAGGAATGTGGACTAAATGATATATATGTATGATATATTTATAGAGTAATTTATTTTTTATAAATGTTTCATAAGGTCATTAAATCCATCATTAATATGTTCCATGTATGGCATGGATGTGCCATATCACTTTGAGGGGGCGGTAGTCCTCTTTTTGTTCAAATAAAATTATCATATTTACCCATAAGGAAAGCATAATTGTATGTTGTAATTAGAAATTACAGAATAATATGGAAAATATAAATATAATATATATCTTTTATAATTAAAGTGGCATCATAATGTCAACCATGATAGGCTGTAGGAGAAAAATGAATAATCATTGTTTTGTGAGGCAGTAGTTCGTCATACGCAGAAATAGTATGTTCATATCCATTAGAAGGATGTGTGTGTATGTTTAGTTTGAATCCTTATCATAACATCATAATAGTATATTAAGTATTTTTTTATTTAATCAATTAATTAGTATGTCATATGGTGTGAAGAAGGAATAAAAAAAAGTAACATGAGATATGCCGTTATCTCTAAATCGGGTAACATCGTTTTATTTCAGTCCAAAGGCTTTCTTGAATTACCTTCATCCCAAGGTAAGGATTATGGGAGAAAATGTGAGATTTTGAGAGATTATGTTAGCAAATTTTGGACGATTAAAATGACATGAGAGGTGTGAGTTAGTGGGTATAGTTGGTTTCCTTTTATATGCGGGAGGAGGGAATCTTTTCGAAAGTCGGGAAATATTAATTTATTATAATTTTAATTTAAATTTAAAAATGGTTTAAAACTCATTTAATTCAATTATAGGATGAATTTTTTTATAATACCAATCATACAATTATTTTTAGACATCTTTTGAAATTTTTTACCCATCACTTTTTTCTTTAGCCCTTATTTTACAATTTTTAATCTTATAGTGATGTCATATTATTTAAACATTTTGGGTTAATTTAATTAACATATCACATCATGAAACCCAAAAAAAATTCATTTATGAAATTCTTGGACAAAAAAAATTTGTACAATTCATAGATTATTAGGAATTTAATATCATTTTATAAACTATTATATATTTTATGTTATGAATTATGTCGTTTTTAGACACTATTCAGACTTGATTTTTTTAAAAAATTCTTAACATGATTCCTAAAACAATATTCAATACTATAATGTCATATTAACCTATATAATTCATGTATGACTTTAATTATTTCAAATAATATTTATTTTCATATTTATAATATCATTTTTTGAATCCTCTATTAATGAAACAATCACCCCATCATCATTGTGTCAGAATTAAATTTATTTATTTAATTACTATACATTTGAAATAAAATATCATTATATAGGAAATATATTTTCACCTTTATAATTTTTATTTATAATCATGCATATTAGATATATTACCCCCTAAAAATTGTTTAATTATAATGATACATGATTATGTTGTTTTTCTCTTATTTAAAATTTATTATTATAACATTCCATTATCCCACCCATGTGGATCCATGGAGTCCCCAAATAGACCCAAGGATTCCCATGGTCTGAAATATCACATAAAATATGAATAGGGCACGTATTACTGTAGTTTAATATTATTATAATTTTATTTTTACCATTATTTACTTGATTTAACCTTCAACAACGGTTAATAAAAATAATTATTGATGAAACTATTCATAATGTCCAAAAATATATGGTAACTATTTACACAATCTTTAAATTCATATTCCAAATATGGAATTAATTTAACCAAATTAAAAATAGGGAATTTGAAAAAATTAATCTAAAATTAGTTCTTGTTGTCAAAACTAGAAAGCATGTTTTTATGATGAAAAAATTACCCAATGATTGATATGTGTTAATTATCAATTTCAATGTGAAATCATATTCTATGACCAAACTTTTTTAATGATAATACCATAATATAAATACACTTCAAATAAAATTAAATGTAATATTTAACTATATAAATATATTAGATGAAATGACAGTTTGGAATTAAAATGCAGTATTTTTCACTTACATTAAAATTTTTATTTCATCAGAAAAATACAGAAAAATTATCCAAAGTAAATTTTGATGTCTTTATTATAATTAATAGATTTAATTTTAAATATAATACATATTACCGTGACAAAAATATGTTTTAAAAAGGGCTCTCCATCAAAATGCGGCACTCCGTCCTTTTAAAAATATTAGAATATTTTACGCTTAAAATCTGATACATTTTCATATTACGTCACAAAATATAATGTATAAATGTAAAAAAAATAAAAAACAAATATAATTATATTTTATATTTTTATTATTAATTCCCTCCAATACAAAAACTAGGAATCAAATATAATTTAAATTAATAATATTATTATTGTAATATTTTTTGGTAAAACTTAATGTGGTTTCCAATGTAAGATTATAAAAGAATCATTTTTGTGTTTGTCGATTACACTATCCTAAAACAAATCCCCAATAATTTAAAATTCATATCATATTCATAAATATTAATTGAAATGGAAATGTTTTATTCAACAAATAATTGGGATGTAACAATGATGGTAGAGCATGGTTGATGCAAAATATTAAATGGTAATTATGTATTTTATGCAATATTAACCAAAATTATCATACATGTAACAAGTATTCATGTAAGATAAAATCATAACAAAAACTTGATGAAAATTATTAAAATATAAAATTTTAAGAATACAACTGAAATTTCAAATGTTATGTAAGGTTTTCCCGATGAGTGAAATTCCACATAATAACTATAAAAAAGAAATATAAGTCCATTCCATGTCCTTCATAATTTTGTATTCATGTACATGATAGATAAAAAGAATCAGATTCCAAAACAGAAATTATGTAATGAAATCAAATCTGTTGTGTAAAATATTATATAGATTAATGTGAACAAAACATTGGTAGTGGACATCCTAGTTACAAATGGGTTTCTACGACATTTGTATTTGATTTTCCCACAGTTATATACAAGACACTATATTATGATGTCAAAATGATAACATCTACAACAGGGGTTCATGTGAATTTTATATATATATATATATCAATTATTATAGTAATATTACATTAATGGACCATGGTTTAGTGTCCAATGTTTAATTTTTATAGTGTGAATTAATATATTTCTCTATAAGTATTACATGTACAATATGAAGGATCACTAATAATATCCTATCATTGGGGTGTCCCTTAAATATATACAAGGATGGATAATGTGTCCATTAGATATATTTTAAATAAAATAATGATTTTCTGAGTATTAGAATTATTAAGATGTAAATTGTATACATATAAGATATCAAGATATTAATTTTTATCTATAAAGGGAGGTTTACATTTTACACATGAATTTATTCATTTGTTGGAGTATAATTTAATCATTTATCGACCATTCTGGGTTGATATGTTTTAGATTTTGGGCAGTTTAATATTTTTTTATCATTTTTTCATCTCTGGGTAGTTATCTCTCTACCATGATATGTGTTAAATAGTTAAATACAGTGTGATTTTTTTTCAATAATCATTCATTTTGGATTTTCTCATTCAGTCATTTTTTAATAATATATCTCAAATTTTCATGCTTGACCATGACATAATAATGAGTGGTTTTCATTTTAATTATTCAACTAACTACATTGATTCATATGTGTTCATCATGAGATTTCATGTGGTTATGTTTATATACGGTTTTGGGTCTCAATGATTTTAGATGGCCAGAAGTATGCGACAATAAGAAAATAAAAGTTTATAATTTAGATTTTATATTCCTAAAACATGGATTTTCAATGATTGATGTCTGATAATATGTTTTTTGTTAATTAATTTTTAATATTTCTCTGTTATATGATCTCATATTTATTAATCTTGGTATATTTATATCTATATATTCTTCTTCTGTATTAGTTTTGATTTCATTTTTTACATGTTTATCTAATTAATTGGTTTATCTTTTGAACTATGGTTGTCCTGATAATAATTTATATATCTATATATTATAACTAAAATTGAAGATGAAATAAAATCTGGTATATTTAGATTCAGGGATGAGTATATTAAAAATTTTAAACTTTATTCCCACTTTAAATTTGTCATATCTCATCAAAAAACCACAGTTCAATCATAAGAGATTATTTATGTTTCTATAAATATTATCTAGGAATTTTTAAATTTGGGTTATAATAATTATACATATCTTCTAATTTATAGATTATATATACATTAAAAATATTTATAGAATATATTTTTTTGATCATGCTAAACACTGTAGGATCATGTTGATAATTGGTTTTGTGTTACTTTCCTAGGTTTTTTCTATCTGTTTTATAATTTGAAAACATAAAGTTATAAAAAATATTAAAATTAATTGGTTGAATGATGGATTTATTTTTATATAATGCATACTGATTCTTGAATTATATTATTCATTTTATTAATATGGCTATTCCTCTCATAATGTGTGCTATATAACCTCAATCATTGTCTCTAATTGATAGTGTTTTTCAAATGAGTTTTCACAGTCGCATATTTTTTTAGAGACACCATTTTAGATTAACCCTATGAATTAGTGATTCTACTATCACATATGTAGTAATAAAACCTAGATCAAGCCTTAAAATATCGGTTATCAATTTTCATCATCCAAAAACCATAAAGAACACTATTTTGGTGATTTTAGTATTGTTTTAAAAACTATTTTTGATATTTATTTTTAATAATTACTCATGAATCATGTAAACAATTTTTTCCATTATACAAATACAAAAAAAAATCTATATATGTATATATAGTAAAATATTTATTAATATATAATTATGTGGTTGTTTAAAAATTTTAATGGTACATATTTAAATAATAGGGGAAATTTATGAAGGAATTATTATTTAATAATTGTTTCATGCTCTGATAAATATTATTAAATAATTACATTATTTTTATCCTCTGGATAGAATAAATTATTCTAGAGAATTTTATTTTATTTATAACAATTATATTGGAAATATGTTATAATATAATCTCTATGTTATTAAAATAAAAAAATATCATTAATTTTATGATAATATTATATTAGGATATTTTTATTTTTTTATGTAATATATATGAATTTTTATTCATCAATTTATGATATGAGCCTATTTAAATATATATATTACATTTGACGTAAATAAAAACATTGAATGAATTAATTATAATTTTTAAATAAGAATTTATAAATTAAAATATGAGGTATTTATTGAAATACATAGATAATGCTAATATATATATATTATTAAAATTTATATGAAATGATAGTATTAATTATGGAATTATGATAAAAAAAATATAGATGATTATATAGGCTTCCATCTTATAATGTAAACAATGTAATTTCCCCAAAAATTGTAAATTCAATTACATTAATGTGAGTTATTAGGAATCCTTATAAATGATTCAAATTACTTATTATGATGTAGTGTATAACATATTAATAGAAGATATTAATATTTATTATTATAATGATTCATTCCTCTAAAGATATTAATACTATTTGTAAATTTCTGAATTACAAATTGATGAAATTTGATACCTGAGAAAAAAATGAAATCCTTTTAATATAGAAAGTCAATTTCATGAGAAATTTATATAGAAAAAACTATAACCATAATGTGGTAATTTTGTAATGATTTCTTTTATTACATATGATGATATTGATTTATTTTTATGTTGTGGTTATTGATTTACCTAATTGAATTTAAAAGTAATATTTAATGTTTATTAGATTTTTTATGATATTTTCTTGTGAATCCGAAATAATTTTACATGCTTAGGAATTATTGTATAAATGTTTCATGTGGATGAATGGTGTTATTATGGAATGGGATGTTTTGGTACAAGGAAAACACACTCACGTCACATTCTTGGTATAATGTAGTTCAATGGTTTAAAGGGATATATTTCTAATGTAGCTATAATAATACACCATAAGATCTATTCATTAGAAACATGACGATATCTGAGAATTTATAATATTTTCAACCACTACTCAATAAGAGTGATCAACAATAATTTTTATTTGTAACCTATTTTAATCTCACCCACTAACATGATATTATGATCTTTGATTATCATAAAAATTATTCTTATATTGAATAGATGACTTCAGTTTAATGTGTATGTTGATTCAAATATTTTATATAATATTTCTCCAATATCCTTGGAACAATGTTGGTTGATTATGGACGAAATTAATTATCTTTGATCACCCATAAGTCTAATATGGAGGTAGACTTGTTGAAAATGAATTTCTCAGTAATAATTTTTTTACAATAAGTATTTTATTAGCATTAAACAAATTTCCATAGAGGGTGACTCAATAGATATTAAATTTTTTATAAGTTATGAATTATGATAACATTATTTTTTAATATAATATCTTCTTATAAAGTAAAACATAAAATAAAACATATATTGATCGAGGATTAAAAATATTATCTTGATGGATAGAGATTTTCATCTACAACCATTATCTATGAACCAATTAGCAGATTGAATATATTGTTGATGATATGGGCTCTTTGTGGTGTTTAGTCTGAAATATATTAAATAATATATTTTTATTTCAATTCTATGTATGCTAAAATTAATATATATACATATAAATTAATATGAATAATATTTCATTTATAGATATTTAAAATTCTGAGTGATGGGTAGCATGATATGCAAGGATTCATGGATATTAATGTGAACCTCAGTTTCCTATAACATAACACATGTATTTATTTATATTTTTTTACCTAATATGATTTGTAAATTTTTTCCATTCCATTGAGTATTGATTAATTTTGACCATTCAATGGCTTCGTAATATTGGGATTCCTATTTATAAAGTAACATTGTAGTAATGGTACCCTTTTTTTAACAAAAGGATGAGCAATTTGATAATATCATTTAAGTTCTAGTTTCCTACTTTGAGAGTCAAATATACAATGTAGATAATTTTTTAAATCCATTGTAATCAATATAAAAGTTTCCCCATTTTATAATTTAATCGACTAAAACCATTAATTTCTATAAGTCATCACATATAGGAGATATTTTCTATCATTTACACCATTTGTTAGTTCTATTATTATTTAATGAATAATAATCGAGAAAAATTTGAATTTATCTATAAAAATGGATTAATAAATAGTATTAATATTTCTATTGGTCCTATGAGATAGACAACAATGTATCATTGCGATAAGAATTGAAATATATGTGGTTCAGTAAAATTTAATAAGGTATTTAATATAATTTATTTTCACATCAAAATGGTCCATGTGAGGCTTTTTAATTCGACTTATCAATGAAATTTGAAGTTCAATTTATGGTAAAAAATATTGATCTAATTACTATCTACTTAGAGTAAGGTTTAATTAATTTTTTTTGGATGGTAATTATTAATATATTTGTGTGGTAAATATAAATATGTGGACTCTTTAGAAATAACATGTAAAATGATACATGTAATGGTGGGATAAATGATTAAGCAACATTGGAAGACTATTTAAATAACAAGCTCATTGGTAGGTCTAATTTTATATTGATAACCATAATTCATAATGAGGAAACCAATGAAAATAAAATTATCATAAGAATACATGATCCAAATCAGGGCTAAAACGTGTCGATATTTACCTAATCATGTTATCTAAGAGGTTAGGTTGGGGGCTCAAAAAAACATGCTATTTGGGGATTGAACTATATGAATGGATTATAACTAGGTATTTAGGATCACTAGAATGAATGATTTTAGTTTATAGTGTGTAGGTTTTTGTTGGGTGTCATAAACATATTTTTTCTTTATAGAGCCTGATATGATTTATTATATATGAGGTTTCTATGGCATGGAAATATATCATGACAAAAAACCATTTATAGTGGGGTTTTATTAAATATGGTTCCCTTGTATTACATTTTTAGGTAAGGAAAATATTAACCATTAGATTTCATTGAATGAGTGAGTGATCTAACAAAAATCATTGATCTAGAGCCAATTTTAGAAGGTTTTTTTCTCAATAATTGAATTGGATTGATAAAATTTCTCGTTGAATTTTTTTTCATTTTGAAACCCATCAGATGAATTTTTTTTCATTTCTTCCCATTACTATCACAAGATTCAACTCAAGAGGTCTCCTTGTAGAGACTATGGGGAGCTTTGGGATTTTGTAAACAATCATTTAGTGTCTATATATATTTTTATCTTGGAAAACATTAATAAATTTTAAATGGTATTCCTGTGTTAATTTTTATTCATAAATATTGGAATAGTTGTAATGTACTAACCTAATACATTGGGTTTGAGCTAGATCAACACAAGACCCCATTCATTCCACTCTAGATGTGATACGTTATCAACTAGAGATATGATCATTGACTATATAATAGGGTGAAAATTACATTGATAACAAATAAAAAAACCATAATATAATCGTATATGATGTAATAATTCATGAAATATAGTATAGAATCACATTGATATAGGAACCATTTAATTAACATCACATTTATATTTAAAATACACTATTTTATTCAAATATATATAGTCAAAATAATGATTCTTAGTGGAAGTGGATAAAAAATTTAATATCTATAAATAACAATATCTAATTAATGTAAATTTATAAAAACACTGGACAATGTATTTTTATAGGCTCAAACTATCCCTCATTTGATGTGGGGGATTTACCAATAAATAGATCCTTTAAAAAAATATATGTTCACAAACAGTCTTGTGAAGGGTGTGAGTAATGAAACCCAACTGGAAACCACCAAAACATCCTAATAATATTTGTGAATATATTTATATTTAGTTTTTGAATCATAATTTGAAAATAAAAAAAACAAGTATGAATCAAAACATGTTTTGTCATTATTCCCAAACAAATATTCAATTCTCCTCGACCATATATAATGTTGTAAAAATTAAAATAATGGTGTTTTCCGACACCAAAACCTCATCATTATTTCCATAGGAAAATATATGAGGATATAATAATATCGGAAAACTCTCACACAAGTTGAATCATCTCCTCAGAATAGGTAGGGTCCCAAAAAATTATTTTTAATCAATTTGACACCTAAAATGTATTACGAGGAGGGTATAACACAACCATTCTCCCATACGTGATGAATACACTTCATCTTTGGATGTGATGTCACAAGGCTAGATCATATATATAGAGAATTACAAGAATAAATCTATGTACGATATAAAAAATCTATTGCGTAATTAAAGCAAACCACCTTGTTAAATTTGAGTTAACATTGCCAAATATATCAAAATATTACATATTACAAGTAGTAGGATCACTAGCACCGAAAAATAAATCATTTTAGGCATAGAAATCACACCTTATAATAATTTCCATCATAATTCCAATGGATAATGCTATTTTATACCCTTATTTAAACATATTTCAATAAACTATCCCATATAATACATAATAAAATCCCATTATAAAATTATTAAGGTATTAACCCATTCTAACATGCAACGATACATTTCAAAGGGTTTCAAAATTAAAATGAAAATCTAATTTCATGTTATTATAAGGTAAAATATTCCTATAATCACTTGATATACTATATACAACTCTGTCACACTCACCCCATCATAGTCATATGTTTTCTATATGAGGTCAATTTCATCTATCTCAATAAACTCATCATCTTAGTTACTTTACATAGAAACATATTTTGAAAAATCACATATCAATATATAAGAGACGGAAAATATTAAAATACAATCAAAGGAAAAACGATATGAAATTCCATCCACAATCATTAGAGATTAAAAACACCATATTGTACAACCTAAATAAAAATTAATTATAAAAGATAATATGTTACAATATAATATCAAATGAAACATAGAAATATGTTGAAAACAAGGTCCCAAAAAATAGGGTTCAAGTATTTGTAATGATTAATAAAATGTTGAAAGATAAATTTATGGGGAAATATAAAAAAATTCATTTTAACAACTGGGTAGGCAAAAATGAACATAGTAAAATTATATATGGTACTTAATTCTATATATAATACATGTAAATCTCAACGGATAGTTAGCATCCCCTAAAGAGACCAATCACCATAAACCAATCACTAGGTTCCTTATAAAATTAATTAAATACATTTTTGAATCTACTGTAGTATTCTAGTAAGAAGATATTTAACATGAATCCTAAAATCCTCTAAGTCCTGATACCATCCTAAATATTTAAAATTAAGTAAAAAATCAATTATTTCACAAACATGGATAATATATCTTAAAATATTATGGTTATTACAAACTCCAACTAAGAAATTCTCTTGTAAGAATGAATCTCCAGTTCTCCTAGCTAAATAAATCCAATTACAATGCTCTTGTATCAAAATCCCACTATCATCTATACAATTATAATTTCCTAAGACACTACAACTCTGAAAAAAAAATTAGTATCATCCCCTCATAAAACGTTATTTCTCTTATATATGAAATTCACTGCACATTCCTTAAAATATGGTTCTACTTCCAATATGAAATTCTCATTTTAAATTATGTGTTTAGAGAATAACATTTTATTTTATAGATATGATACATTAATTTTATTATGCATGACATTTGACATTTATGGATCAATTAATGGTAAAAAATAGTATGAATGCACTCTATATTCACGAAGAGAATGACATACTGAGACACCATATTTCCTCACATACTCAAGAAATTATTCCCCAAATATAGTGACACCTACAAAAACAAATGATCTGATATTATAAAATTTAAATGATGTCAACATTATTCGTCAAATGATATTTTTTAATATAAATGGTAAAAAATTACTTCAAGATCATATTACACCTATCATTGGTCTTCTACAGTAATCTCCACTATTTAGATGTTTACTCAAATTATTATAACCATCCCACAGCTGAGTGACATGATAACTAGAATTTTCTTCATAGGGATCCATCTTAATTGAATTTAAAGAACTAGTAATTGGTTAAATCATTTCCAAAGATTAAATTTCATATCATTTACACTAAAATAGTACATTAATGCTCGAAACATATCAATTAGGATCTATATTATCATATAACATTTCTCACATACATGTGTGTGATATTTCATGATTATATTTGTCTAATATCTAATACTTATTTACAACATATATAATAAATTGGACATGAAAAAATAATCTATATCAAATACTATGATAATGTTTTTCTTTATGAAGTATTATTTCTTAATTCATTAATTGCTTCACATGATCATGTACTTATTTATCCTCTCTGATATACACGACATGTGAGTCCTACATTATCTAGACCACCTTGAAAAATAATTATTCTTGACTATTCAATAATTTTATGAGTCCTTCGATAAAATCAATGTCCACCATATCCCACCTCTACACAAACATTGGAAGTTCCTAATGTAACCATACAAGTCACTAATCGACTACCCTTTTCCTATTATAGGTATGAAAAATTGATTAAATCTATGATTTCATCCCATACCTGGTTTTCAAATGTGTCACATGAAATGATGGAATATCTTTTTTACTGATAGGTAAACAAAAAAAATGAGAGTATTTATATCAATTCATTAACATTTACCACATAGAGATATGGCCCACTATATTTCTATATTGTTGCAACACCCCATCCATAATCTAAGATCAATAATTGATTGGGTTATCACTGATGAACTATTTATATATCACATGTCAATTACCATTAGGCTTATTGCTTTCATTGAATCAAATAACATGTTTGAAAGTGATGACGAAGTGGGACAATGATATGACCATGTTTACCACTGTCATTCTATTATAACATTTTACAAATACTCCAAATAATAATTTTCCACATAATATTCAAAAACATAATGCTTCTAAAAGTTCCAACCCATGGATTCTTCCATGAAAATTTCATTATTTCAATGATAAACCCTCTCATAGTCAATTTTCAATGGTTACATTTTCCAAATCCTCTTATATTGGTTCATGAGCATGTATTTGAAGCTATTTTTGTAATAAAATATAATAAAAATATTATCTAGTAGGTAATCAATGTATCACATTTGGGCATAACCAAATACCATGTACTCTGGATCATTGGTAGTGTAGATCCACTCATGAGGTCATAGTTGATGAATCCTATATGTGAAATCCCTAAAATTTATCTTTAAGAATGATACTATAAAAAATGGAATGAAACAAATGTACATATCCCATACCTATTATGGAAAAAATTATAATTGGGTCATATTACCATCTCTCTTCCACATCATGAATGGCCATATCACACTAATCGATCTACTCGAACTAACCCATTATTTTTTTGGTCTACTTAGATGATTTAATGTAATTGAAGTTCCAAATGAATCTATTTTAATACCTATCTATACCATAATCACTTATGAAATTGAACACATTAAGTGACCACAACAGTGCCATAACCACATCTACCTTCCCATGGTAAATTGATATTCACATCAATGGTATCAAATGCAGGAGAAAATGGAAATCTACAATACATTAAATGAAACTAAAAAAATGAATTAATTTAATGTGCCTGAAGCATGATATGATTTATTAGAAAGGTTTTGACATGAAAATCCATGTTCTAGAAATATACAAAAATATCATCAATTAAAAATAATGAAAATTTGTTTATATATAAATTTAAAATATTGTTTATGAAATCAATGAAATAACTTATGGAATAATTTGACCGGTTGTAGCGATGAAATAATTATATAACCCAAAACAACAAATAATACCATCTTTTTTGTATACTTATCCCAAACTGACAACAGATGTAATCTTGAAATTAACTATAACATAGAGAACCATCAGGTTCACCTAAGATTTTCACGGAGAACATCTATCATAAGATACAAATTCATATTCAGTACCAAGTCATATTATATCATTTAGTAATATATGTATTATTTCAGGTTACTATCGGCCTTCTTTGTCAAAAAAATAAAAGAATCATATAGGGAGGTATTCTTATAAATAAGTCACATTTAATGATGATTAATGAGATACACATTCATCACTATCAACCCATATATTTTCAAATGATAAGAAGGTATTATTATTATATTTTGAATCAAGTACAATTTTTATTTTGAAAAATATTTACCCTAATAAGAATAAATTGATAAATATTTGAGAAAATATTCCTAGAAATTGATCACAATGAGTCGTAAAATATATGGATTCATCATATTATTAGATAAAATGACCATACCAACAACCTATTTTAAAATCTACCCGAAAATAATAAGTTTAAAATCCCCTCAACCTGCATCCATATCCCATTCAAAAATTAGGAAATACCCTTTCCCCAAAATGGAATTAATATAAATTCACATCCAGTAGTAGTCAATGGGATACCAGAAGTGCATCCTACAATATATCACAGTTATAAAATTAATTATTTCTATATATAAACCTAATACACCCTATAAGAATATGTATCCACAATCATTAATGAAACATGGTTGATATATCTAAATGTTGTTAAAGTATTTCATATAGGTGTATAAGGTGTTGACATACCATGTATGAACTCCAACTACAACCCTATATCAAATACCACACATAGATATAAAATAATTAGAAACTATTCAATTTGGAAAATTAAAATCATATGAATGAAATAAATTAGAATTGTTACTATCAATGTTTCACTCTTTAACCAATAATATTGATCTTTTAATAAATAATTAACTCTAACTACCATAGACATACACCCCTGATTTCATGATACTTAATACACTTTAGGAACTGAACCTTGAAGAAATAGTGGACACAATTTCCCATGAGTGTCACGACCGTCCTCGGGGCTAGTGTCGTGACTACCCCAAGCCCGCCTTCCATAGGCCAGGGGCTGGCGACTAGCACCAAAGGTGTAAATCCTGATAACTGGGAAGACATTGCCTTATAAAAGTAAACAAAACACCACAGAGTACAAGAAGAAGTAAAACACTAAGTACAAAGAGAAGTTTTGAAAGGTAAATGGGCCAGAATACAAACCCAAATGAAAGTACAACTACAACTGAACAAAGTACAACAGGAAAAGACAACAGCTGGAAGAACGGAAGCAGATCCTAGTTCATCCTCCTCAGATCCTACTTGAAGGGTAGGTATAGATGGCGCAGCTCCTGGGTTGTCCACCATGGATCCTACCTGAAGGGTAGGTATAGACAGCCTCAACAATGCTCTCGCCCTCCAACCTCCTCCGAGTGTCATCTCACCATGAATTCCACCTCCGGATACTAACTCGTCATTAGTCAACCTCTGGGTATCGTCCAATCCTCGAACACTCGGCCTCTGTCAGCACTTCCCGTCGTCTGCAACCAACACAACAAGGTGCGGGCATAGCCCGTGCAGGGGTGAGTATAAAAATACTCCGTATGGACCCCGAGACCCTCAAGGTCTCACTAAAACCAACAAGGATAACAAAAATGGAGATCTCAATAGATAACCACTACTTAGGTATATTCCCATACCTATAACAAAGTTATCAATTAACTCATCTCAATCACGAGGAAACACAAGGATCATAGACTCAACTCAAACCTGGATTTTCATTATCGAAACCGTAACTCCTGAATAGCCCCGTCTCTAGAGTGTATAGTGGTCCTGTCACGACTCCGAGGTACTTCTCACTAATGCAAGTCTCTGAGGTACTCCTCCTTTCGAGTGCTGTGGGTCTGCTGCCAAATATGGGGCACTCTGTCCACTGTGGGCCTGCCGCCAAATACCGGGCGCTCCCCCTAATAGCCTACAGAGGTACTCCTACGGTCGAGTATCGCAGGTCTTCTGTCAACTACCAGGCGCTCTGTCTGTCGTGGGTCTGCCGCCAAATACCGGGCACTCCGTCCAATGGGCTAGTCAACTCACTCCAAGTCGAGTCGGTCAAACAGTCGTCAGGTCTCAGTTTTCTACACGGTATTCGAACTCTGTATGCTCATCTCCGGGAGGGACTGCTACATGAGCTATTAGTCAATACTCAAATTATCACAAAGTCCCAAGAATATGTATCTCAAAGGACCGCCTCATCATACGGGTCTCAATGAAACAGACGGCGCGTCAATCAGACGCCCGGTCTGTGAGTTATTAGCCTTTTCGTCCCAGGGGCCTGGTTGGTTTCGAGTGCGAACCAACCCGGACGTATCTCAACTGTACCCCGAACTCCCATAGGTTATACTCAAAGGGATCGTTTCTCCAAGTGATCACCAACGCCGCTGACGGTTCGTCAAATGGACATCCAGTCTGAAAGATAACAGCTTTTTCGATCCAAGGGCCTGGTTGGATTTTAGTTACAATCCAACCCGACCACTATCCAACAACAAGAAAAACTCGGGCGAAGTATTCCAAAAGTTCAGTCTCATCAAGAGGAATTCAACGAGACAGATGACAAGTCAATCGGATGCCCGGTCTGTGAGTTATTGGCTTTTTCTTTCCAGGGGCCCGGTTGGTTTCGTGCATGAACCAACCTGGCCGAACCCAAAGTATTTCGAAACCTTGAGTGTAATATGAAAAAAAGACCATCTCGGTACAAGGATCGCATCTCCGCTAATGGTGCGTCGATCGGAGGTACGTAGCCCAAGATACAGGCATTTGACCGAAAGTGAACCGAAAACGGAGGGTCTAGGCCCGGACCGACCTGGCCCAACCCCCCTGGGTCGGCCCGAACGGGGTCGACCCGAACGGGGTCGACCCGACCCGGGTCCAGGTCCGACCCGGTTGGCGCGACCCGGCCCGGCCTGGCCTGGGTGCGACCTGGCCCGGCCGGTGGGTCGGCTCGGCCGGTTACGGCCGAGCGGAGCGGAGCGGGGCGCTGCCCCCGTGTGAAGAACGGCAGCCCCGCGTGGGGCCGCCCGTGCCAGCAGACACGGCAGCCGGCCGCGTCCTGCCTCCCCCCTCCGGTCCCGCATGGTCGCGGGACTGTGCTCCGCTGCCAAGGCTTTAGCCGCGGCAGATTCTTCCGGCGGCGCTCCAGGCACCGCCGCCCCGACCGTGGGAGCCGCCGCGCCAGCGCGGCGCACCGGCAGGGGCTTCCGCGGACCACCGGACACGCTCTGGTGGTTCGATTCACCTCCGGTCTTCACCAGTGATCATCCTGGGACCTGACCATCACTGCAAAGATCCCACAACGCCCGTACGGCTTCGTTTGTTGTTTTCTAGCACGGCGCGATGACATTGTGGCTTGTTCAACTTCATCGGCGCGGCGCGACGGCGCTGCGCTTCTTAGCCCTTCCTCATAATTTCCACGCAGTGCAACGGCACCGCGCCACCTTCCACGTGCCGCAAAAAATTCAACAACAAGGGGGGAGGAGGGTCGGCCATGTTCGTGCGGTCCGACCACCTCCTGTTATAATGATAGCGAGGAGACATCTATTAGAAGTTGACGTACGACAAGAAATAATTCACAGAAAAAAACAAAAATCCTCAACATCAATCCACATGAACGAACGATCCGCAGATCAACATGGAATTGGTTGGTTCGTGCTCGTCATTCTTTTCTCAAAAGATAAGAGAGCACCAAATAAATTCCCCTACCTCAAGCGTTGTTCGTTGATGATATCGTGAAATAGAGGACGTCGGTTCGTTGACGTCGTATTGAGGGAGGATATGAAGGTGTCCAAAATCGTTGGCATTCTTCGCTCCCATAAAGTGCCTTCATTCCCGGCTTGAGCTTCGATCGTCGACGATTCGTCGGAAAGAGAACTGTTCTTCGTTGAAGGAGGGAGCTCTTCTATTTCTCCAGAGGTTCCCCCACAAATAATATTTTTTATCCAAATATCAAGATAGATTACTCCCACATTAAAAAATATCCAACCAATTCAAACTAATTCAAAAAGAAGAGTTGTGTCATTTAATTAATAGGGATATTAATTAATTGCGTTGGAAAACTTAATGAGAGGGAGGAGATTAATGGGGAGTTGACACATTAAAAGCAAGCGAGTTCAAGGGGGTTGTAGAGTTATACATTTAAACAAAAGGGGTGTTTATTGAGGGGATGTTCGTGGGGGTTAAAGGGAAGGTGAAGGGTTGGGGTTCCAGGCAGACCCCACCACCCTTGGTCATACCCTCTCATGGGAAGTTATGTGGGGTGAGGCCCCACATCCAAATTCTCTATGAAGAAATTAACATCCACATAAAATAAAATGTAACACTACAATTTATTTAAAACTTATCGAATCCCCATAAATTAACCACCTAATGAGACAAAACGCAACAACGCTTAAGGTCCCCTTAAGCAATTATCGGCGCTGAGAGTTCATCGGTGCCCTCAGATTTCAATTCCGAGCACCGGTTAAAAATATAGAAAAACTCACTCGTCCATTCACTGAACGTACCCGATCCAAACTTCAGAAAATGATTCCGGCCACACCGGGCCTCAGAATCAGGTGCCGTTAGAAACTGTGTTCTTGTATAATTCCAAAGAAAATTAAGAAAAAAAATTACTTGAAATTTCGGGGTCTTTACATTACTCTGATATTTTTTTTCTGTGAAGCAATAGTGTTAAGAGTACCAAGTGTGGTTTTCTGTTTAGGGAGTCCAGTGTTGGTGCGGGCGGCCGACGTATCCATACACCAGGACCCTGACAACTGATTTCTAACTTTGTGAACGAAAACACCGATTGCGTGTGTGTTTCCATAAGTTTTTAAATATAAGCTCAAACCAGGTCAGCTCACCAGGTATAAATCTTTTGATCGTGTCATGATTGTTTCATTTAGGATGCCTCCCCGTGGAAGAACATCTAGAGCCCCGAGAGTTGTTCGTACTGACAGCCCGCCGAGCGATGTGGCCTCAGTATAGGGCCCTATCCCAGTTGAGGCACCAGTAGGGGCACCAGCAGTACTACTACCCGTTGGGCCCCCGATGCCACCAGCCCCAGCAGTAGATGGTGCATGTCGCTTGATCGCACTGCACGAGTTCCAGCGCCAGAGGCCACCCAGGTTCCGGGAAGAGATGGACCTGCAGGCGGCTGAGGATTGGCTGGAGTCTGTGGTGAGAGTCTTTAGGCTAGTGGGGACGCCGACAGATTTCATGGTGATCCTTGCTACCGGCCTTCTTCATGCAGCAGCAGGCAGATGGTGGAGCCTGATGCTTCATATGCATGACGAGGCGAAACTTCTATGGCCAGACTTCGAGAGCCTGTTCTGGGCAGATTTTGTACCAGTCACCCTTCGAACGGTACATATACAGGAGCTAATTTAGCTGCGGCAGGACAACATAACAGTGGAACAATATTCAGCGAGGTTCACTGACCTCTCACACTACTCCACAGATATGGTACGGGACCCGTTCATCAGGGCCCGAACCTTCGAGCAGGGGATCAGGAGGGAGATTATAGCTTTTGTTGTTTCTCACAGCATTCCGACCCAGACAGGGGTGTTAGAGAGAGACCTCTTAGTGGAGAGTTTCCTTACTGAGTAGTCTCCAGCAGCACGACCCACCACTAGCTGGCTTGTAGTACAGTCTTCTGCAGCAGGCAGTAGACAAATGACGCAGATGTCCAAGAGGACCAGACCTATCGGTGGCCGACTGCACGACTCAGGTTCAGTTGTGCGGGGGAACCAGGGTGGAGTCAGAGCCAGTCGTGCCGAGAGTGGACAATGTTACTCTTGCGGTGAGATTGGTCACATGGCACATGACTGTCCGACCCGCCATGCAGATGACCAGCAGCTAAAGGAAGAACCTTCCAGCCAGAGGCAGAGGTTCGATCAGGGCAGACTGCAAGGAGCAGGCGGCCATGGAAGAGGAGATGGTCGTGCAGCTGGAGGTGGACGACGCTTCGGGGTGTTGCCACCACCACCACCAGGAGGCCCACCCAGACCGCAGGGGACAAGAGGTCATGGGAGAGCTCAAATTCAGGCAGCTGAGGCCTATGGTAATGGAGCTCCGGAAGCAGATGGACAGGAGCAGGACTAGCTCCTGACCTGGAGGCTATTGATCATGTTTCTTCTAGTTTTGTTGATGTTTTTTTGTAGTTGCTTCATGTCTTTTTTACTATGAGCTGCAATAATAAAAAGACACTTATATTTGTGATGTTTTCATTCCTGTCCTTTTTGTTTGGATGAAACTGAGTGGTCCCGGTTAAAACTGTTGACATGACCCTCACTTTCAAGATTTATACTGGAGGAGACCCAGTGACCTCACAATGATGTCGACAATGTGACTCGAACCATGGAGGCAAGAGTGACAGTTGGATATCTAAGTAGTTACATCGAGGCCTTACGACGTCATCCATGACATGAATGCGTCATTCATGTCAGGATTGACTGTATTAAGAAATGGGCGTGGTTCATCCAAGCGATGAGACCGAGTTTCTCTTTTCGGAAAAGGACAAATTTTAGCAGTACTTTCAAATTGTAGGCAAAGAAGGTGCAGATCATCCAGGAGTGGATGAAGACTGCACATTGCAGTAAGAAATAGGAAACAGGTGCCAGTCTTAGAGACTCGAGCGTGTTAAATGATTCAAGAAGATGAATCTTTAAGGAGAGAGTAGTCTGCGAAGCAGCAGACGTGGAGGGAGATCTAGGAGAGAAGCATGAGGTGGTGTACATATTACCATGCTACGACCACCCTCCTTAGTTATCCCCACTATGCTCAGGGAGCTGGAGGGTGGAGAAAGAGTGTGACTTCATGCGGTCAGGGAGAGTGACCCAATGGATCTAAAAAATGATTCAAGGGACAGTATGTGTCCACTACTAGCAGCTGTAGTAACAGACGTCGATATGAATCATTCCTTGATTTCACAAATCTTGTCTGAGACCTAGAGTTTCCAGTAATCCATGGACTTGACCCTCACATCTGGAGATACCTTGGGAGGAGACTCAATAATCACACTTATGCCGACAGTGTGGTCAGACCCTCGAGGCGAGAGTTTCAGTTGGAATCTTTTGGTGGCAGCGTCGAGGCCTTACAGCATTGGTTTTAGTATGGACTGGGCAATCACAGTTCACACACAAAATGATGGTATTAGGTAAAAAGTTTGTGGTTTAACTACGACTTTGGAATGGGTTTTCCTTGGTTGGCGAAAAGGAAACCCCATGCAGCACAGGATAAACTATTACACAAGAGGGTGCGACCGATCACTCTTGAGTCGGTCAACCATACACTTATGGTAGCAGTCGTTTGAGTTCCAGTTCTAACAGGAATTAAAGACCTCTGGAGTTTGGGGATGGCGATCACGTCCTTATACGGGTCTCACCTCGACGAGGTTTACGGAGATGTGGCCATGGTAGAAAGTTATCTCCGAGGATCAACAGACATTTCTAGGTCCTCAGCTGGGTAGGCGAGGTGGTTTACTGCTTGACCCATCCACCTCAGTTGCACCAGGTGCATGATGACATCCACGTATCTCAACAGAGGAGATATGTGCTCGACCCTTCGCATGCCATCGACCATGGGGAGATGGACGATGGTGATGGGGTGACATTCACGGAGGTTCTAGTGGGGATCGAGAATCGACAGGGGTGGATCCTACGAGAAAGTTCTATTCCTCAGGTGCGCTTTCACTGGCAGTACGAGAACCTCCAGGTGAGCACATGGGAGCGAGAGGCTCAGATGCGTGCTCTGTACTACTTTTGTGACCCTAGTTTGTGTTAATGCTTTACGAGGACGTAAAGCCCTGAGGTGGGAGTAATATAAAGACCTGGAAATTTCAAGGGAATTTTTTTCTTAATTTTCTTTAGAATTATACAAGAACACAGTTTCTGACGGCACCTAATTCTGTGGCCTGGTGTTCCCAGAATCATTTTCCTAAGTTTGGCTCAGGTATGTTCAGTGAACGGACGAGCGAGTTTTTCTATCTTTTGAACCGGTGCTCGAAATTGAAATCAAAGGGCACCGATGAACTCGTAGTGCCGATAACTGCTTTAGGGGACCTTAAGTACAGTTGTGTTTTGCCGCATGAGGTGGTTAGTATTTGGGGATTCAATATGTTTTAAATAAATTGTAGTGTTACAATTTATTTTATGTGGAAGTTAATTTCATCATAGAGAAGTTGGAGGTGGGGCCACACCCCACATTACTTCCCATGAGAGGGTATGACTAAGGGTGGTGGGGTCCGCACGAAACCCCAACCCTTCACCTTCCATTTAACCTCCACGAACATCCCCCGATTTAACACCCCTTGTGTTTAAATGTATAACTCTACAACCCCCCTTACACTCCCTTTCTTTTATGGTGTCAACTCCCCATTAATCTCCTCCCTCTCATTAAGTTTTCCAAATCAATTAATTAATATACCTATTAATTAAATGACACAACTCTTCTTTTTGAATTGGTTTGAATTGGTTGGCTTTTCATTAATGTGGGAGTAATCTATTTTGATCTTTGGATAACAAATATTATTTGTGGGGGAACCTCTAGAGAAATAAAAGAGATACCTCCTTCAACGAAGAATGGTTCTCTTTCCGACGAATCTTCGACGAACGAAGCTCGAGCCGGGAACTAAGGCACTTTATGTGAGCGACGAACACCAACGATTATCGACAACTTCATCTCCTCCGTTACGACGACGTCAACGAACCGACGTCGGCCTTTTCGCGATATCATCTACGAACAATGCTTGAGGTAGGCGAATTTATTTGGTGTTCTCTTATCTTTTGAGAAATGAACGACGATCGCGGACCAACCAATTCCTGGTTGATCCGTGGATCATTCGTTTATGTGTTTTGATTTTGAGGATTTTTGTTTTTTTCCATGAATTATTTCTTGTCATACGTCGACTTTTAATAGATGGCCGCTTGCTATCATTATAACGGGAGCTGGTCAGACCGCACGAACACGGTCGACCCTCCTCCCCCCCTTGTTGTTGAATTTGTTGCGGCATGTGAAAGGCGGTGCGGTGCCGTTGCACCGCGCGGAAATTATGAGGAAGGGCTAAGAAGCGTGGCGCCGTCGCTCCGTGCCGATGAAGTTGAACAAGCCACGACGCCGTTGTGTCGGGCTGGAAAACAACAAATGAAGCCGCACGGGCATTGTGGGATCTTTGCAATGAAGGTCGGGTCTTGGGATGATCACTGGAGAAGACCGCAGGCGAATCGGACCACCGGAGCATGTCCAGTGGCCCGCGGAAGCCCCCGCCGGCGCCGTCAGTTGGGGCGGCGGCGCCCGGAGCGCCGCCCAAGATTCCGCCGCAGCTGAAGCGGCGGCGGCGGAGTGCGGTCCCGCGACCGCGCATGATAGGAAGGGGGCGGCGGGACGTGGCCGGCTACCATGTCCGCTGGCACGGGCGGCCCCACGTGGGGCCGCAGTTCTTCACGCGGGGGCAGCACCCCGCTCCGCTCCGCTCAGCTGTAACCGGCCGAGCCGACCCACCGGACGGGCCAGGTCGCGCCCAGGCCGGGCCAGGCCACCCCGTCTGAGCCGGGTCCCGCCAACCGGGTCGGACCCAGATCTGGTTCGGGTCGCCCCGGTTTGGGCCGACCTAGGGGGGTTGGGGTGGGTCGGTCCGGGCCCAGACCCTCCGTTTTCGGATCACTTTCGGTCAAATGCCCATATCTTGGGCTACGAACCTCCGATCGACGCACTGTCAGCAGTGATGCGATCCTTGTACCGAGATGGTCGTTTTGTCATATTACACTCAAGGTTTCAGATTACTATGGATTCGGCCGGGTTGGATCGTGCACAGAACAAACCGGGCCCTCGGAGCGGAAACACTCATAACTTGAACTCCGGACGTCCGATTGACGTGCCATCGACTTTGATGGATTACTCGAAGTGAGACGGATCTTTTGGCTTACTTCTCTCAAGGTTTTGATGACGTCGGAGTGCGGTCGGGTTGGTTCTCTCATTAAAACCAACCGGTCCCCTGGAAAGAAAAAGCCAATAACTCACAGACCGGGCGTCCGATTGGCGCGCCGTCTATCTCGTTGAATTTCTCTTGCTGAGACGGAACTTTTGGCATACTTCGCCTGAGTTTTGGTTGCTGCTGGATAGTGGCTAGTTTGGATTGTACCCGAAATCCAACCGGGCCCTTGGAATGGAAAAGCTGTTATCTTTCAGATTGGACGTCCGTTTGACGAACCGTCAGTGGCGTTGGTGATCACGTGGAGAAACGATCCCTTTGAATATACCCTATGAGAGTTCAGGGTACAGTTGAAATATGGCCGGGTTGGTCCTCACTGGAAACCAACCAGGCCCCTGGGACGAAAAGGCTAATAACTCCCAGACCGGGCGTCCGATTGACGCGCCGTCTGTTGCGTTGAGACCCCTATGACGAGTTGGTCCTTTTAGATACATCTTCGTGATAATTTGTGATACTTGGAGTATTGACCAGTAGCTCGTGGAGCGGTCCCTCCCAGAGACGAGCATACGGAGTTCGGAGACCGTGTAGATGACTGAGACCTGATGACTGCTTGACCGACTCAACATGGAGTGAGTCGACTAGCCCAGTGGACAGAGTGACTGGTATTTGGCGGCAGACCCACGACGGACGGAGCACCTGGTTGTTGGCAGCAGACCTGAGGTACTCGACTGGAGGAGTACCTCTGGGGCTATTAGGGGGAGCACCCGGTACTTGGCGGCAGACCCATAGCGGACGGAGTGGCCAGTATTTGGCAGCAGACACATGGTACTCGACAGGAAGAGTACCTCAGAGACTTGGATTAGTGAGAAGTACCTCGGAGTCATGACAAGACCACTGTACACTCCAGAGACGGGGCTCTTCAGCAGTTACGATTTCGATAATGAAAATCCTGGTTTGAGCTGAGTCTATGATCCTTGTTTTTCCTCATTATTAAGATGGGTTATTTGATAACTTTGGTATATGTATGGGAATATACCTAAGTAGTGGTTATCTGTTGAGAACTCATTTGTGGTTATCCTTGTTGGTTTTAGTGAGACCTTGAGGGTCTCGGGGTCCCTACTGAGTATCGTTATACTCACCCCTACACGGGCTATGCCTGCACCACGTTGTGTTTCTTACAGACGACGAGCAGTGCTGACGGAGGATGAGTGTTCGAGGACTAGAAGGTGCCCGGAGGTGGACTACACAACGAGTCAGTATCTGGAGTTGGACTTCACAGCGAGACGACACTCAGAGGAGGTTGGCGGGCGAGAGCATTGTGGAGGCTATCTGTACCTACCCTTCAGGTTGGATCCGTGGTGGACAACCCAGGAGCTGCGCCATCTGTACCTACCCTTCAGGTAGGATCCGAGGAGGATGACCCAGGAGCCGCTTCTGTTCTTCCAGCTATTGTCTTTTCCTGTTGTACTTTGTTCAGTTGTAGTTGAACATTCATTTGGGTTTGTATTCTGGACCATTTACATTTCAACACATCTCTTTGTACTTATTGGTTTACTTCCACTTGTACTCTGTGGTGTATTGTTTACTTTTATAAGGCAATTCCTTCCCAGTTATCGGGATTTATGCCTTTGGTGCTAGTCACCAGCCCCTGGCCTACGGAAGGCGGGCTTGGGTTAGTCACGGCACGGGCCCCAAGGACAGTCGTGACAATGAGACCCGTGAAAATAGGTATATTCATTACATCAATAAAAATCCATGAAAATAAATTGATGATCCCTAAATAACATCATAACCCCATGTCTTCCCATATCCTATACTTGAACATAGTTTAAAAATCAATTTATATAAGCACTACTATTTCCCAATACCATTTTTTCATATGTATTCAGTCCTATTTCGATATAGGCTTACATTCAAAATGTAGGTATCCATTAAACCATTTATTAAAAAGAATTCAAATATTAATAATCTAATATTAGGATATAGGAGTTTGAAAAATATCATGAGGGTGGTTCGTTTCTATCCTATTAATATATTACATATTTAAGACATATATGTTGTTCTACCAATCTGATATAAGTGATCATTAAGTGGGCGGTGAGCCAACATGATTATGTATATTTTTAATTTAAATCAATGTAAACTACACTCCATGTTAATATGATTGATATATTCCATATTAATATTTTCAAACACGTAGGAAATATAATAAAACTATTGTTTTCAAGGAATAAATTGCACAGTAAGAATGATTAACCATGGTGTTACTCTGAACATAATGACACTAAATTAACCACTATAACTCACCTTTGAGAAAAATAAAATTGTTATAACCTAAAAACACATGTTTTCACATCTATAAACTATGTTTATGTGTACCACATAATGAATTTAACCCCTCAAATTACAATGGTAAATATTTTTTCCTAAAAATCGATATGGATTTCCCTTGTAGACTAATATCATGTAATCAAGTGTGATGAGTTCTTCATCTTCATCTGTTCTTGAAAAACAACAAGATTTCATACAAATTTTCACACAAAACACTATTGAAAATTATTTTATTATCTTAAAAAATCACCAATATGAAGGAGTAATTTTTAATAGGTGTATGAAATCTAAAACATCTTCTTCCTCTATCACTTCTCTAAAATTCCTGGACAACTCACATGATATATTATTCAATGTTATGAATATAACATATTTATACTTCATCATATAATATATATTCATAAAATAAATAATGAAAAATATTTAAACAAATACCCTTCTATTTTATCCACCCACTTGTAGTAATAAAATTAAATTTTGTTCTAATTTCATGTAATGACCCATACATTCCTCGTCCTTTACATTGATGAATTCTGGTGCATGGGGAATCCTGGAAGCTAGGGGTGAGTCAGGAGGGTGCCAGTGTCAATGTTAGGGTGTCACCTAATGTTTCGTGTTTTCTCCATTTAAATGAAATATATTAACTCACATCAGAAATATCCACCATCATCGATGAGAATTATTAAATCGAAATAAATTATAATGTGTTAAGCCACCAAGATGTGTGTTCAAACCATGATCCCATTTTTATGCACTTCAATATTGCAGAGCCTGTAAAACTTGGACCAGACATTTTAATACACCAAGATGTTATTCTTCATTGGCCACTTTTTTTCTTCTATTGCAGTCCCTATTTCATAGATTAATAATGTAGTTATGATCGATCCCTTCCCTCTTATCCTTAGAGGCCTTAGATTTCATCCCCTACTGGTAATGCATCCCACGTTCTTGGATCTAGGAGAAAACATTGATCCTAAAACATATATGTATGGGTTTATCATTCATCTCCCTTTATTGTTCATCATGAGGGGTGTGTATGATTATGGTCCCTAGTGAAGTAGATAAAACCATCTTTAACAAATATAATCAATGAACACACAATGAAATAAATGGTGGGAATAATGATGTTAATGTTTCTGAGTTTTAACTTCATTTTTATGTTGTGAATTGTATGGACTGATGTCCACTGAAAATCATTGTCTTCAATGGTCACTTCTTGCACACTAATGGAGCATTGTATTTATGTATAATCTTGTGATTCAATTTATGTTTCAAGGAAACATGTTAATCATATAAAATTGGTTGGTTATATGGATTCTTGATGAATAAGAGCAGTTGTGTGATCACCCCGATTAACTAAATGGAAAGAACATAATGAATGGTGTGGCTAAATCTAAAACTCATTTTATATGTTCTGATAATACGCATGGTTGATCTATTTATTGTTTGTGGGGTAACTCAAAAAGGGGTATTGAATATTTTGGTTG
Organism: Viscum album; assembly: GCA_963277665.1. Classification (NCBI taxonomy): domain Eukaryota; kingdom Viridiplantae; phylum Streptophyta; class Magnoliopsida; order Santalales; family Viscaceae; genus Viscum; species Viscum album. The sequence continues at coordinate 677,743 of CAUJRU010000154.1, forward strand.
AATAAATAATTTCCAATGAATCTGAGGCCATGTGCAGCCGATATGTTTGGGCTTGGTTTGGTTCCAGTACTATGAGGGATCTCATATATCCCTTTTGTAGTGATGACTATACTATAGAACTATGTTTGACTGCTTAAATTGCTGCGTGTATGCTTTCCTTTAGTTATTTTTTTGGAGTTTGAGTATGCATGATAGATTCACATTGGTGAATAAATATTTAAATGGAAAAATTTGAACATGATAATGAAAACAGTTACAATGGGTGATTGTTTTTCAGAAATGGTTTGTGCTCTAGTGGTGGGTGTTGCAAATTTTTTCATGTTGGGATAGTAGTTTCAATTTTTGCGTATGTGCTAGTTTTATGTTTTAGAACCCTTATGTTTGGATTATTGTTTTGTCAACTATATGAATAATTTTTAGTTCTAGTGTTTCTTATACATACCCCACTAATGTTGTGAACTTCGTGTCAAACACCCCCATTTCATGGGGGAGGGTGTTTTTCTAACATTCATATAAGTGGATGATTATTATCTCCATTATGTTTCCTCTCCCAGGTAGCCTAAGATCATCAAGGAAGGATGTTAATATCTAAGTTGTATTATGGCCTAAGACCCTTTGTGAAGGGTGTGTTTGGGTGGTTAGACAAGGTTTGTGTAGGAAGGTTTGTTTCCCATGTGTCTTCGAGATGTGTCCTAAGTGTCTTCAGGAATGGTTGTGGTTTTCTTAGATCATGTGTCTTAAGGTGTGGTGGTAGTTATTGTGGACCAAGTGTTTGTGGATGTGGGTACGTGTTTTTGTGGTTTTCCAGTTGTGTTCATCCAGTATGTGCGGTTAGCATGGCCCATGTAATAGTTTTTGTGGGCGGCATTGGGACGGTAGTGGGATGGGTGGGGGAGGTCTGATGCATAAGATGTCGTAAATATCTATTGGGAAAGAGGTGCAGGGTACCCAAATATTGATTCAATATTAATATAACATTATTTTACATGGGTTATTTGGGGATTGTGCCTTAGTGAGGTTGGGTGGATATTGTCTTTACAATGTGCTTTCGTTAACTCTTTTATCATGGGTCATTAGAATCCCTCTCAACTTCTGATTGAGAGATTTTTGGTTTCCACACTAAATATAACTGTATACTCACCCTATGTTTAAAAAAAATCTTTTAGGTTTCCAGGAGGGCCTTGAAAACCATGTTAGACCTTACTTGATCAAGATTCAAGAGTTTTCTTTGTTTCTTATTTTATTTGGTACATTTCTTCAATGTTTTATTATACATTGTATCAGTTTACATTGAACATTCATATGGGAATAGATTTTAGGATTTAATTTTACTTTCAGTTTTTGGAGTTCTTTGGGGATTTACCATCTTGTCTCCTGATCTTGTTCTATTAAAAGGTTAATTCCTTCTATATTACATGATATTCCCTACCCTTAGTTTGGGTATATACTCTGGGGCCTATTGAAGGTGGGACTCAGGGGTCACATTCACTCTATAAAAGAGAAGAAGAAGGGTCTTGAGGTTTTCTATCCCTCCCATCGTCTTGTTGAATACAATTCATGACAAAATGGTATCATAGATAATGGTTGATAGATAGGAATAAGATCAGGGTTAGGTACAGTTATTATTAATGGGATGGAAGGGAATCATTTATAGGCAATCATGGTGGATGAAATATGCCAAGGAATACTGGCTATGACACAATATTTTAGGGCCCCCTGTGATCTGATGCAAGACTATGGTCCTACCAAATAACCAACTGAGGATACAATGATTGCAGGGTTGAGACCATATGAATGGTACATACATCATAATTACATGTGTTCTTTTGTTTCATGGGTGTTTTAAAATAATAAAAAAATAAAAACTTTGAGAAAAAATTTAATAGAATCATATACAATGCTTGGGCTTAGTCATTCCTTCTTTACCATGGAGATATGGGAAATGAATGGAGTCCATGAGTTGTGCAGGAGATCAAGGCCTGGGAGGCTGATCTTTTCAATCAATAGAGGATATAACGGTAGTAAATGGAAGAAATGTGGAAGAATATTCTATATTATTTCTTGCGGAAGGCCCCTAGGATGTATGAGGGCATTGATTCTGATTTTAAGACAGAGGGTTGGAGTGAGGAGCATGTGTTCACCTTTATGATGATATGTTCTCTTAGGAAGTACTATGATCCATTCGTAGTTAGTGAGATGAGGGTATGAGCATGTCAGTGGTGGATGCACTACATCCGAGAAAGGTTGGAGGCTATGGTTTTGTGTAATGACTTCTAGAAGGAGTTCTGGATGATTTATTTTCTTCTACGATAAAGGTAGAAAGGAAGAAAAACTGATCTCCATACAAAAAGGGAGTATGTAGGTAAAGGATTTTGGGATCAAGTTCTAGTATCTCATTAATATCCCTCCAGACCTCTTCCCAAATGAGGAGTCTCAGTAAAGATGCCTAAATGAGGCACTCTGTCCCTCCCTTCAACATGATGTTACTCCCTTCACACATCTGATGTACATTGTGGTTCAGAAGAAGGATGGAGTAGTAGATAGAATACACATGTTGGGAGGTGTGTTGTGAGAAGTGAACTAGTTGATTTCACCAAAGTGGAAGGTCATTAGCAGTAGGCCTCCAACATCAAGGACCCTTATAGTTTTGGATGGCAGGGAGAAGGCCCCATCAGTTCTAGTTTTGATCTCCTAGTCATCGGCCTTTCTCTACAGGCATTGGGAAAAGATTTTTTATCTGTGGATGTAGTGTGAATCGTTGGAGTTAATTCCAATACTAACTATAATACAATGGGGGTGGGTATGATTAGTGCCCACCTCACCAGAAATAGTTTCATGTGAGACCTTTTTAGCAACAACATCTATAGGGTCAACAACATCCCACTCATCCTAGAGCTGACGTTGCAGGAGGAGGCTGACCTTGGTGTTCTCCATAGGGACCTCAACCCGAGCATGGTCGGGGAGGAGATCAACAACAGAGAGGAGAATTCATAGGGAATGAGAAGTTGCACACCTCATAGGTATTAGTTCTAGTAGGGCCGGAGGTCATTCGAGGTATGACTAGTTTGTTCAACACTATTTCCTATTCCTTGATTGATTCAAAAGATTGACAATAATTTATTAAACCTAGTATTTCCCATGACTTGGGCCTAGACAATGAGATAATCTCCATGCCTCTAGCTCTGAGGATGTCATTTGGTGGTCAGACGATCCATTTTGATGTTTTTCGAGGATGCATACTGATATTGAGGCTGCATCAGTCTAGTAGGGATGCCATTCTATTGTGAATGCAGCTATATGATATAATCTTGGGTATTGACTAGATGTATGTTATGAACGTTGTTTTTGGTTGGAGTGGATACTCAAGAGGGTGGTGAATTGAGTTCAAATTAAAAATTTATGTTTAAATGATATATATTGAAAACCCCTAATTTAAATAACAAGCTAAACTATAGTGAATTTTCAATATAGTAATGGTTCATTTAGGTTCTCAAGAGATTGATTTGTTCTCGATTAATCTAATATGAATATTATATTAGATTTTGAAACTATCCTACAGCTTTTAAATAAATGCTATCACTTTCTAGTTTAACTATCAGACAATCATTGAAATATATTTATATTTAAATTACATAGTAGCGCAATTTTCAAAATAGTTTTAACTAAAATAAGCATGCACATCTGATTTAACCAATAGTTTCATTCTCAAGATGAGACTTAGTCCTCTCAAATAGTTTATATAAAACATTGATCCACACCCTAGAACAGGGTTTACAATAGTACTCAGATTGTCCAGGTCGTCAGACCTCTACCACAGTTCTACATGGGAAAGCAATAATAACAACAGCTCACATGATGTCCAAGTCCTCAGGCCTTCACCACTATCCACATTGGAATTTAAGAGTGTAAGGGAATGATTTAGTAAGGATTTATAAATCTTCCAGTTTAGGTTAGGAGTTAGTGAGTGTTTAAACAGATAGAAGAACACACTACTCATAATGTAAATAAAAGTATAGTCATAGACTAGCAATAATATTGGGATGAGTTTAGAATGCTCTTGTGTGATGTCATCGTATTTTTGGACTCCTTTTTATTGATGCAGTTTAAGCTTTGAGTCCTTTCCTAGAAGTCATAAGTAAAACAGAGTGTCATGATTCTTCTTTTGTTCTCTATGAGGTTCAATCAAGTGAAGATGTTCTTTGGGATTCAAATAACCTTTTTATGTGCTCAGCTGTATCGAGTTGCATCTAGTGTGCCTTTCTTCTGAAAAATCCTCCAATTATGTTCTTCATTCTTGTCCTCACTTCCTTACTTTTAGTTTCTGTATCGCACTATTTTATTCTTGGTCACATTTCACTTTTTTACTTGGAATGAACATGTTAGAGCCGACATGTTGCATGTGTTCTGCACCTCATACCCCGTACTGTCTGATGATATGTCTATAATGAAGCATTAATTATGTCTGGGGATTAATGTCATCAAATATGATCAATATAAATTAAATTGAAAATGAAAAAGTCGTATAGGAAACAATGTCACAGTAAGTCATCGAAACAGTGTCTCCTTCACACAGTGTTTCAGTTGATCATGGTGTCTGAGTGTCATGGTGTCTCGTGGTGTAACATCCCGACCCGGCTCACCACTAAACCGGAGGCCGGACCGGTCGCCACATGACCTCAAGCGCACCTCCTCGTATGGAAGAGGTTACCGACTAGCAGCGAGGGTATAAAGATAGTTTGTGGGGAGACTATACCCTCATTTTAGTGTTCAAAAAATAGACAAAGGCAATAAAAAACGGAAACGGTATACTAAATGAATATGAAGTGGAAAGTATATTTTATAAATATGGTAAAAAAACAAATGGCCAACACCAAAGTGTAAAACGGATGTATGCATGACATGCTAATGATAAAATAGTAGAAAATACTGAACAAAACATAATCCTTTACATTTCAATGCATAAATAAATAAATAATGACTCAAAGCCCCACGGGCGATCTCCTCGAGCATCCCGAGCCTCCGCTCGGTCCTGTGCACCAAAATCCCAATAAATGAAAACAGCATAGTCCTTTAACCAAATAGAATCTACTCGGGTACCCAGTGCAATGGCGGCCCGAGTAGGATGTGAGATATAAATCTCAGTAGGCCGAGACTAATGGTTTCTACCCCAAACCAGACATTTAATAAATAACTTATAACATGTAAAAGCATGCATAAATTATGTAAATAGTACGATGTAACTATATACCCATGTACCTGCGTCAGCCTTCAGCTGGTGTCTAATACTGCGTTATACATTTTTCATACATACTCAATATTCATTACATAATCATTCATCGGTTATTAATTATTCTAATCTTAATAAATTATGATGGTCTTGAGATTCGGCTTATGCCCAACATCAACCGTATAAATCACTCACCACAGATGTCTCTAAAGACCATCTATGTAATCAAAGTAAATACTAATTCCAAGTTTGTGATATGGCTTAGATAACACATCATAATTTATTCAATTCATCCTTTCAGATACTAAGTCTGAGCCCACCCACTAAAAGTGGTTCACCCAAATCATAAATAAGTCTGAAACCTTACTCATAAAAAATTCACAAATCATCATGTCTCAATCGCCTTCATTAACCATTAACTCATTTCCTGAACAAACAATTGGACCCACAATCCAATGTTAAATAATGGGTGAGAACATCTTGTATAGAACCCTCATGAGTATTTGGAGCATCAGTCCTTGTCTCACAACCCATGGGTATTTGGAGCATCAGTTCTTGACCCATAAAAGAATATTTGCTTGCAAGATGGGTGTAGAACTCCATGTCTAACACCCCGTGAGTATTTGGAGCTTCAGTCCTGGTCTCACAACCCATTTATCAATCATATGTATATATTTATTATTGCTTAAGAACACCATGTCTATCACCCCATGAGTATTTGGAGCTTCGGTCCTTGTCTCACAACCCGTTTATCAATCATACATATATATTTATCATTGTTGTAGACCATTGTATCTAACACCCCAAAACCATCCATTAATTAATTCATAACTTAATTAATCCACTCCGTTAATTAATTCAACAACTAAATAACAACATAAATCTCCCATCAAAAGTCAACCCTTAATTAACCATTCAATATCTCAATTGTAAATAATTAATTATTAATTAATTGTTCTTAGAAATCCAAATAAAAAATTAACACAACATTTAATTATCCAAATTCGTTAACAAGTCTGAACTCGTCCACTCAAAATGTGATTCGTCCAGGGCATTAACAATTTACATGCATGTCATAATCATCACAAAACTTGCTGAAAAATCCCATATATTTATCAACCATCTCACGCATCATCTCATAATATAGAACAACTCCATCCAAGAAAACTTAATTCATTTAAATCTAACAATTATAAAAAATTACCATTGGCCAACAGTTGTAACAAAAAAATCATTTCACAATCTTAATTTAATGCATGAAAAATAATTAATTAAAAAATTAATTAATTAAATATTATCTCTTAAACCAATCATAAATTAATTAACCATTTAACATTTAACATGTAATAATCAATCCATCCATTAAATATTACCAATTTCCAATTTATACTCTTGAACATGTCAAATATCCAATATTCTCAAACATCAAAAAAAGCAAAAATTTTTTTTCAACTAATGACTTGAAAATTAATTCTACAATTATTTTCCCTACTATACATTCTACCCATTCATATCATTTAACTGTTTAATCATATCACTTTAACCAAATTATAAAACATGCTTAAAAACAACACAAGTTCAAGCCCTTATTTATGTCACGTGGACGACATCATTTAATAACTTCCAAAATGTTATGAATCGACATATCATAATAAATAAAACTTACATTATCAATTTATTTAAAAAATTTATAATTTTTAAAATAAAGTGTTAAGGATTTGAGACCCTACCTCGGGGTGACACCATTTTAAATCCAAAGCATTTTAATGTACTTGGCAGCAACCAGTCCACAACTGGTCCGTAATCGCACGCGTGCACACACACACACACACACACACACACATATATATATATATATATATTGATTTATTTATTTATGTGCGTTGCCTTGTTTCTATGCACAGTAGGTTGAGAGGCCAAAAGAAATGTCCCATAGGGATGGTCATGCGTCGGGAATTCGGGAGGAAGAAGGTCAAAGATGCTATACAAATAACATATGGAGAAAATCGTACAGGACCACTCTAACCCGCAACCAACAAAAGGGGGAGTTTTAAAGAGATCTAGAACCATTCAGATTAAATTAAAACCCCTAAATTAAAACTCTTAATTTTCTTTCAGCTTGATCCGTTTATTGATGGAAGAGTCATTTATTTAACTCCTAGAAGTCATTTTAAAATTTACAATGTTTAAAACGGTCCATAATGGGGTTCCGAAAAGTATACACGGACATAAAAAATGGAAATCATCGCATATTGAAGATGAAGGAACAGTAACCGTGATATTAATTAATTTATTTAATTGTTTAATTAAATTAAACAATTTTAATTTGTAACTTTAATAAAAATTTCGTTGTGAATAAAGATTATACTCTGCCTAGGGTAAATCCCCCATTTCGGACTCATTGGGGGTCTCAGATTTGTCGTACAATGCATGGTTTGTGAGTTATTAATGATTTAATCTTTAAAAAACGGAATAAATAATGGATTAAAAAATAAAAATAATTTCTGGTGAGCGAGGCACCCAAATGCTCGATCCAAACAGATGTTATACCTTATCTAGGGTAGAACCCTCATTTCGGACCCATTGGTGGCCTCAGGTTTCTATTAGGATGCACCATTTGAGATATATTTAATTATTATTTAAGAAAATAATATAAAAAAATATTATTTAATGACCCCACACATTCATTAAATAACCATACTCCTTCATTTAATTTAAAAATGCTTATTTAATTAAGAGTTTCAATGAGATATCCAACAGCTTCATTAAATTCACCTCAATGTTACACCTCATTAAATAAAAACAGAACATTGATAAACCACATAATTAAACTGTATTAAAAGAAATAATAAAACTCCCATTTTAATTATGTCCATCCTCCCCATTTAAATCCACATTAATTATTGAATTCATTTTTAACCTTCATTAATTATTCGTGTAATAAATGTTTTGCAATTAATTATAAAACTCCATATTGGTAATTAAATTCTTTTAACATTTATTTAACTATGTAACCACAAAAATAATAATAACATCATCATTATTATTATTCAAATTGTCATTTATTTAAAAACACAAACTCCCAATTTATTACAATATCATTAATATAATAAAAACTCTAAGCCATAACCCCTCATTTTATTAAAATTTTCTTTGAGAAGTTCAAAAGTCACATTTAATTCTCATAAACGATACACTCCTTTAACATGCAATTAAAATCTCAAAGTATCAAAATAATTTATGACTCCGTAATAATAATAATGACATTATTATTATTATCACATTCCTCCATTTAATAAAAAAATGGTCCTTTAATAATTCTGAAAGTCTTCATTTAAATAAGATGGTTCTTTGATAAACCCAAAATCCACTTCAATACCTTCAACTGTCATTTAATTAATTCTTTAACATTCAATAAGTCTAACATCCCCAATAATAGTAATAATAACTTCATATTATTATTATTATTATTATTATTAAAACAATATTTTAATTAATACAAAACTCTCATATAATGATATTTAATTAAAAATAAAAATAAAAATAATTTATTAAAATAAGATAAATTCTACAGGTTGGACCACAACCATGTGCTACCCATGCAGATCCATTAAAGTGTATTTTTCCAGATCCGGTGCACCCGAGACTCATCGGGACACCGGCTGAAATTTATCGGATAATTACGCAATTCTATAAATGACACCATTAGGTGGTCCAACACTCATAATAAAATTTCAGAGTTCGGTTTAAAAAAAATGAACCATCGATAAATCGTAAAAAATTCGAAAAAATTCGTATTTTAACCTGGTTCAGAAACATGGGACTTTACAATATACCTACCTTAAAAACTTCTCATCCCCGAGAATCCATCGGGAACCACTACTAAATCTACTGACCTACCAAGGTCATTTAAGAAGGCCAGTCAAAATATTACCAAACAACTCCGTTCTAAAATCTCGACATCCCTTGCTGAAACATTTATAAAAAAAATGATGCAATAATACCCACATTAAGATTTTCCTTGACATCTCAAGAAATGATTAGCTGCTCACCAGGGCGTGTTTTTATAATAAATTAATGCATGTGTGTGACATTCGTCTAATCATTTTCCCCACGTCAAACATTGATCATAAAAATTTGTAACATAAACCTATCGACATTCCATGACAACCGAGTCCCAAGAAGTCCTCCCGAGTAGTGGGACAAACTTACTTTAATAGCCTAGAACATACTATGGGTACTATATACCACGGGTTAGACCCTTACGAAACATAAACATTGACCCTCTCTCTTGGTCACACAAAACTAAAATCCCAAAATTCAAAAAACCTATTTTCTATTATTAATTTTAATTAATTTATTTCAACCTTTTAACATTTGAATGAAATACAACATACACATAAGTACATATTCACAAAAAGTCACTTGGTTTTAAAAACAACAACCAATGGAAAAAATTGGCATGTTATCACAAACATCCTCTTTAATCATAATTTAAAGTTATTCAAATATAAACAAGAAATTTGGCATCTAAATTCCTTTTATAGATAAGGAAACCTCCAATGTTCTCATTTATTCAATCTGGGTTCTTCCAAAAGAAACCCAACAACTGTTCATTATAATCAAAACTCAGCAGTTTTACATTTGTAACCATATTCAAACATATTATGGTTGTATAAGGTTCTAACACTTGGGTGGCCATTTACCAATAGATAAGGGGCCCATACACCTTATCGCTGGAATTTGGCTCCCATTTATCACAATCAATATTCATTTAACATTTTATCTTTATCACCCCTTTCACATATCCAAAACATCTTTAAAATGATAGCATGAGAAGTAACACAACAACATTCTATAACACAGAAGAATGACACACCAACAAAACATGCTAATAACTGAAACAATATTGAAAATAATCACTCAAGCATGTTAAAACTATTACCAGAAAAAGCAATCTAGAGAGGATGCTAAATCAGATCAAAACATGGCATTACACCCAGAGAACACAATCCAAATTAGCAGGCATCCTACTAATACAACTACAGGGAATGTTATATGTATGACATGTGAATATCTAAGTGACTAAGATGATGCATGTATGAAACATCCTTGTCATATCAGGCTAAGACAATTATTTTTAAAAACTCTCAAAATCAATAAACAGTAGACAATACACCTGTCACTCAAGGTGAAATCATATCAACTGTAACCTCTAATAGTACAAACATCAATTCCCATCCCTGGAAACTCGGTCATTTTCCATACAGGAGGTGATCAGTCCCAAGCACGGTTATTAACGCAAGCGCCAACACATTCTTAGTCTCCTCTCTACCAACCCCAAAACAGAAAGACAAAGGAAAAGAAAGAAAACATAAACCTCGAATGCCACTTTGTAACGTCCCGACCCGGCTCACCACTAAACCAGAGGCCGGACCTGTCACCACATGACCTCAAGCGCGCCTCCCCGTAAACCAGAGTTTTCCGACTAGCAGCGAGGGTCTAATGATAGTCCGTGGGGAGACTATACCCACATTTTAGTGCTCAAAAATAGACAAAGGCAATAAATAGTGGAAATGGTATAATAATGAATAAGAAGTTGAATTTATATTTTATAAATCTTCTAAAAAATCAAATGGACAATGCCAAAGTGTACAAAGGATGTTTTCATGACATGTTAATGATACAATAGTAGGAAACAATGAAGAAAACAGCATGCTTTACATTTCAATGCATAAATAAATAAATAATTACTCAAAGCCCCACGTGTGATCTCCTTGAGCATCCCGAGCCTCCGCTCGGTCCTTTGCTCTTACCTCCCATGTAAATGCAAACAGCATAGTCCTGCAACCAAATAGAATCAACTCGGATACCCAGTGCATTGGTGGCCCGAGTAGGGTGTGGGATATAAATCACAATAGGTCGAGACCACCGGTGTCTACCCCAAACCATAAATTTAATAAATAACTTATAACATGTTAAAGCATGCATAAATTAAGTAAATAGTACAATGTAACTATATACCCAAGTACCCGCGTCAGCCCTCAGCTAGTGTCTGAAGCTGCATTATACAATTGGCATACATACTCAATATTCATTACATAATCATTCATTGGTTATTAATTATTCTAATCTTAATAAATTATGAAGGTCTTGAGATTCGGATTATGCCCAACAGCTCCCTTATAAATCACTCACCACAGATGTCTCTAAAGACCATCTGTGTAATCAATGTAATGACTAATTCCAAGCTTGTGATTAGGCTTGGATAATGCATCATAAGTTATTCAATTCAACCTTTCATATACTAAGTCTGCGCCCACTGACTAAAAGTGGTTCTCTAAAATCATAAATATGTATGAAACCTTCCTCATAAACAATTCACAAATCATCATGTCTGAACCGCCTTCATTAACCATTAACTCATTTCATGAACAAACAATTAGACCCACAATCCAATGTTAAATAATGGGTGAGAACATCATGTATAGCACCCTCATGTGTTTTTGGAGTGTCAGTCCTTATCTCACAACCCATGGGTATTTGGAGCATCAGTCCCTGACCCATAAAAGAATATTTTCTTGCACGCTGGGTGTAGAACTCCATGTCTATCACCCCATGAGTATTTGGATCTTCAGTCCTTTTCTCACAACCCATTTATCAATCATACGTGTATATTTATTGTTGGTGTAGAACACCATGTCTATCACCCCATTAGTATTTGGAGCTTCATTCCCTGTCTCACAACCTGTTTTTCAATCATACATATATGTTTATCGTTGGTGTAGAACACCACGTCTAACACCCCAAAACCATCCATTAATTAATTAATAAATTAATTAATCCACTCTGTTAATTAATTCAACAACTAAATAACAACATAAATCGCCCATCAAAAGTCAACCCTTAAATAACCATTCAATATCTCAATAGTAAATAATTAATTAATAATTAATTGTTCTTAGCAAGCCAAATAAAAAAATTAACACAACATTTAAATATCAAAATTGGTTAACAAGCCTGAACCTGTCACTCAAAATGTGATTTGTCCATGACATTAACAATTTCCATGCACGTCATAATCATCACATAACATTCTGAAAAATCCCATATATTTAGCAACCATCTCACACATCATCTCATAATATAGAAAAACTCCATCCAAGACAAATTAATGCATTGAAATCTAACAAGTATCAAAAAGTACCATTGTCCATCAGTCATAACAAACAATCATTTCACAATCTTAATTTAATGCATGGAAATTAATTAATTAAAAATTAATTAATAAAATATTATCTCTTAAAACAATCATAAATTAATTATCCATTTAATATTTAACATTTAATAATTAATCCATCCATTAAATATTACCAATTTCCTATTTATACTTTTGAACATGTCAAATATTCAATATTCTCAATCATCAATGAAAGCCACAAATTTTATTCCAACTCTTGACTTGATAATTAATTCTACAATTAATTACCCTATTATACATTCTTCCAATTCAAATCATTTAATTGTTTAATCATATCACTTTAACCAAATTAGTAAAACAAGCTTATAAACAACACAAGTTCAATGCCTCATTTATCTCACGTGGACGACATCATTTAATAACATCCAAAATGTCATGCTTCGACATATCATAATCAAGGAAACATACATTCTGAATTTATTTAAAGAAGTGATAATTCTTAAAATAAAGTGTTAAGGATTTGTGACCCTACCTCAGGGTGACACCATTTTAAATCCGAAGCGTTTTAATGTACTCTGCAGTAACCAGTCCACAACTGGTCCGTAATCGCACATGCTTACACCTTTATATATATATATATATATATATATATATGTGCGTTGTATTGTTGCTATGTGCACCGGATTGAGAGGCCAAAAGGAATGGTGCATAGGGATGGTCACGTGTCGGGACTTCGGGAGGAAGATGGTCAAGGATCCTATGCAAATAACATCCAGAGAAAATTGCACACGACCACTATAACCCGCAACTCAACAAAAGGGGTTGTTTTAAAGAGATCTAGAACCATTCAGATTCAATTAAACCCCTAAAATAAAACTCTTCATTTGATGCCAGTTTGACCCATTTATTGATGGCAGAGTCATTTATTTAACTCCTAGAAGTCGTTTTAAAAATTACAGCATTTAAAATTGTCCATAATGGGGTTCCCAAAAATATCCACGGAAGAAAAAGGAAAACGACGTATATTGAAGATGAATGAACAGTAACCCTGATGTTAATTAATTTATTTAATTGTTTAATTAAATTAAACAATTTTAATTTGTTACTTTAAGAAAAATTTCAATTTGAATAAATATTATACACTTCCTATGGTAAACCCCCCATTTCGGACTCATTGGTGGTATCAGATTTCTCGTACGATGCATGGTTTTTGAGTTATTAATGATTTAATCTTTAAAAAACGGAATAATTAATTGATTATAAAATAATAATAATTTCTTGCGAGCGAGGCATCCAAATTCTCGATGCAAACAGATGTTATACCTTCTCTATGGTAAAACCCTCATTTCGGACCCATTGGTGGCCTCATATTTCTCATAGGATGCACCGTTTGAGGGATAATTAATTCGTTTTTAAGAAAAAAAGTAAAAAATAATTTTTATTAACCACACACCATCATTAAATAACCACACTCCTTCATTTAATTTAAAACTGCTTATTTAATTAAGAGTTTCAATGAGATATCCAACAGCCTCATTAAATTCACTTCAATATTACACCTCATTAAATAAAAACAGAACTCTGTTAGACCCCATAATTAAACTGTATTAAGAGAAATAATAAAATGCCCATTTTAATTATGTCCAACCTCCCCATTTAATTCTACATTAATTATCCAATTCGTTTTAACCTTCATTTATTATTCGTGTAATAAATGTTTTGCAATTAATTATAAAACTCCATATTGGTAATTAAATTCTTTTAACATTTATTTAACTAAGTAACCACAAAAATAATAATAACATCATTATTATTATTATTCAAACATTCATTTGTTTTAAAACACAAACCCCCAATTTATTACAATATCATTAATATAATAAAAACTCTAACACATAACCCCACATTTAATAAAAAGTTTTTTGAGATGTTCAAAAGCCCCATTTAATTCTCATAAACGATACACTCCTTTAACATTCAATTAAAATCTCAAAGTATCATAATAATTTATGACTCTGTAATAATAACAATTACATTATTATTATTATCACATTCCTCCATTTAATAAAAAAACAGTCCTTTAATTATTCTGAAAGTCTTCATTTAAACAAGATGGTTCTTTGATAAACCCAAAATCCACTTCAATACCTTCTACTATCATTTAATTAATTCTTTAACATTTAATAAATTTAATAACCCCAATAATAGTAATAATAACATCATATTATTATTATTATTAAAACAATATTTTAATTAGTCCAAAACTCTCATATAATCATATTTAATTAATAATAATAATAATAATAATAATAATTTCTTAAAATAAGATAAACTATTCAGGATGGACCAAAACCATGCGTTGCCCATGTAAATCCATTATAGTGGATTTTTTCAGATCCGGTGCTCCCAAGACTCATCAGGACACCCGCTCAAATTTATCAGGTAATTACGCAATTCCAGAAACGACACGATTAGGTGTTCCAACACTTAGAATAAAATTCCGTAGCTTGGTTTATAAAAAATGAACCATTGATAAATCAAAAAAATCGAAAAAATTTGTATTTTAAACCAGTTCAAAAACACGGGACATTACAATATATCCAGCTTAAAAACATCTCGTCCCCAAGAAGTCATCGAGAACCACTACTAAATCAACTGACCTACCAAGGTCATTTAAGAATATCAGTCAAAATATTACGAGACAACTCTGTTCTAAAAGATCAATATCACCTGCTAAAACATTTTTCAAAAAAATGATGCAATAACCCCCACCTTAGAATTTTCCTTGACATCTCATGAAAAGATTAGCTGCTCACCAGTGCGTGTTTTTAGAATAAATTAATGCATGTGTGTGACATTCCTCGAACCATGTTCCCCATGTCAAACATTGATCATAAAAATCTTTAACATAAACCTATCGGCATACCAAGACAACTGAGTCCCAATAAGTCCTCCCGAGTAGTGGGAAGAACTTAATTTAATAGCCTAGAACATACTATGGGTACTACCTACCACAGGTTATCCCCATAAGAAACATAAACATTGAACCTCCCTCTTGTTCATGCAAAAATGAAATCACAAAGATCAAAAACCCCGTTTTCTTTTATGAATTTTAATTAATTTATTTAAACCTTTTAACATTTGAATTAATTTCAGCATACACACAAGTACATATTCACAACAAGTCACATGGTTTTAAAAACAACAACCTAGGGAAATAATTTGCAGGTTATCACAAACATCATCTGTAATCCTAATTCAAAGTTATTTAAATATAAACAAGAAATTTAGCATCTAGATTAATTTTATAGATAAGGAAACCTCCAAAGTTCTCATTTATTCAATCTGGGTTCTTCCAAAAGCAACCCAACAACAATTCATTATAATCAAAACTCAACTGTTTTACATTTGTATCCATTTTCAAACATATTATGGTTGTATAAGGTTCAAACACATGGGTGTCCATTTACCAATCGATAAGGGGCACATACACCTTATCGCTGGAATTTGGCTCCCATTTGTCATAATCAACATACATTTAACATTTTATCTTTAGCACCCCTTTAACATATCCAAAAAATCTCTAACATGTTAGCATAAGCAGTAACACAACAACATGCTATAACACAGAAGCATGGAACAACAAAAAAACATACTAATAACTGAAACAGTATGGAATATAATCACTCAAGCATGTTAAATCTATTACCAGAACAAGCTATCTAGAGAGGCATTCTAAAGCAGATCAAAACATGGCATTTCACCCAGGAAACACAATCAAAATTAGCAGGCATCCTACTAATGCAACTACATGGCACGTTATATGCATGAGATGTGAATCTCTAGGTTACTAAGATGATGCATGTACGAAACTTCCTTGCCATATCAGGACAAGACAATTATTTTTCAAAATTCTCAAAATTAATAAACAGCAGAAAATACACCGGTCACTCAAGGTGAAATCTTATCAACTATAACCTCTAATAGTACAAACATCAATTCCCATCCCTTTCCACTTGGTCATTTCCCATACATGAGGTGATTTGTCCCAAGCACGATTATTAACCCAAGCGCCGACACATTCCTAGTCTCCTGTCTACCAACCCCAAAACAGAAAGACAAAGGAAAATAAAGAAAACCTAAACCTCTGATACCACTTTGTAACGTCCCGACCCGGCTCACCACTAAACCAGAGGCCGGATCGGTCGCCACATGACCTCAAGAGCACCTCCCCGTATGCCAGAGGCTGCCGACTAGCAGTGAAGGTCTAAGGATAGTCTGTGGGGAGACTATACCCTCATTTTAGTGTTCAAAAATAAACCAAGGCAATAAATAGTAGAAACGGTGTAATAAATGAATAAGCAGTGGTAAGTATATTTTAGAAATCATGTAAAAAAAATGGCCAACGCCAAAGTGTACAATGGATATATGCATGACATGCTAATGATACAATAGTAGAAAACAATGAACAAAACATCATGCTTTACATTTCAATTCGTAAATAAATAAATAATGACTATAATCCCCATGAGCGATCTCCTCGATCATCCCGAGCCTCCGCTCAGTCCCGTGCTCCTAACTCCCAAGTAAATGGAAATAGCATAGTCATGTAACCAAATATAATATACTCGGGTACCATGTGCAATGGCGGCCCGAGTAGGTTGTGAGATATAAATCTCAGTAGGCCGGGACCACCGGTGTCTACCCCAAACCAGACATTTAATAAATCACTTATAACATGTGAAAGCATCCATAAATTAAGTAAATAATACAATGTAACAATATACCCAGGTACTTGCGTCATCCCTTAGCTGGTGTCTGAACCTGCATTATAAATTTGTCATACATACTCAATATTCATTACATTATCATTCATCGGTTATTAATTATTATAATCTTAACAAATTATGAAGGTCTTGAGATTCTATTTATGCCCAACATCTCCCGTATAAATCAATCACCACAGATGTCTCTAAAGACCATCTATGTAATCAAAGTAAAGACTAAATCCAAGCTTGTGATTTGTCTTGGATAACACATCATAAGTTATTCAATTCAACCTTTCATATACTAAGTCTGAGGCCACCCACTAAAAGTGGTTCACCCAAATTATAAATAAGTCTGAAACCTTCCTCATAAACAATTCACAAATCATCATGTCTCAACCGCCTTCATTAACCATTAACCCATTTCATGCACAAACAATTGGACCCACCGTCCAATGTTAAATAATTGGTGAGAACATCATGTGTAGAACCCTCATGAGTATTTGGAGCGTGAGTCCTTATCCCACAACCCAGGGGTATTTGGAGCATCAGTCCCTGACCCATAAAATAATATTTTCTAACAAGTTGGGTGTAAACGCCATGTCCAGCACCACGTGAGTGTTTGGAGCTTCATTTCTTGTCTCACAACCCATTTATCAATCATACGTATATATTTATTGTTGGTGTAGAACCCCATGTCTATCACCCCATGATTATTTCGAGCTTCAGTCCATGTCTCACTGCCCGTTTATCAATCATACATATATATTTATTTTTGGTGTAGAACACCATGTCTGACACCCCAAAACCATCCATTAATTAATTCACAAAATAATTAATCCACTCCGTTAATTAATTCAACAAATAAATAACATCATAAATCGCCCATCAAAATTTAACCCTTAATTAACCATTCAATTTCTCAATAGTAAATAATTAATTAATAATTAATTGTTCTTAGAAATCCAAATAAATATATAACTCAACATTTAATTATCCAAATTCTTTAACAAGTCTGAACCCATCCCCTCAAAATGTGATTAATCCAGGACATTAACAATTTACATGCACGTCATAATCAACACAAAACTTTCTGAACAATCCCATATATTTAGCAACCATCTTATGTATCATCTCATAAAATAGAACAACTCCATCCAAGACAAATTAATTCATTGAAATCTAACAAGTATCAAAAAGTACCTTTGGCCAACAGTCGTAACAAACAATCAAATCGAAATCTTAATTTAATGCATGAAAATTAATTAATTCAAAAATTAATTAATTAAATATTATCTCTTAAACCAATCATAAAATAATTAACCATTTAAAATTTAACATGTAATAATTAATCTATCCATTAAATATTTCCAATTTCCAATTTATACTCTTGAACATGTCAAATATTCAATATAATGAATCATCAATAAAAGCCAAAAAATTTATTCCATATCATGACTTGATAATTAATTCTACAATTAATTTCCCTATTATACATTCTTCCCATTCAAATCATTTAGCTGTTTAATCATATCAGTTTAACCAAATTAGTAAAAATCCTTAAAAACAACACAGGTTCAAGCCCTCATTTATCTCACGTGGACGACATCATTTAATAACATCCAAAATGTCATGCATCGACATATCATATTCAAGGAAACTTACATTATCAATTTATTTAAAGAGGTTATAATTCTTAAAATAATGTGTTATGGATTTGAGACCCTATCTCGGGGTGACACCATTTTAAATCCGAAGCGTTTTAATGTATTTGGCAGCAACCATTCCACAACTGGTCCGTAATCTCATGTGCTTACACCTTTATATATGTATATATATATATATATATTTATGCGCGTTGTCTTGTTGCTATGTGCACCAGGTTGAGAGGCCAAAAGAAATGGCACATAGGGATGGTCACGCGTCGGGACTTCAGGAGATAGAAGGTCAAGGATGCTATGCAAATAAAATCCAGAGAAAATCGCACATGACTACTCTAACCCGCAACTCAAAAAAAAGGGGAGTTTTAAAAAGATATAGAACCATTCAGATTCAATAAAAACCCCTAAATTAAAACTCATAATTTGATTTCAGTTTGATTTGTTTATTGATGGCAGAGTCATTTATTTAACTCCTAGTAGTCGTTTTAAAATATACAACGTTTAAAATGGTCCATAATGGGGTTCCCAAAAGTATCCACGGACATAAAATATGGAAAACGACATATATTGAAGGTGAATGCATAGTAACTGTGATATTTATTAATTTATTTAATTGTTTAATTAAATTAAACAATTTTAATTTGTTACTTTAATAAAAATTTTGTTGGGAATAAAGATTATACTCTTACTAGGGTAAACCGCCCATTTTAGACTCATTTGTGGTCTCAGATTTCTGGTACGATGCACGGTTTGTGAGTGATTAATGAATTAATCTTTAAAAAACGGAATAAATAATTGATTATAAAATAAAAATAATTTCTTGCGAGCGAGGCATCCAAATTCTCGATAAAAACAGATGTTATACCTTCTCTTGGGCAAAACCGTCATTTCGGACCCATTGGTGGCCTCAGATTTTCCATAGGATGCACCGTTTGAGAGATATTTAATAGTTTTTAAGAAAATTATATAAAAAAATATTATTTAATAACCACACACTCTTTCATTAAATAACCAAACTCCTTCATTTAATTCAAAACTGCTTATTTAATTAAGAGTTTCAATGAGACACCCAACAGCCTCATTAAATTCACCTCAATATTACACCTCATTAAATATAAACAGAACTTTGATAAACCCCATAATTAAACTGCATTAAAATAAATAATAAAATGCCCATTTTATTTATGTCTAACCTTCCCATTTAAATCCACATTAATTATCCAATTCATTTTTAACCTTCATTTATTATTCGTGTAATAAATGTTTCGTAATTAATTATAAAACTCCATATTGTTCATTAAATTATTTTAACATTTATTTAACCAAGTATCCACAAAAATAATAATATCATCATTATTATTATTATTCAAACTTTCATTTATTTAAAAAACACAAACCCCCAATTTATTACAATATCATTAGTATAACAAAAACACTAACCCATAACCCCTCATTTAATTAAAAGTTTCGTTGAGAAGTTCAAAAGCCACATTTAATTTTCATAAATGATACACTCCTTTAACATGCAATTTAAATCTCAAAGCATCAAAATAATTTAAGACTCCGTAATAATTACAATGAAATTATTATTACTATCACATTCCTCCATTTAATAAAAAAATGGTCCTGTAATAATTCTGAAAGTCTTCATTTAAATATGATGGTTCTTTGATAAACCCAAAAACCCCTTCAATACCTTCAACTGTCATTTAATTAATTTTTTAACATTCAATAAAATTAACAACCCCAACTATAGTAATAATAACTTCATATTGTTATTATTATTTAAACTATATTTTAATTAATCCAAAACTATCATATAATCATATTTAATTAATAATAATAATAATAATAATTTATTAAAATAAGATAAACTATACAGGTTAGACCTCATCCATGCGCTACCCATGCATGTCCATTAAAGTGGATTTTTCCGGATCTGGTGCACCCGAGACTCATCGGGACACTCGCTAAAATTTATCATGTAATTACGCAATTCCAGAAACGACACCATTAGTTGTTCCAACACTCAGAATAAAATTCCAGAGCACGGTTTAAAACAATGAACCATTGATAAATCAAAAAAAAAAACATTCTTATTTCAACCCGGTTATAATACACGAGACTTCACACACGGTCATGGGGTCTCAGAGTCATGATGGCCTATTCATGGTGTCTCAGGGTCACGGTGTGTTGTTCACGGTGTCTCAGCATCATGGTGTCTTGTGCACGATGTTTGAGGGTAACAATTTCTTGTTCATGTTTTCTCAGGGTCACAAAGTCTTGTTCACGATGTCTAGCTTCACACTGTATGGCTTCACGGTGTCATAAGTACATAGCCAGTGGCAGAATCACACTGTCTTAGACTTTCCAAAGTAATTATGTGCTAATTTAAATAAAGATAATAATATAAAGGATTATACTAAATCATTTGATAAATAAGGTATTATGACAGTAGATTAAAGATAGTATAATGTAAGTAAACTAAATATAGATCAATTTAGAGCTTGCATGGATCTACTTAAAGTATGAGAAAAAATTAGATATAAATACACATGATAAAGATTCAATAAGACCTATAATCATTAATATATGATTAAATAAGATTTGTGATCATTAAAACATGAATAAAACATGAGGAGTCCAACAATATTTCCCATTTTGATGATCACAAATCATATACTTTTATTGTGCTTATTAGATTCAACCATAAAGATAATTTCTAACATAATATATAGAAACTTCTCCCTATTTTGGGATTATCAAAAAGATGAAATAAGAAAGGGAAAAAAGATTCACAGTCCACTGAGAGAAAATAATGAATAGTGCACAACATGATTAATAAAAAAACAATATCATACCTATCAAAAATAGTAAGCACTGTTCTTATTCAAAGACTGGCCTTCAATTTTCCTTTTGTAGTAGCAGAATAGGAAGCCATGGGTGCTTTTTTGTGATAGAAGAAAGAAGAGATGTGGTTGACAAAGAGGGTAAAATAAAGACTTCGAGTACTGAGGGTGCCAAGGTAGGAGCAGTAGAAGATTTAGTTCGTTTCTAATCAATAATAATAGGCCTTATATGACTGATTTCATGGCTGATAGAAATGGTGGTTGAGGATAGGGCATAGGTGAAGGTAGGTAGCCCTTGTCTGAATTGTGCAGACACTGGAGAAAAAATGGATGTACTCTGAACATGAATATAGGGCCAAAAGAGTTTGATAAAATCTGTAATGATATCTCCACCATACTGTATGGCCTTCTCAAAATCTTCCTTGTTCTCCATAAACTTGTCCAATAAATTAACAAACTCTCTGAGTTTCTACATGTGGTTCTTGAAAGCTAGAGTCACAGGAAGAATCCGCAGATTTTATACAAGGCACTTGAAATGGTTGGTCAAATCAGTCTTGGAGAAAAATTCTATTGAAGTAGAAATCCACTTTCTTGGAAATCTCTTGCTGAGCATAATTTGCAATTTTTATGTGGATTTGTAGTAATTCATGAACTATTTAACTGTTTTTTTCTACTTCAGATAAAGAATCTGCATTAAATCCGGTGAAGACATTATGAAGCTCTCCATTAACTTCCGATCTGAGCAGATCACTATCCAAGGAAGGTTTAGAGGATTGAGTAGATTCTTTGACAACGAGGGTCAGGAATTTTAGTTAACTAATCACCTTTTAAAGACATAGTGTGTACTCATCAATGAGTTTATTGAGTTCAGAAACAAGCTCTTTCATTTCCTTCACAATTTTCTTTTTCCTTTAATAAACTTTTCATATAACGATGCAAGATATGAATGAATATGAGCCACACCAACTTGTGGGATGTGAAGAGAAAAAGATTCTACTGGAGGAGCAACAGATTCAAATCTCAAATGCAGCTCTCTATGAATGTCTTCAACCATACTTTCTTGGCAAATAACTTCATTATTGAGCAGTCTATTTTCAACTCGTACCTCTTTAATCTCATAGAGAATCTTAGGTTGTATTTTCCAAATAATCTATTACAATAATAGTGAGGAATATCTCTCATTTAAATTTTTTATAGGAAGAGGTTGGGTATTCATGAGTTTCTCAACTCTAGATAAGAGATTATCTCCATATTCCTTCAGATCATTCTTACTCACAAAGGATGGATGTTCAGATAAGGATTCAAGAGTAAGAATGGGTACATGATCTGGTTCAGGTTCCTTCTCAAGTGAAAATTTTGTGATTTATTTCCACTAAAATAGGGAGGATATATCAAGCCCAGTTCCAGTAACTTGGTGAGACTCACTCACATCATAAAATAGGAAATTTAAACTGAAAGTCTACATGACATGACTCAGTTGGATGTGAGGCTTCAATAGATTCAAGATTTTTGGTTTTCAACCCCTCAATAGGTGCCTCATTCTTAGGACTGAGATCCATAGGAGCATGGACTAAATCCACAGACTCAGCTCTATGTTCCCCACCCATTTGCTATCTAGCCAGGTTAAAACATAGCTCCATATATTCTTCAACAGAGGGTATAATTTCATGAATAGATTGTTCCATAGGGATTTCCTCAAGATTGGACTCTTTTAGAATAGGTAACTATTACACTATAGGCTGTTCTATTTTAGGCTCTTCCAAGGTATGATTTTTTAAGTATCTGGAATCTGATTCTCTTATAACCTCATGTTGTGTTTCCAATCAAACATCTTTTTCAGGAGCATGAACTTCTTCTTCAAGACCATTATGAAAAAAAGTAGTTCTATCATTCTAAAAAACAACATCTTCTTTAGGTGGAACTAGAACCTTTTCTTCCTCTTCTTTAGAATACACTACAAGCTCATATGGTTCCAAAATGGGAACAGAAAATTCCATTTGCCTTGAGGGATAATCCACAGTATTGAATTTTTCATAAATCATTTCATTTTCTTCCAACCATTTCCTTTTATAATGGTTTCTAGTATATCTACATTCACATGATGGTATCTATTGAGAGACAATACTCATAGTCCAAAATTAATTCCTCATTCGGTCCAACCACAAATTTTTCAAGAATATTGGTTAATATAAGCTGAGAGTAGAACAAAGAGGTGGACATAGATATAACTTTGATCAACTCGCACATGTGGTGTATGACATACATGAAATGGTTGATATTATGTCCATTTTTCATGAGGTGAATCAAAAATAAATCTTGATACTTTAACACAAAAAATACCTTTTTCTTCGACTTACCAAATTATGTACAAACTTAAATAGAATCCTTGTTTCTCCATATAATTCAAGAGCTATGGCTCTTCTCGGGGTGCCATTTCTAGTTAGGATTTTCAAAGAATATTCCAAATCAAAGAAATATGTTGATGGTGGATGTACTCATTGCTAATCATCACAAACACCCTCACGATGTATCCTAAGGCATGAATCACATAACCTCGAAGATAAAGAACATCTTTGGCCATTGACCAAACTCCATATAATAAAAATTTCCCCACAATCAAATGAGAACAGTACGTACTGGTAAAATTGAGCCACTATCCTAGGATAGATGGGTCTATCCTCCTTTGAGAACCATTCTAACCAAACATATTGTTCTAAAACTTTTAGAACCAATGACTTAATAGACAGAAGAAACTTGGGTTAAATTTCTTTCTCAGGTACAACATTGTGGTTTACCAGATTCAGATTTAAAGTCTCTTTATGTTTCAGATTAGGTGAAATCTTCTTCTTCTTTGAGTTGCGCTTCTCATGTGTTAATGATGATGGATGCTTCTTCCTTGTAATTCATTAACTTTTCGAGTGAGAGAATGGTTCCAAGGATGAATAAGGGTTCGAAAATAGTAGGTAGAAGAAATCTTGAGTGAAGAATCGAGTGATACTTGCATTGTTTTTACATTTAGGAATACCAAATTTTGCTAAAATAAAAACGCGATAAAATAAAAGAGGTGAAATAATAATTACCGTGATATGAGATTAAAGAAAACCATAATGAATTTTTTTTACGGTGAGACCATGAGTGGTCATTACAGTGAGATATTTAGTGAGTTTCATGATGAAACTGTGAGTGAGCTTCTCAGTGCGTGTTATGGTGAGACAGTAATTGTCCGACCGTAAGTACAAAATTCTAATGGTGACACCATAAACATAAAACATTACGGTGAGATAGCAAACATGAGAAACAGTAACTGAGAAACAATAATCATGAAACAGTAATGTGTAACACAGTAAGATATTGTAAAGTAAGACCTGAAACAGTAACAATCAAGGGACCTATTTGAGATTTATCAACATATTTTTTATATGATTTTGAATATTCTACATAAATTTAATGGTTTAGTGAATATATCCGCATGTTGATGTTCAGTACCAATGAATTACAAAGTGGTATCACTTTTTAGATAATGATCTCTCATAAAGTGATGTCTTAGATCAATATGTTTTGTCCTAGAATGTGAAATAAGTTTATTTGAGATGTTAATAGCACTTGTGTTGTCACAATTTATAGGTACATGTCTGATTTGATATCCATAATCTAAAAATGTGTGTTTCATTCACAAAATATGTGCACAACAACTGCCAGCAGCTATGTATTCAGTTTCTGCAGTAGATAATGCAATAGAAATTTCTTTCTTACTACACCATGATACTAGTTACTTTCCTAAAAGGTGAAAAGTTCCAAAGGTGCTTTTTATATCTTACTTACACCCACTAATGTTAGAATCAATATACCTAACTAACTCAAATCTTTTTCATTTAGAATAAAAAATTCCTTGATTGGGTGTATGTCTGAGGTATTTGAAAATTCACTTTACAACATATAAATGAGATTCCATAGGGTTTTCTTGAAAGAGAGCACACATACACACAATAAACATAATGTCAGGACGACTAGAAGTTATGTAAATTAAACTTCCATTCATCCCTCCATAAGTGGATTGATCAACATATTTTCCATATTCATCATGATCCAACTTACATGTGGTGAACATGAGAGTGTCAATACTTTTAGTGTTATCCAATCGAAAACATTTTAGAAGATCCTTTGTATATTTACATTTATTTAAAATAATACCATTTTCATTTTAAAAGACATGAAATCCAACAAAATATATTAGTTCCCTCATTAAACTCATTTCAAATTCATTTTGCATCATTTTACAAAATCAACTCATAAATAATTTTTCGAAGATCCAACAATAATATCTTCTACATAAATTTGAACAACTAAAAAATCATTGGAAATTCATTTTATAAAAATAGT
Source organism: Viscum album (assembly GCA_963277665.1). NCBI lineage: Eukaryota > Viridiplantae > Streptophyta > Magnoliopsida > Santalales > Viscaceae > Viscum > Viscum album. The sequence continues at coordinate 703,827 of CAUJRU010000154.1, forward strand.
AGGATAATCTATCCCTTGTGTAAATCCTTTAGAAATAATGAATGCACTTAATCTGTCATACCAAGCTCTTGGATCTTGCTATAGATTATAAAATGATAATGATAGTTTAAAAATATGATTTGGAAAATGTGTGTTTTAAATCCGTGGGGTTGTTCAATAATACGTCCTCATCTATATACACATTTATAAATGCACTCATAACATCTATTTGATATAGTTTGAAATTCATATGTGCAGCATATGAAAGCAGGATCTTGATAGCTTCTAGTCTTGCTACTAGTTCAAAGGTCACTTAATTATCAATTACTTCTTCTTGACTATAGTATTGTGAAAAAATTATATCCTTGTTTCAAAATATATTACGAACTTCATCAACATTATTCCTAAAGACCCATTTAGTGACTATGGTTAAAGTGTCCTTAGATATGTCAAATATTCCCAGAATTTATTACATTCAAATTGATTGAACTCTTCCTGCATAACTATCACCCAAAATTCATCATTGATTACATCATTGATATTTTTAGGTTCATGATTTGAATGAAAAGCTTGATGTTCAACCTGATTTCTTAGAGAAGCTCTCGTCTGTGTCCCTCTATCTAAATATCCTACTACATCATCTAAAGGATGGGTTTTAAGGGTCCTAGTATTTCTAGAAATGATAGGGCTAGAGTTTTTAGGTTCATTTATAGGTTCGGGTTCAACATTAGCAGATTCTAGAACATTTCAAGAGCTGGTTTCCTTAACAATCGGTTCACTATTTTTTTCATTAAGGTCTATAATGGACATATGGTCTTCATGATTTTCAAGTGGACTATTAGGTTCATGTGGATCAGTTTCATAAAATTTGATTAGTACAGATTCTTCTACACATTTGGTTCTCTTATTGAATACTCTATAGGCTTTACATGATAATGAGTAACCTAGAAAAATTCCTTTATCACTTTTGGAAGAAAATTTGTCAGGATTATCTTTAGTATTACGGATAAATACTTTACAACCAAAAAATCTAAAGTAGTTAACTGTAGGATTCTATTGTTTCCATGTTCATATAGGGTCTCTTTATGAATTGGTCTAATCAATAATTTATTGATAATGTAACAAGATTTATTAACAACTTCATCCCAAAAGTAAATTCGTAAATCATATTCACTGAGCATTGTCCTAGAAATATCTTGAAGAGTCCTATTTCTTATTTCTACTACACCATTCTGTTGAGGTGTTCTAGGAGCAGAGAAGTTGTAACTATAGCCATTATCTGAGCAATAATATTCAAACCCTTGATTTTCAAATTCACAGCCATGATCACTTCTCAATGTCTTAATCTTAAGTCCATTAAGGTTTTCCACAGAATGGGAATATTAAATAATGTATGAACATGCGTCACTTTTTTGAGCTATAAAATAAACCCGTGTATATCTAGAGAATCCATCTACAAGAAAATAGACATGGTGATTCCCATTAAAACTAGAAACTCTAGAATGTCCAAATAAATACATGTGAGGAAACTCGAGAGGTTGAGACGTTGAAACTTATTTCTTTGATTTAAAAGAATCTTTATGTTACTTTCCTTTTTTACAGGGATTACAAACATTGTCAACTGGTAATTCAAGTTTAGGTAGGTATCTAACTAATTTATTCCTAGTTAGTTTTCTATGTGAGTGTATATTATGATGTTCTAATCTTTTGTGCCAAAGAAAAGATTCTTTATGAAAATCATTTAAATAAGTAATATTTTTATTAGCTAAAGAATTCAAATTAACTACATAAACATGCTCATTTCTATGTGTATTAAATACCAGAGTATTTTTAGAATCAAATACATTGCAAGCATTATTTTAAAATTTAACATTGAAACCATCATCACACAATTTGGAAATTCATAACAGATTATACTTTAGTCCATCATAAAATAAAACATTGGAAATTTAAATGGAATCATTGTTACCAATATGGCCTAATTTGATGAATGTTCCTTTTGAGTTATCACCAAAGGTGACATATCCACTATCAACCTTGACTAAGTTTTTGAAGAATGAAAAGTCTCTTGTCTTGTGTATTGAACATCCACTATCCAAATACCATGTCTTCCAACATGAACTTTTTAAGAAGGTTTCCTACAACAAAATTTTAGATAGAAAATGATTTTGGTAGCCATATTTTCTAGGGTCCAGACAGGTTAGAAAAAAGAACTTTTGGTACCCAGATTTGTCTAATGTGTTTCATATGATCAGTAGTTTTAAATAATTTTGAAATATAATTTTTTTGATCTATAAATATGTGAGTAGCTTATTGTCCCATAAGATTTTTCAGAACTAGAACTAGCACCATACTGTCCTAGTTTAGGAATAAATCGATTCTTTGCAATTTTTCTTTGTTATGGATGATAACCTAAACCAGAAGTATATTTTGGTGCTACTTGTTTTCTTATCATTTTTGTAAGCGTGTCCTTTCCACTAGTAATTTTTTTGAATTCTTTCCTAAGTTTCTCATTAGTCCATTTCAGTTCATTATTCTCTTTTAGTTATTGAACATTCTTTTCCTTTTCTACTTATAGTACAGATTTGACAATACTAGATAAAGCATGCTATTTCTTTAAGTCTTTATACTTGTATTTCAGCTCATTACAGGTATCTTCTAGCATGTTACAGTATTAAAATAATATTTAGTAGTCATGTTTTCAGCATAAGAATCAGAATTATCTCCAGGTAAATAAGAGTTTAAGGAAGGTGTATCAAATGTTACATCAATTTTTTTTCTTCATAAAACACATATTAGCTTTTTGGGATTTTTCAACCTGAGTGGAATCATAATAACTTGAACTATCTTATGAAGCAATCCAGGTTTTTTTCATAGATTTTTTGTATTTTTTGTCCTTGTACACATATTTCTTCTTGTACTTTATGTTCAGAGAGTCAGCTTTCAATTGTCCTTTCATCTTGCATCCGTAGAAGACTATATAATCACATTTATCAGTTCTCTTCCAATCCTTCTTCCAATGACCTTTATTTTCATACACTCCCTTATAATTTGATTTTCTAAAAAATTTATTTTTCCCATAGAACATCTTAAATCTTCTGGCTATCTGATTCATTTCAGCATCACTGTAAGATGCACTTTCTTCACTACATGAACTATCACTTTCAGCTTGAATTTTCACATTGTCCTTCTTTTTTGAAGTAGAGGTCTTGAAGGATAGTGATTTCTTTCTTGGTTCATCATCATCATATTGTTTTACCTTAAAATCTTCCTCAAACACCATTAACTTACCAATGAGTTCCTTGACAGGTGGAGCACTAATGTCACAAGATTATCTAATTGAAACTGATGTGACACTCCATCTTTCTGGCAAGCATCTGAGTATTCTCATGATTTTCTCTATTACTGGAAAAACATTTCCCAGTGATCTCATTGTATTAACTATCTCACTAAACTAGAGATATATATTAGAAATAGATTCATCAGATTTCATTTTAATGTTATCATTTTTAATAGTTTGTGTATTTAGTCTCATTTCATTATCATTGTTCGTTCCCTCGTGAGAAATATATGAATTATCCCAAATTTCAAAAGTTGTTTTACAAGAAGATATTCAGTTAAATTCATCATCCCCTAAATCAAAATATTGGGCATTCATTTATTAATTATTATTATTGTATGTAGCATTAATAGGTTCATCCCATGTAGTTCTAATAGTTTCATGAATCTTATACTGAGACTTTATAGTAGTCCAAATGTCAAATCCCATACTCTCTAAATTAATTTTCATTTTGATTTTCTATTGGGAATAATTTACACCATTAAAGAAGGGTGGCATGTTGGATGCTAAAACTTCTAATTTATAATCCATAATAATATTATAGAAAATATATTTAATGATATAATATTTCTAAATAAATGAAATTTATGATCTTTATGTTATAACTAAAATCACAGTTGAAAACATTTCACAAACAGAGAGTTTTGAAAACCATTTAAAAATCCTATGATACTAAATGTTGGTCAGAGTGGATACTCAAGAGGGGGTGAATTGAGATGCAATTAAAAATTTCTGTTTAAAAGATTTATATTGGAATCATCCAATTTAAATAATGAGATAAACATTAGTGAATTTGCAATACAGTAGAGGTTCATTTCAGTTCTCAAGAGATGGATTAGTTCTCAGTTAATCTAATCTGAAGATTAGATTAGATTTTGAAACTAACCTACTGGTTTAAAATAAATACAAACACTTTATAGTTTAACTATCAACATAACTTTGAAATAGATTTATATTTAGAGTACATAGCAGTGGAATATTCAAAATAGTTTTAACTAAAATAACCATGCATAGAAGATTTTACCAAGAGGTTCAGTCTCAAGACAAGAAATTTTCCTCTCAAACAGTTTATATAAAACATTGATCCACACCCTAGATCTGTGTTTACAATAGTTCTCAGACTGTCCAGGTCCTCAGACCTCTACCACAATTCTACGTGGGAAAGCAATAATAACAATAGCTCATAGGCTATCCAGGTTCTCAGACCATTACAACTATTCACAATGGGATATAAGAGTTTAAGGGAAAGATTGGGTGAGTATTTATAAATCCTACAGTTCATCTTAGGAGTCAGTGAGTGTTCAAACAGATAGAATCACACACTTCTCGTAATGTAAAGAAAAGGATGGTCACAGTCGAGAAAGAATATAGTGACGAGTTTAGAATGCTCTTGTGTGATGTAAATGTAGTTCTGGACTCCATTGGATTGATTCAGATGAATCATTGAGTCCTTTTCTAGAAGTCGTGTAGAAAATAGAGTGTCGTGATTCTGCATGTGATCTCTGTGAGGTTTAGTCGAGTGAATATGTTCCTTAGGCTTCAAATATGCTTCATATGTGCTCATCCATATCGAGTTTCATACAGCGTTCCTTTATTCTGAAACTTCATCCAAGTATGTTCTTCGTAATTGTTCTCACTTCATTACTTTTTGTTTCTATATCGTGCAATTTTATTCTTGGTCACACATCACTTTTCACTTAGGATGCACGTGTTGGAGCCGACAGGTTCCATTTGTTCTACACCTTATACCTCGTATTATCTGATGATATGTCTACAATGAATCATTAATTAGGTCAGTGCATTATATTCATCAAATATGAGTAATAGAAATTAAATTGAAAAGGACAATGTAGTTTAAGAAACAGTGTCACAGTAAGTCCTGGAAATGGTGTATCCATCACACAGTGTCTAGGTTGATCATGGTTTCTGAGTGTCACGGTGTATCATGATCACGGTGTCTCAGAGTCACAGTGTCATATTAACGGTGTCCAAGGGTCACACTATCTTTTTCAAAGTGACTCAGGGTCATGATGTCTTGTTCACAGTTTCATGGGGTCACAATGTCTTGTTCATGGTGTCTCAGGGTCACAGTGTCGTGTTCACGGTGTCTGGCTTAACTGTGTCTGGCTTCATGGTGTCAGATGTACATAGCCAGTGGCAGACTCCCGGTGTTATAAACTATCCAACGTAACTATGTGTATACTTAAATAATTATAATAATAGTAAGTATTAGGCTTACTCATTTGTTAAATAAGTTTTTCTTACAGTATATTAAAGATAATATAAAGTAAATAAATTAAATATAGATAAATTTAGAGCATTCAAGGCTCTACATAAAGTATGTGAAATATCTAGATATAAATAAACATTTTCTAGATTGAATAAGATGTAAAAAAATTAATATATGATTAAATACGATATTTGATCATTAAAACATGATTAAATCATGAGGAGTCTAAGAGTTGTTATATACCATATCGAGAGAAGGGTCAGGTTCTCAAATATGGGTGGATAGTGTGTTTCTTTCATTAGTGAGAGGGGTTTCAAATTGTGAAGATGGTGAGTGGAGCACCTCCTTTCCTTGATAGATGAGCGGTCAGTGGTGTTTGTAGTCCTTGAGTTGGTGGATGTTCTAGGGATGGTCTGTGAGTTTATGGGGATCTTCCCCAAAGTGTTTGTGATGCTACCCCCTCAATGAGATGTTGAGAGTGGAATAGACCTAAAACTCAGTGCATGTCTGAATTTGATGGCTCCCTATCGAAATGAACCTGCTAAGTTGTGGTAGTTGCGGGTTCTGTTTAATGACCGAATGGAGAAAGGTTTTATCTGACCGAGTCCATCCCCGGTGGGTTTTATAGGATTGTTCGCAAAGAAGGCATGTAGTGGTCATAGGCTATGCATAGACTACTAAAGGCTTAATCAAGTGAAATTCAAGAACCATTTACCCCTCTTGAGGATCAAATATTTTTTTGACTAGTTGAAGGAAGAAGTTTGGTTCTCTATGATCAACATGTGGGCTAGGTTTCACCAGTTGATGCTGAAGGATGGTTACATCTGAAGGACCTCATTAAAATGAAGATATTGTCACTTTGAGTTTATGGTCATGTTTTCTGGCAATACAAACACACCATATGTGTTCATGAGGCACATGAAATATTTTTTCTTCTAATATCTAGATAGGTTCATAGTGGTGTTCTTTGAATACATCTTCATTTACTCAAGAGCTGAGGAGGCTTACTCAGAGCACCATTAGATTGTGTTGGTGGTCCTTTGACCCCATTAGCACTATGGGATGTCGGCCATTTTCTTGTTGTGGGCCCAAGATATGCACTTCCTAGGATACATTATTTCTAAATTAGGAATAGATGTGGACCAGTCGAAGGAAAAAGTGGTTGTTTCATGGGTGAAAGACAAGAACATGGTAGAGGTTCTTTGTTTTTCGCATCTATGAGGTAATTTTCGGAGGTTCATTCCTGAATTCTCTTGAGTTTTATCACCATTTATATCCTTGAACAGGAAAGAAAAGGATTTCATATGGAGTGAGAAATGTCGGGTAGCTTTCATACATCTAATGGAATGGTTGGTCAGTGCTCTAGTGCTCAAGTTTCTTGAGGAAGAGGTGTTGTTTGAGGTGTTTTGTGATTATTTGGGTCTTATCTTGGGGTGTGTTCTGATTTAGTTGTGAGTAACAATTTATTATGGGTCTATCAATTTACGTCCTTAGGAATGTAAATATGACACCAATGACCTGCAGCTTGTAGCATTAATGACCGCGTTGAAGTTGTGGCAACCTTAACGCATCGAGGTTCACATTGTGGTCTACATATATCCAAAGATATTAAGTCAGTATTTTACCTAGTGGGGCCTATCCATGTGGTAAAGAATGTGTGTGGAGTTTCTTCAGGACTACGACATTGAGATCTATTATATTGAAGGTAATGGGAATGTTGTGGTTGATACCTTCATCAGGAAGTCATAGAGCGATGTTGTTCGGGAATATATATATTTTTTTAAGTTGATGGAGGAGTTGGATACCTTTCACTATGATTAATGAGTGGGTGGTGGTAGAGGATTTCTATTTTAGATGAAAATGTAGTCCACTGTTGCAATAGGTGGAGGATTCATAGAGGGGTGACATAACGAGTGAATTGATGTGTGAACGGTTTGTCCAGGGAAATGTTCTGGATGGGTTGTCAGGGGATGGCCAGGATGAAATTTTGTTTTGTGGGAATCCGTTTATTCTTATAGAAATGCATGAGGGATTCTCTGTGGGTTCCATAACACAACCCTAGGGGTACCCCAAATAGTTTCCAGGATGTACTAAGGATTGATGGGTTATTTTTAGGGGAACAGAGTGAAGTGCGATGTTTCGATGTTCGTGGAAATGTGCCTCATGTCTCAGCTGGTGAAGGCTAAAAACCATGTTCATAATGGTTTGATGTAGACTTTAGAATACCCCAAGTGAAATTGGGATGAAATATTGATGGATTTTATCACAGGACTACCTAGGGTTCACGAAGACTACGATTCTATCAGGGTAGTTGTAGACTAGCTGATGAAATCTTCTCACTTCCTGATGAGCAAGGAATAGTGTAATTTTGGTGCCTGAACACAGAGATTAATGGATAAGGTTGTGTGTTTTCATGGAGTACCAGTGTATATAGTCTCATATCGAGATGAATGGTTTACCTCACGAGTATGGAGGGGATTATAGCATGATTTTGGAACCCAGGAATGACTTATCACCCTTTTCCACCCCAGGCAATGGGCAGACAGAGCGAACCATCTAGACATTGTATGATATGATATAGGAATGTGTTTTGGACATTGGGGATCATTTTTATGATATTATACCATAGAATTTGTTTATAATAATTTTTATCACTGTAATACTGGAATGGAACCATTTTATTCTTTGTAATGGAGACTTTTTCATTCACCCATGTATTGTTCTGATGTTGGGAGACAGTTCTTCTTGGACCGATGGTGGCGCAAAGGATAATAGAGAAGGTTTGTATTGTGCATGAGATGATGATGGGATCTCGGGACAGAGAGAAGAAATTTCTTATCATAGAAGGTGAATATTGGAGTCTTAGGTTTTGGACCATGTGCTCTTAATGGAATCCCCTTGCTGTGGGTAGTAGAGGTTCTGTAGAGGGATTAAGATTTCATTCAGGTTCTTCGTACTGTTCGATGTTTTGAGACAAGTCGACGATGTGGAAAATCTGCTGGATCTAAAACTAGTTATTTCAAGGGTCCACACCACCTTACATGTATCTCAACATCATCGGTATCTACATGATGACTCCCACGTTCTCGACTGGGAAGAGTTGGATATCAAGGGTAACACGATGTTCATGGAGAAACTGGGGGGAATCAGGGATCATAAGGAGAAGGTGATTCGTGGGAATACCATTCCCTTGGTTCCTGTGTTGTGGAGGCATGGAGGCCTCGAGGAGAGTACCTGAGAATGAGAGACCTAGATATGTACCCAGTACTCAAATCTGTATTGAGATATGACCTTCTGTTGCATGTTCATTGTGGTGGATTAATGCTTCACCTTCATTTATATGAGATGGGTAGTTTTCCTTATTCTCTGATTGTGTGTGAAATGTACCATCTAGGGGGAGGGGAATACCTGATCCCTAATTAAGATGCAATAAGGTTCATTCAATTAAACTAATGTGGTAGTGTTAGTGTCACTAAAATAGGATAATATCTTGACATGGTACAAGAAACTACTTAATACATGGATCTAGATAGTGTGACCATTATATGATGATATGGTTACATGGGGGAGAGATCAGGTTGTGTATCCAAAGTTGTTTAGTAGATAGATGAAGGAGAGGTGTTCCGAGATGCCAATCTTTTTCCCATCCATGGAATAACTCGGTGTCGTTGACCTTGAGAGGTATCTTAAGAGGTGTTTGTGAAAACCCCTCTCATTAATTATAGTCTACTCTTAATTCTAGATGATGAGAATATTCTAAGAGGAATATGATGTAGGGTCATAGACAATTCTAGTTCATTACTTTTTCAAATTCGGGTGCTTGGGGTGTTATAAACTCTAGGAGTGATTCTAATGTGTGTTAGTGTCGGTGGCAGAGTGGCATTCTGGTTTCACCTATTGGGGCTATCGACAAATTTTTAATCTATGAGTGTGTCACTGTGTGGTCCCACATATTAGTCTGTCACCGATCAGTCTCACTGATCGGTGGGTCACCAATCTGCGCCTCACCCGAATAGTGTGATAGACGGTTGTCAGGATTTCTTTTCCCAGTTTTTCAACAATTCCTCTATTAAGTTTTAAAACCAATTAAATGAAGCTTAAAGCTATTTTAAATATCATAAATTATATATTAAATTCCCATATGTGTGGAATTTTGTCCTGTCACCCCCTTTTTACCGCTTTTTCTAGGTTCTCATATTTTATTAATTCACCCTTGTTACATGTTTTAACTGTTTAAAATAAATCTACTGACTCACAACTATTATCTCCACCATCTCTGAGTAGAATTAATAAATCTCAAAGAAATATAATATATGAAACCACCCAGTAGCGTAGTCAAACTACGATATGGGTTTTAAGCACATTAATATTTCGTATATTGTCACTATATGATTGGGTCTTTTAACACATCATGATCTTCTTCTTCATCGGTCCCTTTCTATTCCCTTGTGAACAAAGATTCCTTCTTTTGGAGACGAATCATGCACCTGTGATGGATCCCTTCTCCTTCAGCCTTAGAGTCCTTGTAGTTCTTCCTCTGCAATTTGTTCATCCCTAGTTCTAGGTACAAAGATAAAACATTGATCCTTGATCATCCTAGTTGGGTTACTTCATCCGTATCACTTTATTGTATGCCATGTGGGGTGGGTAACATTATGTTCCCTCGGGGTGTAGATGACACCAAATATAAAGAAGATAATTAAAGGAAAATTAAATAATGAAAGATTGGGAATTAGGATATTGATGTTGTTATCTTTTACCATAATTTTATATTGTGAATTTAATGGACTAATGTCCACTGAAAATAGTGGTTTTTGGTAGTCCTATCTTGCGCACTAATGCAACCTTATTTGTCTAGGTATCATTTGATTAAATAAATGAAACTAGGAAACTAGTAAATAACATTAACATGGTTGATTAAATAGATGACTGAGGAAGAAAAGACTCAGTGTGCTCACCATGGTAAACCTAATAAAATGAAAATAACAAATGGTGTAGCTAAATCTGAAAATCCCTTGCTCTGTTCTTGTAATACACATGGTTTTTTTTAATGTTTGTTTGGGGACTCCAATAGGGTGATGGAATTTACTGTTTGAGAAGTTGTTTTCCAGTGAATCTGAGGCTATGTGGAGCCGGTATGTTGGGGATTGGTCTAGTTTTAGTACATCAAGGGATTTAATGTTTAACTTTTGTTGTTCTGACATTACAAGAGAAATGGGTGTGATTGAAGAAATGTAGTCATGTCTATTTTTCCATTAGTTGTTGTTTTTTCTGGTGGTTATAACTTATAGTTTCCCATCATTGAATGAATATAGAAATTGAGTCACATGAACATGATTATGAGAACAGGTACAATGATGAATTATTTTCTAGAAATATGTTGTGCTTTAGTTTTGGTTGTTGTGTATTTGTGCACGTCAGGATAGCAGTGAGAGTGGCTGTGTATTGGATGTTTGTCTATTTCAAATACCTTATGTTGGGATGAGTGTTTGATACCTATATGTGTACTTTTTAGTTATTATGTTTCATATACGCTCCCTGTAAATGTTTAGCACTTCTTGAAGAACACCCCCATCTCATGGGGGAGGGGTTTTTTTCACTACATTCTTATGAGTGAATGGTTATTAGCTCCACTATGATCCCTCACCTAGGTAGCCCAAGAACCATATGGCATGCTCTGATGGTCTAAGATTTATTTTGGTCCAAGACTCTATGGGTTGGGTGGGTTGTGGTTGTTGGCCCAGGTGTGTGTGAGTTGGTTTGTTTCCCATTTGTCTTTAGGATGAGGCGTATGTGTCATTGAGTGTGGTAGTGGTTGTTCAGGATCATGTGTCTTCAGGTGTGGTGGTCGTTGTTGTGGTACAGTTGTCTGTGGGAATGGTTATATGTTTTTTTTGGTGGTCCATGTGTTTTCAGGAGGGTTGTGGGGTTGGAATGGCCCCTATTGTTGTTTTTGGAGGAGGTAGTGGGACTATAGTGGGATTGGTGGGGAAGTTCTTACACATAGGATTTCCTAAATAATCTATGAGAAAGTAGTTTGGGGTACCCAAATATCGATGTGTTAATACTATTACCTTATTTGACTTGCATTTTTTGTGGAGTGAGCCTCGATGAGGCTAGGTTGATTGATTCCTTACAATGAGTTATGGTTACCTATTTCTCACAGGTCATTATAATTCCACCACACATGTAAATGATAGCTTTTGGTGTTCCTTACTAAGTATACCTATATTATAACCATACATATATAAATCTATGTACATGTTTCTAGGAGGACCTTGTGGACCATGCTGGACCATACTAGATCGAGGTTCATGAGTTTTCATTGCTGCTTTTCTATATTTTGGTACTTTTCGTCAGAGTTTTCTTATAGCTTTTTTTAGTTTATTTTGAACATTCATATTTGAATGATTTTTTGGATTTACATTTAATTTCAATTGTTGGAGTTTTATTTGGGATTTACTATCTTATATCCCGATAAGGTTCTATTATAATGTTAATGAATTCCATATTACATGTGATTCCATTGCGTTGGTGGTAGTCTCCACTCTATGGCCTATTGAAGGCGGTACTCAGGGGACATTATCTTTCCTTCATCTTGAAGAAGAATGATCTTGCAGTTTGATGTCCCTTCCCTCATCATGAGGAATGTGGTTTGTGACATTTCAATTTTCCACAAATTTTAGATCACTATCTATATGAACCATACGACTCATCATAATAACCGATGTAAAAAGCACATTTAATAACTATCACAAAATGAAATATAAATATAAATAATATATTGTGTTATAAATGATACTCATTTCACAATACCCGTATATCCATGAATATATTATATCATCCTAAAATATCCTATTTATTTTTTTTTTCTTGATCACGTGAAAAACAACATGCATAAAAATAATAGATTGATATTTAAATTTAAATTAACTTTTTTAAGAAAATCCTAATTTATATTTAAATGTAGGGAACATTACCTCTATATACATCAAAAATTATAATTTCTGTATATCTCAATAGACCCTTGCATAAGTAGTCTAATAAAATATTACCTCTATATAGTATAAATCTAAAGTGCTTTATATAGATGGTATATCCACTTGTTATATGATATACATGGAATAAAATTAAAATTACATAGGTACTATAAGACACATATATTTTTTGAATTTATTTTTTCAAATTAATTAAATTGAATTGATAGTTTGTGTTACACACAACACTATCTTGTGATGAACCACAACATACTAGTGATAATAATATTATTTGCACATGATGGAAATAATATGGCCATTATATTTAGTGTTAAAAAGAATATTTTTTTTAAATTACGTAATAATATTTAATTAAATAAAAAATATTGGTATCTAAATTCTTAATTTTTTCTAATGCCATTATATATTTCAAAAAATGTATAATAATAAATAATTTTCATTTATTTTTATGAGAAAAATGATTTAGATTTTTCAAATTAAAAAAATAATTTGAAAAATAATATTTGATTTTTAATCCTAAATGCCACAATTTTCTTTGACTTTTATGAATGTTTTTTAAAGATAAATTTTTTGATAAATGATATAAAATTCAGAAATATGATAAAAATTTATTTTTCATTTGAATAAAATTGAAGCTCAATTTTAATTTAATATGTATTCAAAATTAAAATTTTAAAATTTTAAAATTGATTATACCAATATATGTAATTTTTATGAATTTCTTGTAGAATTTTTATATTAAGTCATTTTGTACTTATGGAAAATGTTTCATTAGAAAGTCACATTATCATTGCATATGAAATATTATTTTTAAATTAAATAACACCAATTATATTAATTTTATTTTATAAAATGTATTAGATATTTTTAATGTTCATAAATAATATTATGAAACAATGACCACTAATTTTTTTTTCATAATGAATATTAAAAATTGTAAAAATTTATTTCGGTGGTTAATGATAAAATTGGTTTATTGGTGAGAAAAACTAAATGATTCGGTTTCAAATGAAATAAAAACTGTTTGAATTGAAATTTTATTGAAACATTTAGACCTCATCTAACAAATTGTTCTTGATTTTTACGTTTTTCAACTTAATACTTCTTTAAAATATGAGTGACACTTTTTTTTAGAAATTTCTTTTGTGGCGTATCACCCTCATATAAAAGGGCACCCTCTATCCACGCAAATTAAAAATTTAAAATAATTTAGGTTAAAAAACCTCTAACCGAATACCTTATTTACTTGTCTATACTTATCCTAGGTTCCTAATTTGTATTTTTAAACCTTCATAATATGGATTTTGGTGATAATATATGGTGGTTGTCTGAATAAGTGGTGTCATTTTTAACCAAACATTTTTATTCTGATTCTTAATATATATATATAAAACATTAATGAAATTTAATTATATAATAACATAAGTATATAAAAAATTTGGAGACTATACATTTTTAGGGGAATAACCTACATATATCCCCTCCTCCCTCATATGGAAATGGAAACTGTCAGTCATGTGTTCTGCATATTTCCACCTATGGTATCAACATAAATAATTTTCCATCATCAAATCTCATTGAAATTGATAATAATTGATTTATTTTTTATTTATTTTTTTATAATAAAATTATACTCTTATAATTATAATAAACATATAACTTATTACCATCCAATCTCTTGTAAAATGATATGGTCAATCCTGTGTAATTCTGGTCAACCGCCTCCATGGAGCTATTCGATTATTTATTTATTTTAATTATATAAGGATGTAAATAAAGATAGATTAAATGATTATTTACGATATAAAAATGATTGTTGAATGGGGAACTGATATTTACCTTTCTTTTTTCCATTCGTCGAGAAAATGGAATCAATGTTCTAGTATACATACTACAAGTCATATTTTAGAACGTCGCAAATCATTTTATTTTACTAACATTAATGGTTATTTATTAATAAATATTTAATAAATATATATTATAATTATATAATGGTTAATATTTTTGATAATAGTTTACCATGATCAAATTAAATGTATAAAAAACACTTAGAAAAACATTCATGAAACAAATAAGCTATTATTAGAAATGTGATTTGAATAACGAATTGTTAATAAATGGACAATAAAAGGTCATAAGTAAATTATATATGGTATAATATATGTGATTAGGGTTCTATAATTTCCCTATAATAATCATATATTTATTATAATATATATTTAAATAGGTTTGATGAAATTCAGGGCTTGATGAAAGGGACTTTCATCACACTTTTTTATATATGGGACACATGCCTTATGCACACCTTGTTTATTTTTTGGGTATATATACAATCCATGACTATATATTTTGATTATTTTCATGAAAAAAATGTGATATGCATATATATGTAACAGTCACACATCCATGAGGCTTGGGATTCAAAATCTATCAAAGTGTTAAGGGTTTCATTTACAGTCTCATTGTTTATCAATGTTGTTTTTGTTAATGACATCAATGATGAAATTATATGACATATTTATCCAGAAACTCATGAATTTTATCCAACTCTATTTATTTCTAGATATTAGTTATTTACTCTATATTCATCCCTTTTTAATAAATATTCCAAAATAGTTTTTGTAAAAAATAAATTAATTTATTTATCACTTCAGTAAAAAAACCTATTTTCATCCATAATTGATTCTATTTTAAAACGATTTAAATTGTGTATAATATTATCCAATTATTATTGAAGGTGATTTTTTTACCATGTTTAAATTTTTAATTTTTTTTAAATGAATAATATATTTTATTTTCTAAAGATGTAACCCTTGAAATATTACCATAAATGTGATAAAGATTCGTTATTTTAACATATATGAAATGAACTATATTATCCACTATTAGGTAATTTAAATGTTTTAAATATTAATTTACAATTTTGTAAAGGATATTATTAAAGAAAATTATTACATTAATATATTATAATTTTTTATTTATTTTAGACACAATATTTCGTGATGATAAATTTATTTTCCTTAATTAATTTTCCTTCTTATATTTAAAATAATATTTTCCATGTAATATGAAATCCATTAAAGTTACATAAGATGTACTTGGGATATTTTCTAATTATACAATACTTATTCATTATTTTTTGTGATTATGTCTATTATAAAAATATTTTTATGAAACTCGTTCATTTTATATGTGTTATACTATGATGCATTGATGAAATTATTATGCATCCCATTCATTTTCCATAAAATATACTATTATGAATTAATGAGATTATTATAAAACCCATTTATTTTCCATTGGTTGTTCTGTATGGGATTTTGTAATGAAACAAAATTTTTTAATGGGTTCTAATAATTTCAAATTGCTAATGATATTGTGTAACACAGATGAATAATTTTCATTATCTAATTGGATAGACATATGTATCTTCCTAATGCATTGAGTAATGATTAATATCTCATGAAATTAACATGATTAGAATGGGGAGTGAACCTAGTTATTTAAGGGACTATATCCCCAATGATAGTCTTGGTAGTGGCACTTGACAATTATGATGGTTTAGGGAGGGAAACCATTTAACAATCATATCCAATGATATGATCCATGAATTTTAAAAAAATGATTTTCTGTTCATATGAATAATCTAATATTATTTGAATTACACCAATTCTATACTATCATGGCCTATTTTAATTGCTCACATTAATATTCCTTTCATATGAACTTCATATATTTATACAATGAGTCAAGTTTATTTTCAATGATATGTATGTTAGGGTTTTAAAATTTGGTTTTCATGTTTTCATACCCTTATTCCCATGTGATCTAGATATATCTCTTATTTACCCTTAATGAGAATCTAATGTCACATTTTTTTTGCTCCATTCCCTAGGTTCAAAATAATTGAATTGTGTGTGATATTTCTATGAAGGGTGATAGTTATTAATAACATAGTGGGGGAAGACAAATTTTACATATTTATTAGTTTTTTATGTGTTTCTAAAGGGATTATCTCTATATTAATCATGTTTGGATTTTAATGTTATGTAATGAGTAGTAATCTATAATGATGTGATATATTTGTATAAAATGAATGTGTAACTTTAGTTGGTATTAGTGAATGGTTTAGTTTACATTGTAAAATAGGATTAGAAAAAAGTAGTGATAACCATTGGGTTATATGTTAGATATATCTAAGGATAAATCAATGGATTGGAAAATGGCTCTGAATTTTGGTGAAGGATATAATTAGTGGTTTCCATGAAATTACATCCCTATATAGATAATAAAAATGTACACAGAACATGTACAGATTTACCTAGGGGTAATAACATAGGAAAGTGTTTCATTGTATAGAAAAATCAACACCTAGTGAAATGCAGAAAGGCTTACTATATTTTACGTTTCAACCCTAGAGGATATATTTTTGAAAATCACAAACTCTTTAAAAATATTTATGAATTATTTGACTATTTTTTTATCATGAATTTACATTGTCAAACCTAAGGATTAATTTATTTAAAATATGATTGTATTATTTATAAATATAATAAAATATTTTTCATATATTGTGGTTTCTAACTATGATTATTTTTAAACAAACTATTATATTTTTTTTGGCATGTGAATGGAACCTGATGTAATCATATTAATGTGGAATCTGATAGAAAGTAAAATGATTGCCTACCTATAAAATTTTTTATCAGAGTTGGAATGATTGTATTAAAGACCATACATAAAAATTAATTAATCATGAGTTATATCATGAATTCAAATTTAGGATCATTTAATGTTTAGAGTTATAAAGAATTAGGTCATAACTAATTCATAATAAACCTAGACATTATATGTGGATAGTCACACTAATTATCAAAATTTTCCACCAATGTAATATATTTAAAAACATGATTTATTTTCAATACTAAAAATATTCTTTACTTATTCCTTTATATAATCCATCCCTATAACTTGTGGATAACATTTTTAAAACATAGGATGAGAATAAAAAGATTAGTAATGGATACATAAATAAATAAAACCATTAGTCCAGTTAAAACACGGTAACTCATTTAATGTTTTTTCAGAGAAATAATCAAAACATAATGACATTAATAACACTTATATTTTTTTCAAATAAATACATTAAAATATGATAAATCAATTAAAAATAATTTAGAATAATTAGATCATAATCAACATAAAAATCATTCAATTATAATAAAATATAATAACCATATGGCTAAAATAAAAATTAAATTTCTTTAATGGGGATCACCCTTTGTATTAGCTATATCAGGCTCACTTGGGGGCAATAATGGAGATCATACCATTATAAAAGCTGTAAAAGTATCACCCATGAATTATAATGGTAATTGAACCATCACATATGTTGTTTCAGTCTCACCTATAATCTATAATGAGGCTCAACGCTTCATATAAGATGTATCAGGCATACATGTTTCCCATAATGCTGATATACAATTTAAAAAACACATTCATGACAAAACCATTTTGAAAAACTCATCCTATCCCATATAAAAAAATTTATATTGAAAAACTAATTTCATTTAATATACCAATTTAAATAAATTGATATCTATATAATGGAATAAGGGATTTAATTAAATTACATTTATTCTTATAGAGGATTCCAAATATCCAATAATAGTTTGGGAGGCAGAGAAGTCATTATCGCAATATACGTTAAGACAAATGACATTCCTTTTGTCATTTTGTAATGAAAGTAAAATGTTTTATAAAAATTAGATATTTTGAAAACATTTAATGATGTTCTATATAGACACAAAATAACCTTTATAATCATTTTATATCTATAAAAACAAATATTTACATTAATACACTGAAGATAGATATTTGATAATTGAATATTTAAACGTTCAAGGTCTACCATTCCCCTTTTATCATAAAAATCACTACCTTCATGAATTAATAAATATAATTACTATATATAAAATATATATATTATTTGTAATATTAGAATTACATACACTTTATAATAGAATAGAGGTGGATATTATCCATAAATTTCTTTAATGAAAATGATTGAGATGAAGTCACATACCTTGAGTCAGACTCGTCACATAAAATCATTTTGTTCCTAAATAATAAAATAAGGTTAACTTAAACTACCATGGGTATATTATTCATACATATTTTTCAATTTACATCACTTATTACCATGTTAAATAATTTACACTATTATTTAAGTTGATATCCTGCATTTTGTCAGTATTCGATACTTGTGTCGAAAATGAACTTGTACTGATAAAAATTGTCCATGTAGTGAAAATTCAATCATGTAAAAAATATTATTGATGATTTAAATATAATATATATCAAGTATATATTAATTTATACTATCCATTATATCTGGAGATAAGAAATTAAAATAATTGTTCATGGAGATGGTAGGTCATACGTACGCATGAACACCATATTCCATTCTATCTCATAATCATTGAATAATTATAAAATCATATAAAAAATATTATAATACCAGTATAATATTAATTTTACTAATTTCTTAAAGGATTTTTAAAACCATCATTTATATGATACATGTATAGTGGGAACAATTATCATCGTTTTGAGGGGGTGGTAGTTAAAACATTCTTAAATGAACATATCTTATTTACAGAACATGGAATGCATAATAGTATGTTCTAAATAAAAATTTCATAAGAATAGAGTCAATTTAATTAGAATATATATCATATATAAATATAGTTCCTTAATTATTTACACCATGAGAGTGTAAGGATAAAATTTAATAATCATCGTTTAGTGAGGCATTAGTTCTCCATACACAGAAACTATATGTTCATATCTATTAGATAGTGGTGTGTGTATGGTTAGTTTGAATCCTTATCATAAAAAATAGTAGTATATTTAGTATACATTTATTATGTTATCATATAATAATAATATCATAGGTATGGAATAATTAGAATAAATGAATGGATCTTGGGAGAAGATAGTACCTCTAAATCGGTTATGTTCTTTTGATATCATCCATATGTATTTCTTGATTTTAATTCTACCCAATGTAATGATTATTTGTGGAAGGGAGGAATGTTTGGAGATTAATTTAGAATATTTTGTAGGAGGCAATGGGCTTGATAGGTGTGAGTATATTGGTATATTTGTTTCTTGTTTTTTAGAGAGAGGAGTGGCAGTTTAGGAACGTCTTGAAAAATTATTTTATTATAAATTTATTATCAAATTATAATAGTTAAAATTTAATAAATTTCATTGGAAAAAAGAGTATTGGTAAAAATAATTTCAAACAATAGGTTTTATAGTATATTTTGACCCAAACTATAATCATATCTTTTGGATTTAACCCTTAGTTAAAAAAATTAACTCTTACCATGTCTTCATGTATTTAAATATTATATGGTTACTATAGTTACTATAAAATGACAATAAAACACCATGTGGATAATTAATTATATATTTATGATTATATATGTCATTTTTCTGAATCATATATATTTACTACAATTATATCATTCAATAAAATTATATATATTTTAAAAACGCATTTATGTCAATTATGTCACTATTTAATAATTGATTTTGTCAAATACATAAAAACATGAATCATTCAATCCTAAGGCTTTAAGGAATTACAAATATGTCTATGTAATCCTCAAACATTATGGTCATATCAAAATTTTCAATTTAAATTTATTATAAAACTTATAAATTCATTTATATCAATCATTCATTAATAAAATAATCAATTCATCATCATTGAGTCTTAAATATATTTCATTATTTATTGGCTTAAAATTATAAATAAAATACCATGATATAAGAAATATGTTTAGAATTCTAAAAAAATTTATATTCATAGTAAACTGTTATATAACCCTGTATTGGAATTGATTTAGTATAAGATACATCAATACGGTATATTCCCCATTTCATTAAATGAAATATAAAAAAAATGGCATTTTCACAAAAAAATTGGCTCTCCAATTCCTAAATATAGGCATAATGATGATCATGGTCTACAATATCTCATATATAGGATTTAGACACATTTTCAGTAGTTTTATGAGTTAAAATATAATTTTTTTACACATAATTACATTATATACCCTTTAACCATGGTAAAATTAGTAATTACTAAAGATACTATTCATAATGTAAAAAAAATATTGGAAAATATTTATAAAATTTGTAAATTACAATTTCAATAATGAAATTTGTTTTATAAATTCAAAACACATTAATTATAGTAATTAATTTAAATTTAATTCTAGTTGTCAAAACCAAAAAATGTTTTCTAAGAAGTAAAAACTACAAAAAGATTGTCATCATTTTATGTGTGATTTAAATGTGAAATTAAACCCAATAAACATCATTGGATAAAATGATAAAAAAATAATCCAATAAAACATTAAAACTTATTCAATGGATAATCTACCTAATAAAATGAATAATATGAAAATGTTATTTTGAATTAAAATCCATTATTTTTTTACTATTCATAAAAATATGGATTTTCTCACAAAATTATCAAAATTTGAAAGGAAATAAATTTTTATTTCACACTAGTACATATATATTTTATTATTTTAAATAGAACATATAAAAGTTAGAAAATATGGATTTAAATGGGGTTCTCATTCCAAAGGTGACCAATTTATAAACATTAGAGTATTTTATTCCTAAAATTACATTCATTCCCATTTTATGCATGTTAAATTTTTTGGACAAACGTAACAACATTTAAAAATCGTATTTTATCAGATTTTAGTTTTTTATGTTCATTCCTATCAATACAATGTCTATTAGTTTACTACAATTTTAAATAAAAAAAATATTATTGTATTATTTTTTATTATAATTTAGTATATTGTGCAACATATGATTTCATAGAACCCTATTGTTGTGTGATGTGTACAATATCTAGAAATGTCTCCCCTTTAACATAAAATTAATATTGTATTCATATTAATTGATATAAAAATTTATTATTCTATAAATACCTAGGATGTTATATTATTCCACTATTTTCAGAAATTGTGTCCTTGAAATTTTAAAATTGGGCTTGGTCAATTCAATGAAGATACCAAATATAAAAAAGGATACTGAAACATCCACATAAAAGATAAAATGTGAAGTTGAAATGTTATATTAGCTGACACAATCTTGGGATCCATGTAAAAAAATATGGTTATGGATGAGAAAATTAACCATAAAGTTATTTTGTAGAGTCATAGAGAGAAAGACCAGGAAAAATTTAACAACCAAGAAACCATAATGTTTTGATGGGTTAAATGACCACTGATTTACAAACAAGAAAATTAAATAGAAAACATTTATCAATTTATATCCTTTCCATAATGTTAAGTATTTTATTTATGATCTTAACTAAGAACATATGGAATGATACTGACTTATCAATAAGAGTTTAGTCCTTTAATAAATACCTACGTCCAACTCATTCTTTCACTGAATGTTGAGTATTTAGAATGACATGGTCACACCGAAAGTGCTAGAATCAACATCTAGACAGTCGCATAATCCAGAAACGATGTTTTATATTTCTCATATCATTAGACATTAACTAAAACCAAAGTGGTTAGTTCATGATAATATAATCCCCAAAAATAAAAATTAATTATAAATATATATACTAATATAAATATCAAAAATTCATGAAAACCATACCCTATGTTTAAAACGACAATTAAATAAACAATTTTCCTTAAAATTCCTAAAAATAATCCAAACTAATATTGAAACAGAAAATTCATGAACAATTAGATCACATAATTTTCTAAGATAAATCATGTCATTTATCACCAAATAACATATAATACTCTTAAATTAACAAACATATAAGTAATTAACCTAATCACATATTATACAAAATAGTTTAATAACTTCCATAAATTACCCAAATCACCATAACCCCACAATGATAACAAATATTCATCCAAATTAAATCCCAACCATTACAATTTTAAAATCCCATAGTTTTCTATTTACCATTATCTTATAACATTCCCAAAACTGTGAACGTCTTCCACAATGACATTTATCAGTTAATTACAAATTATTTTTTCAATACTAAGGATATCCAATTTGTAAAACATATAGCTCCAAAGTAAACTTATTCTTAATACATAAGATTATTTAACTAAAACTAAAATGTTATAATAACTAGAGTCTTCACCTAGGATAGTGGTAGGTGATTAAACCATGTTTCCCATTATTTGGGTGTTCGATTTCCACTACCCTACTAGATAGGATGGATTGTCACCCACCTACTACTTTTTCTTTTTCTAAAACTATATAAATCTAATAAAACTCCCAACATGAGATAAAATCATCAAAAATTACAATAATATGTTTTATCCATAATGGTTATTCTATAACATTACTTTTTTATCCCCAAAAGTATTAACAGATAACTACGTCAAAATTTAATGTCTCCAAAATTACCATTAATTACCTTGAGATTGCATTAAATAAGTCATTGAACATTAAATAAAAATTAAAATAATAAATCTGTGATGATATCTATAACTATTAATAGAGAATCTGAATATCCAAATTTCCCTAAACCATCCTCTATATAAAATTATATGTCCCAATCCATAAACATTACATAATCTTGAGTTACGTCAATAATTCACATTTAGAATATTTTGAGTTTTATTTATTTAGATAATTAAGCCATAACTACTACATAATAGTAATGAAAATTACATGTGGATAATTACACTCATTATCAATACTTTTCACCAAAGTAATCCCATTAAAAAAATTATTTATTTTTCATGATATAAATTTTAATAAATTCTTCCATTTTCTTATCAATTATTATAACCTACACGAGAAATTTAAGAAAAAGGTATGAGAATAAAATTCATAGTAAGGGACATAAAAATAATAAAAAAAACATTAATCTAGTTAACACATGATAAATCATTTAATTCCTTTTGAGATAACTAAACAAATTATTTAAACATAAATAACACTCATCCTTTTCCCCCAAAAACATTAAACAAACATAAAACAATTACAAATCATTTATGTGACTTATAGCATAATAAATAAAGACGCCTTTCAATTTAATTGAATTAGAATTACTATATGGTTGACTACAATATTAATGATATTTCCTGGGTATCATCCTTTGTATATGCTATATCATGCTCACCCATGAGATATAATGGGGATAATCCCTTCATATAAACAATAATGGGCAAACCTTGGCACTGTAATGTTGCACATATAATTTTATAAGTTAATTATGAAACACATATGAGCTATAATGGGGTTCATACCTCTTTATAAGTTGTATCAGGATCACCCATTTCATATAATGCTCAAGTACCATTTCAAAAACAGGTTCATTACAAAACCATTTTGAAAAACTCTTGTAATCCCATATGAAAAAGATTACCGTATAAAAAAATTAATATAAGATCACATATTCAATGGCAAGATAACCAAATAAAGGAATAATGTATTTAATTAACTTATATTAAGGCTTATTGATATGAAAAATATCAAATAATGGTAATAGGTATAGAGAAGTCATTATCTAAGTATATGTTAAAAAAAATTCCATTCCATTTTTCATTTTTTAAAGAATGTTCAATGTTTAGCAAAAAATACTTCTTTGGAAATAATTTTAAGAAATTGTAGATAGACCTAAAATTTATATTATAATCCTTTTATATACATATAAATAAATATGTAATTTAATATAACTATGATAATTATTTAATAATAAAATATTTAAATGATCATAGTGTCCCATACCACATTGAATATTTAAATAATAATTTAAATAATTTATTAAATAAAAATATTATAGGTAAAATATCGTTATGAAATTTTGTAAAGTCATTATATACACTTTATTTAATATTAGTGGTGGATATTAACAAGAATTTCTTCAACTAAAGGATATTGAGACGATGTCCCTTACCTTGAGTACGTCTTGTCATATACAATCATTATATTCCTAAACAATAAAAATCAGATAATTTATTGTTTATTGAGAACCTTTTTAAATGATATAATTCCTTTTCTATCACTTATTACCATGTTATAAAATCTACATAATTATATAAGTTCATATCGGACGTTTTGTTGATATTTGGTACATGAGTCAAAAATGATCATTTTTAGTGTAAATTTTCCATGTAGTCAAAATTAAAACATATATAAGAAATAATTCATGATATAAATATCATATATATTATATATATAAATTTTTATAATATTCTTAATATTTGGAGACACGAAATGAAATTCAATGTTCATGGATATGATATGTCGTACGTACGAATGAATGCTACTTTCATTTCATTTTCCTATTAAAAGTATAATAATAAAATTATTTAAAATTATATAATAATACAAGTAGTATATATATGTCATGTATTTCTCATAGTCTTAATAAAACTATATTTTAAAAGTTCCATGTATAGAGAGAATGCGTTTTGTTTCTTTTCTTGGATTGTAGTGCACACTTCCTCAAACGAAATTATTATATTTGCAAGACATGGAAATCATTATGTTATGTTCTAAATACAAATGGATGAAGAATAGAGAAAATATAAATATAATATAAATATAATATAAACATAACATAAATATAATATAAATATAGTTCCATCATAAAGGAAATCATGATAGGTGGTAGGAAAAAATTGAACAATATCATTTCGTGAGGCATTAGTTTTCCGTACAATGAAACATTATTTTTGTTTCCATTTGATATGGGTGTGTGTAATATGAGTTCGAATACTTCTCAAAACAATTTTTGAATATTGAGGATACTGGTGTTTTATGTAATTGTATAATTAGAAGATTACATGGTGTGGATGAGTAAAATAAATGAAATGAACTTGAGCGAAGACGTTACCTCTAAATAGGGTACCATGTTTTTATTTGTGCCAAATGACTTTGTTTAATTACATTATTCCTGAGGTATATATTATATTAGTAAAGGAGGTATTTTGTAAGATTATTATAGCTAATTTTGGATGATTCAACGGTCATGAGAGGAGTGTGTAAGGGGACAGAGGTGGTGTCTTTTTATAAGAGGGGGAGGGGTAATTTAGAAACGTATTGAAATATTATTTTATTAAAAACATATATTTGAATTATTAATGTTCCGCTGTAATAACTTTCAGAGATAAGATGATAATTGTTCTAAATCCTCCCATCCAATAGTTTTTAGACATGTTTAGGTCACAAATATAACCTTCTATTTTGACTTAAACCATTAGTTAGAAAAAATAACTACTTCCATGTATTTATGTATTTTCATAATATTTCGTTACTATAGTTGTGATGAAATGAAAATAGAACCAGTAGTGGATAATTAATTAAATTATAAATAATATACAAGATTTTTTTCCAAATTATATAATTTTTGGTATATTATATCATTTAATAATATAGTATCTGTTTTAAAACTAATTTAAGTCTATTTTAACACTATTAAGTAATTTATTTTTTATAAAGTTGTAAAATCATGATTCCTTCAATCCAAAGGCATTAAATCATCCCTTATATATCAATGTAAAGTATAAAATTCGTAGAGGGAATCAAAATTGTCATATTGAATTTATTTTAGTCTTTATTAATTCGTTTTTTTAATCCATCACTAATAATGTAATCATTACCTCATCATTGTGTTATAAATAAATGTGTTTTATTAATTTTATAAACATTATAAACAAATATAATGATACTTGAATTATTTGTAGCTATCTAATGACTATGTATTGTAATAGTGTTCATTTATATAACACTATATTAAAAATTATTTATTAATAGATACATGTTTGTGTTATAATTCACTTTTTATTGAAATATATATTACAAAATGTCGTTTTCACTACCAAGTTGCTTTAAAATGCCTACTTTCCGACATAAGGATTAACATGGTAAGACATATATCATAAAACTGGATTAAGGAACATTTTTAGTAAGTTAAATATTATAATACTATTATTTTTTACCATTATTTACATACTATTCTCTTTTATCATGGTAAATAAAATTAATTACTAAAGTTATTATTCATGATTTCCAAAAAAATAATAGATTTAAAAAATGTATTCCTTACGATTAGAAATATGGAAATAATTTTAATAAATTCAAAAGGCAAAACAAATTATTAATTAATATTAAATTAATTCTTATAGACAAAACCAAATATTGTGTATTTTAGAAGTAAAAACTATCAAATGATTGTCATGATTTTATGTCTACTTTAAATTTTAAATTACATCCGATGACCATCAAAAGATTAAATGAAAATAATTTAAACTGATTATACTTTAAAACCAATTAAAAGGAAAATCTAACTATATAAATAAATTACATGAATGTGTACTTCTGAATTAAAATGCAATATTTTTTACTATTCACAAAAATATGGATTTTATCCCAAAAATAACAAAATTTGAAACAAAGTAAATTTTTCTGTCCCAATTTTAAACAATAGATTTATTTATTACAAATACAACATATTAATGTGAAAATAACTTCGTTTAAATCGGGTTACCCATCAAAAGGTGTAAAAAATGTCCTTTTAAAAATATTAGAGTATTTTATGCATAAAATTGTATTCATTATTTTACTAATCATGTAAAAATTATTGGATATATGTAAAATGATTTAAAAATCACGTGTAATCATATTTTAGTATGTTATTTTCATTCCCACCAATATAATGTCAACGAATTTACTACAATTAAAAATAATAATTATATTATTGTTTTATTTTCCATTATTACTCAATGTTGTGTGCTACGTATGATTCCAGAAGTCCCTGTTGTTGATCATGGTGTACAATATCAGAAAATGTCTCCCTTTTAACATAATATTAATATCATAATAAAATTATTAGATATAAAAATGTATTACTTTGTAAATACCTATGAATTTATATCAAATCTCATTGCTATGATCACAAAATATTCTAAAGCTTTGAATCATGCATTACTTCCAAATGAATAAAAGAGGAAAAAATGTTATATTATGTCCTTATAAAGGAATAATATAACCTTTTAGCATTTACACTAATCTCGTAGTTTTTTAGTACTGTATTTTTACAATATAAATGATATTTTTGATTTCACAATGTTTAAATCATAGAGAGGTAATTTTTATTATCCATATATTGGAAGCTGATGTGGACTAATGGTCGAGTCTTATTAGTAACATGAGTTAACAATATGAAATCAAATCCATGGAATTTTAGGACTTTACTAACATATTTTTCAGGGATTACATTATTTTTATTCATTATATAATAATAGAGTTGAAATTACATGGATTTAATGATTATGTATGACGAATTTTTTATCCCATATGATCTGAATTTTGAAATATTTTATAAGTACACATATATATTATCTTCCAAATTTAATTTAATGTTAATAAATTCATGAGTGTATTAGAATAATGTCACCAAAGGTTGTCGTCTATAAGGGACATCAAAATCAAGAAATAAATTATTATATGTACCCTCATCGTGGAAATAGAGATTGGTGTAACCCATAAATCTCCTGGTATTGATAATCAAAGAATCATTATACTCAAAGGACACTCTAAAAACTATACAGAAATGCATATTATATTTCTTTGATCTTAATTTATGGAAGTAATCATGTACGAAAATATCAATAGGGGTCAAGAGGATTTTATATGAGTTGAAAAGAGGTTAATCAGGAAATATACTTCTTATGTAAATATAGGAGGTTAGGTAATGATGTGAGTATAGAGAAATATTCATTAAATGATACACCCACACTCTAGTGTTACAAATTCAAGGAGTATGGTAATTATTCTAACCAGTTACCAAATAAAATGGTGAATGCTGATAGTCGATTTCAACATCATATTAAGATAAGAGACATTACTAAATCACATGGGATTAAAATTTATTATGAGGGGTGATATAAGTATTTGGGTAAAGGTAATATTACCTACAACTCCATAAATATTAATTTCATTTTTGACACTAGATATACCTAATCATTTATTCTGAAGATTTTTATAACGGTATCATAGTACCACAACGAAGATTATGTATTGATTTAAATGTGAAATTACCCAATGGTTTGATTATCACATGTGATGTATATGATTCTTATACAGTTTAGGATTGCTACAGCGTGCTTCATTTAAATCCATTAATTGATACTCTATTTTAATTTGATGTTTTCTTATGAATTGTTTTTCTTTATCTACAGAAATGAAACATCAATTTTTTGGAAGGGAAGTATAATTTTATATTCCAAACCCTCGTATGATTAAATATTAGTGTGATTATAGATATTAAATTTTTCATGATATTGCATCCATTGCATAGTTTTTTATTCCCATTGAAAGGAATGGTTATCTCAATTGGCTATGGAGAAATAGATCCTAAATTATATGAATATTATGATGGAATTATTTGATTTATTTATGGATGTGTTGAATATTTTTTCACTCAATATGGATGATGATTACTCAATATAACTCATACATAATTCCAAACTTTTTCATAGATTCCCTCTAGGATTTCCCTAATTGGCTTGGAAGAAATGAAGATGAAAAACTGAGAGAATGTCAAAAAGGAATGTTTTAATCAATGTGTCTCACCATTGGTTGAACCTATTATTTATAGATAATAAATATATATTAGTGTGATAGTTTATTGATTCAGTATAGTTTAATAATAAAACAATAAAAAGATGTATCCCCTTCCCCAATATTGATGACATCTTTGATTAGTTGTGTAATGATCAATATTTATCCATGACGACCACTATTCTAGATATCTTCAGCTGAGGTTTAATGAAGACTGTGTACCCAAAACAACATTATTTACAAGGTATGATCCCTATTAATATATAATGTTTCAATTTTTTATACTAATTTCAATTATGTCTTTCTGAATTCATTAAATAATGTAATTTGAAATTTCTGTGATCATTTTTTGGTAGTATTTAAATAGAATATTCATATATATTATACATAAAATGAAGAGTTTGAAGATCAAATGAAAATTATACAAGAGATACTATGGAAGGTGAATCAGTATGAAACAA
Organism: Viscum album; assembly: GCA_963277665.1. NCBI lineage: Eukaryota > Viridiplantae > Streptophyta > Magnoliopsida > Santalales > Viscaceae > Viscum > Viscum album. The sequence goes on from CAUJRU010000154.1 coordinate 733,488, forward strand.
ATAAAATTTATTGAATTTTGGATATGAATGATTTCATTTTTTTGGTCATATAATCTTATGTTAGGGTATATCGATGAATCCATCAAAGGAGGAGGATATTAAACATTATTGCTAACCAACCATGGTGATTGATATATGATTATTTCATGGTATTTCAAGAAATTATCATCAATTTGGGGATAATTCCTCATGAATATTTAATATAGTATTCATGTTATATTTTAAGGGATATATGTTCCTATTAATAGATGGTTGTGAGGAAAATTTCAAGGAGCTAAATAGAAGTATAATTTGTGATCATGTGCTTGCATTAACCTATCATGGATATGATTTTCTAATATATCGTGATTCATTACAGAAGGGAATGAAGTATATTCTCATGAGAAATGACATTTTTATTTCTTATTCCTTATGAAAATTAATTGATTAAGAAAAAATTACCAAACTCTTCACTTGGAGTTAGTTATGAAAACTTTCAATAATCATTTAAAGGTATTGAATTTATGGAGAAATATATACTATTTATATTTAACAAAAGAGTTTAATGTATATATTCCCATAGAAATAGTTTAAAATGCACTAGGAATGGTAGTTTTAACTATATAAAAATCAGCACTGCTTAATACATCACTAATCTAGGAATGTTAACAGGATAGATAATGCTTTGTTTGAATGAATAGTTCTAGATTATAAATGATGATGATAATAGAATATCCAATGCCTCCATATTCTGAATGTATGGATCTATAAATCATATTGAACGGGAAAAAAATCATATCTTTCTAAAAAAAGTGTTCAATCATCTATCAATGGGACGATTAATGAGGAATAAAATGATGATGTAAAACTACAGAAAAAGGTAAAAATTGATCAATGTTTAAACATAATTAAGATGCAAATGAAATTTTTTAAAAACATTGTATGTGTTCCATACAATCCCAATTCAAACAAGGAGATGCTAGAAGAAACTCATAGTTCATCATTCTATATTCATCGTGGAAGTACAAATATTTATAGATATTTCAAAGAGTATCATTGGTGGGATATAATGACTATAAATATTATATATTTCAAAACTTGATGCAGGTTATGTTATTATATAAATAATTGGAGACAAAACTACAAGTAAATGTTAAAATAATTATCTATACCAAAATGTAATTTTAAAAACAATCCCATGAATTTTTTTATCATCCACACCAATACATTTAAAGGGATCAATGATACATGGGTTGTAGTCAATCTACATAGAATGTATGCACAATTCATCTCTATTAGATAATATTTCTCTATGGATAAGAATTCTATAATACACATTAATGAATTGATATGGTTTTATGAAGTACTATAATCAATTATAATTGATTAAGATATGAGGATTAACTAGAATTTAAGGATACATCAACAGTAGTCTATGTATATATAGTTATGTTTCAGAACTGTATATCATTAATAGATAGATGGTCAGTATAAGAGAATAATTCTAGGTCTAGAAGATATATTGTGATATTTTTCTATGGATATAAAATGTTAATGGAATAAACACCATCCACTTGTAAAGATTTTATTCAAAAATAGATTTTCACTTGATCATTTATATTGTTTAAATGATTACCTATAAGAAAAAAATTATATACTATTAATATTCTCGCATAATCATAGATTATTAAAGCTTTTGGGAAATGAGCTAGTGAATGAAATTGTAGTGAAATTCAATTATATTCAATATCTTCAGAAGGCATCACAATGTCGAATAGTATATTGGATGATAATCGTCAATGTGATATGGAATTTAATTTTTTAGAGAATATGTTTTTATGGATTTCACCAAAGAAGAAGTTTTTGATATTTATGGAAAATATAATGTTAATCCCTTGGTATATTAGACCTATTAAAATTCTAGATCAAATATTGATAGTTTCTTATTGCTTGGGGAGTAAACTGTATCTCTCCTAATTCCATGACGTGTTTAATATATCTAGCTTTAATGAGTAAATACATGATATTTTCCAATCACTAAAATCAAAATTCATATCAATCCGTAGAGACCATTCCTATAAAGAAGAGTCTATTGTGATTCTGGTTCATAGAGTGAAATTTCAGTGATAGAATCCCACTAACATGTAAATGGTTTATAGAGAAACCACAAACATGAAGAAGATATGTGGGAACCTGATCAAAAGGGTATATGGGTTGCATGCCCCATACCAAGGGTACATAGGTCGATTATCCCAATCCTAAAGGTGTAGGGATGGATAAATCCAATTTGAATGGTAAATAAGTGGTTTTTTCTAATTCCATGGGAAGATAAGAGGTTAATCCAAAGATCATTTGTACATGGGGGGTCATTAATTGAATCATTACATATACAAACTAACATATAGTGATGTTAAGAATAATCTATTGTTTCATGTTGATATTTAGAAACCTGAATTAAATACCAGTGGCTACATGTATTAACTAGACAAGGAATAAATAACCGTGATTGTGAATAAAACAAAAAATTATAAAATATTCATGGCATAAAACTACATGGTAATTCAACACTCAAACAACCCCTATACTCATCAGGAATCCTTCCTTATGCAATACCTCAACCAATCATCTTTTCCATACCTGATCTCATCTCCATCCCTAGAGCAATATTTAGTTAATTCTATTCCTCAACATGAACCCTCCTTGATCCCCTTAACAACGGATTATGTTTTTTGTTTTTCTCCCATACATTACCTACATCAACCATTTATGATATATTAATTGTATTGAAGAAATCAAACTTCTTTGGAAAGTGGACCGTCAATGATTTCTGCACCTATACGTAAACATTCTGTGAGTGGCAATCACATGATAAGACCCACACTATTTTTGTAAACCCAATTCAATTGGAACATCATACTCAATATTCCTCCTTAATTTTTTCATGTTTGGTTCAACCAAATCCTCAATTTTATAGAATCCATGATAGATATTCGACAATTATAGGAGTATCTATTCTGTTATATTAATATTATGTTCTATTTTTTTCTTAATATTTTATTCCTTATTAAATGTTACATTTATTTAGTATTTGGTAATTTTTACATTTATCTTTTTTGAGTATCATAAAATGTGTTATTTCAAAGCATTGGGATTTTATATCACATCAATATTGTTTATATTAATATAAAAATAAATCAGGATAGTCAAAAGTCTTGGAAAAATTTCGAGTTCATCTTTATTCATTTCCTAGTATACATTATCAAATTTTCTACAACATCCACTCTTGAGTAAAAAACAATTCTATAAAAAAATGACTATATTTCCTATCGAATATAATAACATATTTTAATAATTTTATTATTACATTGTTTATTAATAGATATTAGATATCTAAAACTTATATTTTCTTAGAAAACATGTTCATGTTGTGGTTCATAAAAAGTGAGACCTTTTTTTTAAAACATATAGACTGTATAATAGGATAAATATTAACATATTACCATTTATATATCTTCAAAAATAATGAAACAAAATCCATAACAATTATTTATCAACACTAGTTATTAAATGTTAAAAACCTCATGGTGAAGTTTAATTATTATTTTAAATGATAATATTTAGTTATTTATCATTCATTTTGGTTTAGTTGTCAATATATTTTGATAATATATTCAAAATATTAAATAAATATAAAAATATATATCTAAAAAATTAATAATTTTAGCTCAATATATTCTTTTCATATCACCTAACATTGTTTATTAATAATTATAAGACCTAAACAATCAATTGGGTTAAACACTAAGTTAACAAATAAGAGATTGATTGAAAAAGTGTAGAAGGAATTTTTGTTTTCATTATCTTTTTAGTAATGGTATATAAGGATATAAAATAATATTTAATTTGATAGAGATAGATATTTTTAGATCATTGTGTGCTATGTATGAGTTTGAATCATAAATCACATCGTTTATTTAAATTTTTCGGAATTTGAGGATTTAATATTGTAATGAAAATATTTATAAAGATTGGTATAATTAATATGAAATATTTTGTTTGAATATATAATAATGAATGAAAAATGAATAAGAGTTAAAATATTGTGGGGTAATAAAATGTGTACGTGTGATGAATTATCTGATTCTTATTTTCATGACATATATCATAAGTTGAACTAGTGGAATTTCATTATTCAATGAAGAGTTTCTTTTATAAATAATGTGATTGGGGAAAAATTGAGTTTTCTTAATGAGAGTATGAGATTTAATATAAGAGTGTCTTTGAATATATATTGTTTTTATATGGAATAAAATGTGAACAATGAATTATTGAATAATATTGAAGGATGTTTAACATTAATAGATAAATAGTTTTCTATAATCATCCTAAAAATAGAATGTTATAATTAACTGACCTAGCTGAATTGCCAAAATGTTAGCCGAATTAATATGTACATGAATCAAAGGGTGTTTCCAAACCCCATGGGCTATAGAAATTCACCTGGTGTTAAAAGAATCAATAGAGAATTATTTCCAAAAACGATAACTCAAGAAGACGGAATAGTGTTAACTAATAAACAAACAATCTATTATTCAGACACTCTTCAAGCGAAATTTTCCCCAAAGAGAATCATAGAAGTCCCAATATAATTATGTATATCAAATTCATCACAAGAAAATAACATGATATCCCAAAAAACCCCATGTAATAAGTAGATCACATGATACACATATTATAACAGATATTATTTAATTGTAAATTAACCTTTCAAAATAATAGTTTTCCAAAATGAAGACATTATTATTCAATAAAAAAATGCACAACATATATTCATATAGAAAATAACAATACGTATTATAATTTATAATAGAAGATAAAAACATTGACACAAATCATTAGAAATTTGTGGGAACACTGTAATCTTGTACTAGAATGAAACATACTTGAAAAATAATAATCAGTATGTTAGGTATACTTATATTAAGAATAAAACAAAATACATTGAAATGTACATGGTTAAAGAACTTATAGAGTGTTGCCATTGGATTTAGATACAAGAGCCCATATATTAGGATAAATATGTGCATTTTGAATTGTAAACATTAGTCAATATGACCATTGAGAATTATGACCATTGGTTAATATGTCCATTGTTTAATATGACCATTAGTAATTATGACCATTATATGTATATAAATTATAAACATCCTAGTATGTGTAAAACCCTAGAACTCCTTACGAGGGTAGTGGTGATTTAGGGTTTCAACGTTTTCTTTTAATATATTTGATCTCTTTCCAAAATTAGTTGGAACTCATTAAACAAGTATGCTTTATTCGATATGAAATAAAACATTCAAAAGAAGAAAAGAAACACAATAATTTTACATGGTTGACCATTATGTATAGTACATGGAGCATGCACTGATGGTGTGTGATTCGTAGATAAATCCAATAATAGTCACTATATTTGGAATTCAATAATTAAAACATATGTCAGTAACACTACCTTAACATGAATTTTAGGATATCACACTTCTTCCCTCGTAACACTTTTGTTGACTCAATCGAGCTCAATAGTTTTGGTGATTTCTTACTCAATTTATTGAATTGAACGTCACATCAATTGCTTCATAATATTGATTTTCTCTATGACTATAACTATACTATTATTTCACCATAGACTTGAGCTGATTCACACTGAAATCCCAATTCATTGGAATAATAATATTTAAATCTCCCTTTCACAAAGCATCTTTGTGTAGCTAACTACAATCCCGAAGCACCCTACCTTCACAGAACAAACTAAATTAATAAAAGAACATCGAGTCAACACATAATAACCCATCATCACAAAACAATCATCTATTAAAATCATTTTTATTAGGTAAGACTCTACAAGTATTCTCGTGAAGACCAAGATGGCATGGAAATTCAATTTCATGGAGCTCACTTGGATTTGAAAACTAAGAGTGATTTTTTAATTTCCTTTGATATATTTTTTTGAAACAATGAGGTTTAACCTTATGTTTTCTTGGCTCGACTATTCATGATTCTCCACTAACTATTTGTGGATTTTTTAGATTATTAAAAAAATATTCATTGTGCTCCTCCAGTAGTGAACTCTACCAAAATTTTAAGTTCATGATGCCCATAATAACCATAAAACATTCCTTAAATATCCATCATGGAATTTTCACTACAAGTTGTAATAGTTGAGAATTCCATTGAAACCATCACCCCATTGTGAAAATCTAATTCTAGTAATCATAGAGATAACCACCAACATTCATAATGCTTCTCATCTTCAAGAAAATCATCCCAGTCTTCAGGATACAAATGTCATAATAATTTTCATTATGATTATATTCCATAATAATTCCCTTCAATAATCTAGCCTCTTCCTCTAGTTTTTATCCTTTTTTTGAAAAAATATTAAAACAACACCACATTCATTATTGTAGCTGGTTTATATTGTGATATATTTTTCATTGAATCTAACAGTTCATTCATGTAATGATTGACAAAAAACACAATCAAAAAATCATATACAATATAGAACATCCTTGTTCTAATAATATACCACTTTTGGTTTGTGGAAATCAATAGATAATTTTTTGTAGCACCGACCACTATCAAAACCTAATATGTGTGAATAAAATCATCCAACACTTTAATATTATATGATAAAATATCAGTGTTGAAAACAAAAGAACCATGAATTAGGTTTTCATGTAATGGGATTCTTAAAGTTGCCCACATTACGATATACTATTTCATCATAATACCAAAATCTCATTATATATTAGAAGCATTGCATGGTTTTCAAAATAATAAAACTGCATTATCCATCATCCATTATCCTGTAACCAGAAGACCATAAATTATTCATTCTCCATCAAATATAACTTATGTTTACCAATGAATTTTTTTTATTCTCCCTAACTCGAAATAAAACCAAAGTGCAGTATTTGTACAATAAAGAGCTAAAAACCCTCGAATGGTTTTTATCTCCCACATAAACCAACATCATATCACCAAAAAGACAAAAGTAGTTAACAAAAATAAGGATATAATAACACTCAAGAGCCCCTTATGAAATATGAGGTTGTTGAACATGGAAGTTAAACATATGTTTCTCAAACACATGTTCTATCAATGGAATAGTCAGAATGTCAACCACATGGTCATTAGTTCCACCATAATCCATTTTAATCACACCTTATTCAACATTTTTTCTGATGATGTTATATGTAATTTCAAAATTGTTCATATGAAAATGATAAATAGAAGTAGGTGTATGAATTATCAAGATATTATTGTCACTATTCATCTCTAATTGGTAAGTGAAAGACTTTGTAGGAATGATATATTCAACATCAGCATTTCAAAAAGATGTAATTTCTTATTTCTTACTCATCCAACCAATGTAATTAGTGAAATTAAAGTATGATCAACCACTTGTAGTATTTTTATCAACAATATATACCAACCAGTCAACATCATAAAACATTAATATATTAATATCTCTTCATGATCAAAAATATAATCTATAATTGTGAGTACCATAAATACACCTCATGATTAATTTGTCTACCGACATATGTTATTCCATTGGATTATAGTTAAATCATCCCAATAAGCATGATCTAATGAAATTATCTATCTATGATTCTATCAATTGAAAATATATTTAAATGAATATGTTGTACATTTGAAGTCAATCAACATCATAACCACATGCTTTCACAGTTTTTCCCCAACTACAATCGGAGGAAAAATTAGTTTGTTTTCATGGAAATTGAATTTATTCTGAAACTCTCTAGTATATATTTATAGAGAAATAAAAGTGTGGTATTTACAATGAATCACACTTATTCCAAATATGTATGTGAGTTCACTAGTCATAAAAATTTCAAATTCTTATTTCATTTGATTGGTAAAATTATCCATTGATTTCTTATTTCTTCCATACAATATAATAACATCAACATAAAACAACTCCATAAATAGATCTACCATTGAATTCTAAACATAAAAATTATATTCTAATCCTCGTATATTAAATTCAAGAATCTTAGAATATGAATCCAGATGAGATGATCAACCTCGTTGTTCTAGCTTCAGACCAGAGAGCACATCCACTAACCGATACACCATGATTATATCATTACCACGTATAAAACCGAATTCTAGTTCAATGTATACTTCATCGTCATGAAATTAATTTAATAGAGTTTTTTTTACATCATGCAGATAAACGTTTCATCGTTTTTTGGATTTCCAATGCATGGATAATTCTTATCGACTCTCTTATAGAAACTGGAGAAAATGTTTCTTCAACATAAAGTCCTTGAGACTTTGTATATCCTTTACACTATATGATGGCCTTATTTTTCATCACATTTTCATTTTAATAAAATAATTCTTATGATCCATTTGGTTCAAATGAAATTGTAATTTCCATGTCAAATAATAGGATCCCTTAACTGCTTCTTTTCAAACTAATCAAGTTTTTCATAAATAGATTTATTCAATGATTCATCTGTCATAGAATCTTTAAATGTGTTAGGATCCACAATTGATAGAAAATGTATATAACAAATCATTTCTTATTCCCCTTGTGCCTATGGGATATATCTCATCCTCAATTGTGTTAGATTGATTTATTTCTACTCTTCAATTTATCTTATGAGGATTGAATGATATTTCATCGGCCATAATTTTTTTATTTGACTCTTCTTATGAATCACATTCTTTATTTCATCCCTGAATATTTTTCAAGAATTACACTATTTCATCATCCAGATCTATCCCTTGACTAAAAAAATCTTTTTTCCAATGATATATCAACAAGAAATATCTATAATAATTAGTTTATATAAAAATTGAAAAAATTATTCTAGAAGATTCCTCATCATTCATTGTTTGTATCACCCTCAAGGTAAATACACCTAACCATCATCATATTGTTGGATCTCATAGATAAAGAATTTCATAAAATTTTATTATGGTGAAAATGACAGAATGTTTCTTCATATTGGGACTATCCACATTCGATAACTTCCTCATGCTTGACAAGGATATTCTCCATGAATTATTGATCCTCAAGATTATAGAAAAACGTTCAATCAATTTTGCAACATTCCTTATCCTAGTTATCCATAGTATATATTTTTTATATTTATCAAAAAACAATCATCCATCAAGATTATATTTTAATACCAAATTGACTAAACATTAAATGATGGTGACTTCATGATTATGGATATGAAAGGAAAAATTACAGCACAAAATGATTTTTAGGTTATACCTCTAAGAGAATTCATTACCTTTAAATTACCTTATTTATAATAAATATTATAATAATATATGATTAATGGAATTTGGTGGCTCCTCCATGCTTCATCAATATACATGGTAAGGATAAAGTGTTTTTCTCATCCAAGTTGTACTGTTTACTCTAGTCTTCATGCATAACAAATAGAACATCAGTATTGATTTATGTTGTGGAAGAATGGATATATACACATTATATTATTATTTTTTATAGAGGTTTTGTCTTGATATTTTTAATGTATGACACATTATTAATCCTCTAATGGAGTGATTCATAATCTGGTAGTATGGTTAAATATCCTTTTGCAATGTGACCATATTTGTTATGTCTCCCACAAAGAACATCATTAACACTATACATAATTTGGACTAAAAACATAAATTTATATTTTCTTCATCATGTTGAATCTTTAAATTTTATTATACATTATACTTATGATATGATTCTTTAGGGATTTTCATTCATTCTATTTTTTCTAAAAAATAAAATGTCATTAGCTATTCTTGTAGCATGTTCGGATCATCCACCCCATTTCATCTATGTTTAATCCCTATTAATAGTTATTTTAGAAGGTATACCCTTTATAATCCTTATTTTGAATGTGGGGTCTTCTCAATGTCCTTATTTGATATCTTTGTGGGGAATTTTTTATTCCCAATATTCTTATGATTTCATCAAAATGCTGCTTTATTATACATAAAATTATTTTATTTCATGTTCTCATTTCATCGATGAATTCATGTTGATATTTACATGTATAAAAATGGTAACTACTTCCATTTAATTATTCACATTCATTATTAAGCTACAATAATATATTAGACATATATAAATTTCTTGGGACCTATGAATTTTTTTTAATTCCCAACCTTTACCCCCCTTCAAATATGCTTCACTATTACTCTTTAATTTAGTATATTATACCATCAATAAATAGATAAATTCCAAAATCTGTTTCATCACCAACACTATCCAAAAAATCATGATATCCATATATCATATGTATAGTTTTATTGAATATTATGAATTACTTATTTTGAACATTTGGGGTAAACTAATTATATACACTCTTTCGTATCCACCTGAATCATAATGGTTGGTTTCGTCTCACCTTTGTTCACTCACAAATGTTAAAGTTTTGTCATACTACATTAATACATCATTATAATAGGTTTAGATAATTAAACAAAGTTAGTTTAAAGGGAAAATATTTTATCTCAACTACTTGATATAAAACATGAAAATATGACTTGATCTTTTTAACACATGATTTATGTATTTTAGCTTTATAATCCTCTAGTGAACATTGTCTAGCTACACTAACTGTTTCCTTATTTTTTTGAATTATCAATATATTTCTTCTCGTGATTTACCAAATAGGCTTCTAAATCTAGAAATTTCATATTGAGGATGAATTTATAACCTTCAATCATATTGATATTTTCTTCAAAAGTCATCTGCATTCTAACATCTTCATCCTAATCGGGATTTAATTTATTCTCAATCAAGGAGAGAAGTTCCATAATATTCTCTTATATTTGATCTAATATTGAACCCTTGATATAATTTCTATTTTTCAATTTTCTTTCATGTGAATGGATATTTTCTTCAGGAGTCATTTTGAATAAATATTTTTATTCAACTTCATTGTGTTATTTTGCGGATATTATTTCATGTCTCCAATATTCTTATTCAAATGATCCCACCAGTTTGATGATCTATATATATTCAAGAATTTTTCCTTAAAATTCCATTTTCTAATGAATCAACTTTACGTATGGTTGTGTTATATATCCTAGCATAAATTGAATGATTATAAAAATGAATGTGACACTTTATTCATGAATAGAATACATATATTTTCTTAGTCTCTCAATTCCAAATTCCTTTTAGATTTTAGATTAATCAACATAAAAAATTGTGATAGGGTATTTATTTTGGGTAAAAACATCAATGGTTAAAAACATACCTTCTAGATACTTGATAATTTTAAATTAAATGATGTAGAAGTGTTGTTATGTTTATTGCTGTAAATCTTAGCCACATACATTTTACCATAAAAGACTGAAACATCATAATTGTTAGAAAGGAATGGATAACTAGATACTACCTCTTATCTTGATAACATGGACTTCTTCAATGGTCTATTATCATTATATTTCTTGATTATCATGGACTTGGTGCATATATACTTATAATAATGGAAATGTAGATATTCATCAAAACAAATTTTTATTATTGACACAGAAAAGAAACTATAATATTCAATAGATAATATATTTATTTTTGAGTATCCAACATACACTAATTATACCCTTGATACCACTTGTAGGACCTCTGAACACACTGTGAAGTGAGGGGTGAATCTAGGGGTAAAATATATCTTCTAACATGATTGATCTTATTCCCATGAGGTTAAAAACATGTTAAACTAATATGATAGATTAGATAAGTAATCAAATATTCACATGTAGAAATGAAACACAACAGTTTTACATGTATCAATAATAATGGATATTCAAATGAGAATACACTGATATTGTTTGTGTCTTATTTAAATTAACTGATAATTACATATTATGGAATAAAAGAGTTAAAATATAGTCACTATGTTTCAGGAACACTTATTTTACAAGATTATATAGATTTTTAATTGTTTCCCTTATAACACTTATGTAGGATCCCATCAAATCATTACATTGGGTGAAGGCTTACTCAGTTTATCATCGTGTAGGGAACATCAATATAATGGAATTAATGTTTCTATCCCTATCTAGAACCATAATCTAGAAGCACTATAGACCTGAATTGATGTGCATTGAAATCCATATTCATTAAAAAAAATATTAGAATTATTATTTTCATGAATCTCACTACATTCTTGAAGAACCCATCCATCATGGAATAAACAAACTTTTTGAATATCATTGAGTCAACATGGAATGAACCATCATTATAAATAAAACATTAATTAAAATCATTGGAAATATATAAAACTATATATTTCTTTTCATGATGCTTAATATCACCCGGAATGTAATTTTTTGGAGCTTCTAGTCTTTATAAAATTAGAAATATTTTGGATATTCAATGGAAATGTTTTGTGAAATGAAGAGGGGAAGCCTTATATTTTTAGGATCAACTGTTTTTGATGCCCCACAACCTGTTAACAATATTTTTAGATATTAAATAACATCTTCACTATGTTACTCTTCTCGTGAAGCTCCACCAAAATTTTCTATTCACAATTCACATTATAATAATTGACCCTTTCATCGAAACACTTCATGGTGTTCACAATGAATTTTGTAATCACATAGATTTATAAAAAAACCATACCATAGTTATGATGATATAATTATCACAATCACATAGATCACCTTCACAGTTTGTGATGATTGTTATCTTTGCAAACATCATCCCATTCTATATAAAACTCAAACCTTTACCATTTTCATGATGAGCTGTTTCTTGAAAACTTCCATTGGAAATTATATCCTATACCTCCAACTTTTTTACAACAAATATTTGGTAGACCTAGGCTAAACACTCCACCTTAAATATTTTATATAATTTATACTATAATATATGTTTTGGTGTAAACTCTATAATATTCACAATGTGGGATATGATCAAAAAAACCATAATCTATTTACAAAACAAATACTTGGATCCAAATGTATTATTATTATATAATATTTAAAAAATTTATTTTTATTGGAGGGATGAAATATGATCTTTAAAATTCGTAAAATTTACTTATTATTTTTATTAAATAGCGCTTGGGAAGATAGTTGCATATTTATTGTTCTCCCTTGACTATCTATACGTAGAACACTGACATGTTAATTTTTAGCAGAAGACCCTGTGGTGTATGTGCATGTTGATCTTGATCAAAACCAGGTCAATGTTGACAAAAACACCCTATGAAGCTATATCCATTCCACTCATTTCCCTTTGATCATATTCTAGTGTGATTATGGGTTATAAATCTATTAGATGATTTGAATTATATATTAAACACTTTATGAATTTTAATTGATGTTTACCACTATAAATTTTTATTGATGAATGTATTAACATGAAATAAAACAAAAATGTATATTTAATTAGTTAATGAATCTGATAAAATAGATTACATATTTGAATTATGATATTTAGTTTATATAAAGAATGATAATTTTTAATTTTCTATTAAAATAGTCAAATACTTTAAACATGGAGTATTATGATAAAATATGGTAAATGTGATATATATATAGCATTTTTGTTATTATATATTGACTCATGTTTACCATTTATGTTTTATTTAACATTTATTTAGTTGTAAACGCAATAGTGGGGACTTAATGGTGGTAGTGGTGTACAACATTTATAGTGTATCTCTCTGGGAATGTTAAATAATGTAATAATTATTAATCTATTTCTTTAAATTTTAATCACTACCCATATAAATACTGACCCTCCACTCAATCATACGAAAACGTAAGATTTCCCACATTGTTAATCATTCATGATGTGTCTCCCCTCAATGTATCTACATTTGAAGTGTTTAGATCTATGGCTGAGTTCCAATCTAAGAATCCCAATATGGGTATGAGTTCATTTTAATCTACCTGCATTTATTATTTTAATATCTCATTTGTAGTATCAGTTAATTTTTTTATATTATTAGTCAATATATATCCATGTTATTATCTTCCTATTGAATTATTACCGTAGAAACATTACTTAATCATATTATATTATATACATTTTCTTATCTATTTATATGTTTAAGTAATGGTTTATTTTCCCTCTCTTCAAAATTCCAATTTAAATTAACATTTCCTTGTACTTATAAATCCAAAATTATTATCCCTATATTGTGTCAAATTTATTTTATGTTACATTATTAGCATATCTCACCAAAGCGACCATTCAATTCACTCACATTATGCCTACTTAATAAGTTGTCACTATACTTAACCTTCCTCTTAGCCAAATAAATCCATGACTTTAGTAATGTTAAATGAATTTTATTTTACATGTAAATAAATAACTATATATATTCAACACATGGATGTTTTTTTACATCAGATTCATCTAGGGATATCAAACTCAAACATAGTTATTCAGTTATATCCTAGTCAGCAGCCATGTGCAGATTGAGTGCTAACTTACTTCCCACCTCTTTTGACACTCTAGAAGATTATGATATGGATAATTATAATACTATTTATAAACCAAATCAGAAGATTTATTTGGTGTTTTTAAAAATTTGTTTTACTTTTTTCACATAAAACATCATTTAAAATTTACTAAACTCATTCAAAACCAATATTCCTGATAATTACCAGTTAACTACATCTCCATATAAATTACTTTTGGTGGTAATTTTTCAAAAATATAATTCCTTAATTATTCCTCATATTGTTATGTCAAATGTACAATTTTTAAACTTATGTATTTTTTTGGAAATAAAAAATCTATTTATCCTCAAATATCAAATAGTAGATTTATATTCAATATTTTTTTACATTTATCAAACCCACATTAACCATCGTACATAATGTTTTACCATAATCACTTAATCTGTCATACTTACTCTGTCTATTGACTGACTATATCTATCATACAAACTCTGTCTATTATAATGAATCTGCTTATTGTACTTACTCTATTTATCTTACAAACTATGACCATCAGACTCACAATATTCATCGTACCCACATTGTGTCATATTAGATTTTGCATTATATTCATACTGACAATCATACACATTATTATCATTGTATCCCCAATATAAACCATACTCATGTTATACATTTATCACATAGATTATTTTATTATTTTATCAAAAAACATGTTTTTATAATAATCACACTCATTTTATCATATTTATATATATATATCATTTTAAACAAAACGATGTTGTGGAGTTAGTTATAAAAAAATCGAAATGATGTCATGTTTTGTATTTCAATATGATCGTTATAATGATAGGTGTCCATGTCACTCCATGTTTTCTATAGAAATATGACCATTAAATAAAATAAGACTATTGGGAATATAGTCTTATAAATTTTAGGTCATTTGAAGGAGAAAAAACAACTTCAATGACTTTCATGTTCAAGAGTGTGGTTTTGTGATTCTATCTACTTTGTGAGAAAGGCTCGATATTATAAAACGTGAAGGACTAATTATTTGTTTTTTTACTTAAATAAGTGTTATTATATATTTTTTTCCTGATCATGTTTAAAGGGCCAAGGGCTTCAATTGATCAGAAGATAGTGCGACCGATCATCACATTGAGGGCTTTGATGTGTTTGAATGATAGAGGGTCAAATTACCTATAAAAACGAGGGATTGTGTTTATTTAAAGAGGGGTGTTCTAATATTCGGATGAAGGGATTACCAATATTTTTATGATAGACCTATTATCCTTGGTGAAAGGATACCCAACTCTTTTGGATAAAACAATTGTAATGCCTTTTACTTTTCAGCTGCTTATTGTGACAGAAAGATGACCCTTTTATTTATTTTTTCTATATGCATTGTTTTGTGATTGTTTTAACTACATATTATACTTTTAGTATTGTTTTTATACACAATATGATAGGATAATTGAAAATTCATATTAATCTGATATTTGTATTCAATTCGAGTACATTTTTTTATAACATGTTGTATCTTAACAACATAATCATATGTAGGGTTTGGAAGATCATTAGTTTTATTTTATAAGTGGATTTAAGAATTGTTTTAGTTAATGTTTTATTAAACTAATATCCTTCCATAAAGTTTAATAGATAATTTTTACATGAAATTCACCACATCTTGTATTTGTTCCATCTCATATTCATTTTGATCCAACACAGATGTGTTGTAGATATTAACATTGATATTATGATTAATATATTCAATTTGAAAATTTATTAATGGAACACACACACACACACATATATATATACATATAATTCTTTTATATAGGATGATCGTGTATGCTTTGTTTTATTATGCTAATTTGACATGTATTTTTATGCTGCGAATCATTCAACATAATATGAAGAATAACCAATATTTACATTTAATATGATATAATTCATTTTAATTTTATGATATGGATGGGGAATGAGATTATATTTCCCATAATTTCCCTAGTAGGTCCCAATTGATAACAATGATAATGGAATTAAAGAATTCTTACCCATTATGTGTAACACATTAGCACAATTACTCATATATTATGATTAAATTGTCATGATTTAATGAATTATATATTTTATATTATTATTTTTGATCCATATGATAATAGATTTCTATTTATTCCATTTATTACCCTTATGTATTAATTATATGATTTTGAATTGTACTCATGTTATTTATTATGCCATATGTACCCTTTATTATCTTTTATTATAAATTTTTACATTATAGACCATTTAAAAAAAATTAAATTGATTCCCCATTTCTGAAGTTAAATAAGTTAAAGATAATTATTTAACAAGGATAATATTGTGGGATAAGGTATTTCCCTTTCAATGTAGTAAATATATAATTTAATGTATGAAGACTATTGAAGAATACCTAAATTAGATCACTGGAACGTTATATCATATACATTTTCTCAAAAAAAATCAATACAACATCTTTGGGTTATCATGGTGGAAGAATTATAGTTGTAATAAAATGAATGTTTTCTAGAATCACTGTGAAATAAATTGTATGATATTAGTAGAGAATATATGGTTTATCAAGAGAAATATATTGTATACATTATTCTATAATTTTTTAATTTATACTATTAATTTCATGTTAGAATAATAGAAATTAGCATAACACATTATTGTGAGGCAATGAAACATTCTAGTGGAATAAAAAAAGAAAATAAAAACAACGAACAATATAATATCTGATAGAATAATCAATATATTTATTTTACAATTTTTATAGATAAAATATGTGATGTTCAACGATAATTGAATCATGTTATGAAAAATAAAAATTCAAACATATACAAAATATTTCTACATATATAGGTATCAAATATATTAGATTATTTAATAAAAAATAAACAAACAAATTTTACTAGAACTACTAATACCATGGAGTAAGATGAAAGGAATAATTCGTTGTAAAAAATATATTTTCAGAATTTGTATTCCCAGTGATGGAGAAATCCATTCTTGATAAGAATAATTTGAAAGTCAATGTTAAACAATGGTTGTACATATTTTAAATAAATAGGATGTATATTAGATTATAACAAGAAATAGAAGTTATTCAATTTTTTGTATGTATATTTACTTCAAATGAATTGTATGGATATGGATAGGAAATTATTAATTAAGATAAAAAAAGAAGAAGAATGAGTGGTTGAATATGAATATAATAAGAACGATTTATCAAGGTATGTGGAAGTTTTTTTACACATCCATTAATGGAATATTTATCTTTTCATTTATGTCTTAATTTTTATTAATTGAATATAAAAGGTATATCCATGTTCCCAATCATTTTAGGAGAGAGTAACAAATGTTACCAAGACTAAAAAAAGGTAGACAAAATTATTTTTTTAATAAGGGAATCTTAGGAATTAAATGATTGATAATATCTATGTGTAACATGCTGAGGTGATGAAAATAAAAAATAAAATAGTTCCCTAAATGAAATAAATGTTAGAAAAAATACCATGAAATTGTTTAATGAGATTGGGAGAATGCGAGAAATGTAGAGATAATGTTAACCATGATAATTTCTGAAAGGGAATGAGGTAAGAAAAAAATATACAATGATTCAACATTAAAAAGTTGGTTAATTAATATAATTAATTCTACAATATTCAAATAATCATATCCAATAGGTCAATGTGTTCCGTTAACATAACAATAGATAAACTAGAATCATGAAATGAAATGATAGAAGGGACATGTATTATACATTCAACATTAGATAATAAATTCATTGATTATGGATATACACATTACTTTATATCAAATAAGATTGCAATGAATTTCTAATCACCCCTGCTACAGAAATTATTGATTCATTTGACAGAAAAATGATCAGTACATTGATAGAATCAATGGTAGACTATCATGTTCAGATTATGTTTCATCGTTGTAATATTAGTAAAAATATATTCCTAAACCAGATATTGAATTTTTATATATTTATTTGGATGGATTGGCTATCGAAATATGAATAATCAAGATATTAAAGCGAGAAAAAAGTTATATTTTGAATGGAAAATTAAAAATATCATGTTTTTTAGGAGAAATTTCTTTACTAGAATATTCTATTGAACTCCCCTTAGTATCACAACACAATAAAATTATTAGGGAAGATGTTGTTGAAATTAAACAGGAGATAGGTAGGGGTTTCTAAATAATAGTATAATTACCTATTATTGGAGAATATATTGATGTTTAACCTAATTAATTACCTTGAATACCATCTGATATATATGTTGATTTCATTAGGATCGCATTACCAATTTCAAGTTATTATTTAAGCCAGCTTATAGTTTGGGTGCAGTGCATTTAGTTAATTTGTAGTATAAAATACATGACTAATTTGATAAAGGGTTCACTCATCCAAGTGTTTCACCATGTGTATCACCTTTATCTTTTTGTAAATAATAAGGATGTGCCATTGATATTCTGCAAAATTTATAGATAAATCAACGGTTTTAAAATAAAAAATAAATATCTATTTCCTAATATTGATGTTCTTTTTCATCAACATCATGTGGATCAATTTTTACCAAATATTTATCTTTTCTTTTACTACCATAAAATAAATGGTAGGATATATTATATATAAAAATTATCATTTCATGGAAGGTATGGTCATGACGAGTTCAAAATAATTCCATTTGTGTTAAAAAAATACTTATAAGTGTTTATGAACATGATGAAAATAGTATTCAAATACTACCATGATAAATTTTTTGGAATTATTAATGATTTTATTTTCTATGCTATGTGTTTTGAATGTTAACATACTCATTTACAAATTTTTCTGAAGGTGTTGTGAAAAATGATTTCTAGGGTAAATTTAGAAAATATGATTTTTGGTTTCAACATGTTTCATTCCATGGTCGTATTTGGTCCATGGATGGTATATCAATTGAACATTTGATAATTATATTCATAAAGTAATGTAAAATACCAAATAACATAATAGAATTAAAATATTTTCTAGGGATAGTTTGATATAACAAGTGGATTGTTGAAAATAGTTCTTGATTGGGTAATCTGTTAACTAAGGAACCCTGTATGGGGGTTATGATCACATCAAAAAAATAATGTGATTATATTTTTGAGTAATTAATGAGGTTAATAGTGAATAATCTTATATTTAAAATTATATAAGCAAAGGAAAAATATTTCATTTATAGTGTTGCATCATGGAATACATGTAGATGTGATCTAATACAAAATGATTGGTTGGAGCCCTATACATCGAGATAGCTGAAACCCCATGATATTGACCATATATCTAATGATTTATAATTGAAAATTTCAATCTTATATTTGTGTATTATGGGTACTTACCTCTTTGGAGAGATATATGATAAATACATAGATCAAAAGAGTTTGAAAAAATAATTTGCACAAAATGTTCTTTATAGGATGAAACGATGCTTATTAAAGATAATCAAGGATTATACTTGGGATACTCATTATCATTAATGGAATGAAAACAAGGTTATGTGTGAAGTGATCTGAAAAATTCCAGGGAACCATATCAATGTTGAGGGTAAGGAACTTCCCAATTATTAATGAGTTAGAAAGCATATACTTTTGTATTATAGTGGAATGTACGACGTCATTGTTATTCTATTAAATCACCACACCATCCTTATTTGATATGACTATTAAATATAAATCTATTGATAAATGCATAAAAATAAAATGGTAGCTTTAAGAAATTTGAGATAACAATACTTATACTATGGATGTGACATAGTTTTTCAGTTTAGTAAGATGTTATGATTTCTATTTGTACCAGATTTAAGAAAAGTTATATTTGATGTGTCTGAGAGATTAATCTTCATTATATATCTTAGTATCACCATGATATAGGGTTATTTTCCAGATAATGTCTTTTGGGAAAATATTAAAATACAAATAGCAGATTATACTACAAGATTCATAGTATGCTATTTGGTGAATTTTGAAACAAAACATCCAAAAAGAGTAATGCAGCAACTATTATTTATAGAATGGAATTGGGAAATTATTACTATATATTTCATCAATAGGATTCATATCACATATATGAATAATAATTACATATATACCATTGTTTATAGTCTCACAAACACATCTCATTTCCTTGCAATTTGATAATATTTTTCTCTGGACTATCATGCATGTTATATGTTAATGATGTTTTAGGAATTCATGGAACACCCATATCACTGGTCAAATATAAGGGCCAATGTTTCACATAAAATAATTGGAGTAGTCTCCATAATTCTTTCAATATAAATTTTATTATTTTTCATATCTATCACGCTATAATAGTTGGGTAGTATGAATGGAATATCAAGTCATTGGATGATATACAAAAGTCATTATCTCTATAATTCTATGAAAGATGGGATTAATGATAACCTTATAATAATTTTTTATACAATATAATTTACTACACTTGTATTAAAATGGAACCATATAAAGTATTGTTTGGAAAGAGATATAGAACGAAAACATATTGGGATGATCATAGAGAAGCGAATCCTTTGGGTCGTGAAAAGGTGGAAGAGAAAACTGAAAATGTAGTAAGTTACATTCATATTCAGTAAGGGTAATATTTAAAAAAAATTGGTCCAAAATAAAAATTAAAAATTATAATATTTTGTTTTAATAGTTAATTTTCTTTTTACAAATACTCGCCCCATTAGACATATTTTCACAAATTTCCGTATTATAATGATAATATATTTATCAAAATTGTTCTTGATAAAGGAAATATCACATGTAGAGTGAACTCTTTACATGTCCCAAAATTTGATGTGGATCTAACACATGTCCAAATAGAGATAAGGTTGTAGTTCATTGCACTGGCCTTTGTGTTGTGCTAATTTTATTTTCATTTTTTATTTATTCCTAAATCTTGTTTAATATATTCATGATTCTTTTTATAAATGTATTTTTATTGCATAACAATATTCATTTTAAATTAAATTTTAGAATATCTTGGTAATTATTTCATTATATTTTATTAGTTAAAAAAGTATAATTAATGTTTTCTTTAACATAATATTATAACATATAACCGTCGGAGGTACATACAAGTAAAACATTATAGAAAACATGATAAAATAAATAGTTTAATATAAATAAAATGTTATTATTGTTTTCAAATTTACATATATATTTCATTTATTTTATAAATATTTTGATTTTATCTTACTCCATTTATATTTTTAATTAATTTAAAATTTTCAATTTAAAATATTAGGAAAAATGTTTCAAAATAAAAAATAATTTTTTTCCGATAACCTCATATTTATTGATTGATCATATGCAATAAAATGTGTACTTTTACAACTAGTAGACAAACATATGTAAAATTAAATTTCATTACATATCATAAAAAAATAGGACTACTATAATTAATAACAGTAATGTGATATTGACATGGATGAATAAAAAATTCAATAATCTAAACTACATATGTTTGTATTCAACCATGAAGATTAACTTATACCATAATGGTCGTAAAATGAAAGAGAATCAATTGGAAAATAGTTGACATTGTCAAAGGATGGGTAAGGTATATTATAATTTATGTAATGAATAAAATATCACTATTGGAAAAGGGCCTATACCCATGGTTCAAAACCGTGGGTATAGCCCCCAAAACTGTGGGTATAGGCTATACCCACTCTTTTGGGAACCGTGGGCTGGAACGACGTCGGAATAGGGGTCTTGACCTATACCCATGGTTTTGTAGAACCGTGGGTATATGTGTTTTACAAAAAAACGCCACACTGTACAACGTGGTAGGTAACATCCACCACGGTTTTCAACCGTGGGGAATTTATTCAGTTCATTTAAAAAAATTCGCTTTCAGCATGTTTTGAACCCTGCACGAAATGCATACCAGCGAGATCCTACACCAACCAAGACAATGCCGCTATTGGTATTTATATATTTATCAATTTTATTATATTAATATATCTGTTTATATGAAAAAACGAAAGCGGTGAGAATCGAACCCCCGACCTATCGGTCTTCGAAGCCGCACTTTACCAACTAACCTGGAGACATTTCTATTATATAATCGAATGTTATTTTACTTATAATAATGTAAATAAATTAATTGAAAAAAAATTGGCTGGAATTCGATATTGGGATCACGCGGAATATATTAACACACACACCAACTAAGCTATTGACAGTTTTAGTTTATATATTTTTATTTTCAAATTAATTTTAATAAAAAGTATGTTCCCGCCAAATTACCACCAAATTTTTTTATCGTCCCGCGTAATTTTTTCCCCCGCCAAAAAGCTATACCAACGGTTCTCTAAAGCTGTGGGTATAGGTCTTCAAAAAAAACCCCAAGACGCACGGTTTATAAAAACTGTAGGCATAGGTTTTCAGGGAAAACCCTATACCCACAGTTTGGCCAAACCGTGGGTATAGGGTTTGAAAAAAAATACACATATACCCACGGTTCTCCAAAAACGTGGGTTCGGGGAAAACCCTATACCCACGGTTTTTCAAATACATGGGTATAGGTGTTCAAAATAAAACTATACCCACGGTTGTGGTGAACAGTGGTTATTGGTCCCATATTAACCCAATACCCAAGGTTTTTCAAAACCGTGGGTATAGGGGTACTCAATACCCACAGTTTTTTGTAAAACCGTGGGTATAGACCCATTTTACAGTAGTGTATAGAGAATAATTTTATATTTATTGGAAAATTTGTATATTAATTATTCAAAATGTGAAACAATATATATGATATAAATTATGACAGATAATCAATATTATAATTGGTAATTATATTTCTTATATTAATAAATTGAGTAATGTCATATTTTCTTAATGTATTTTTGGAAGGTGCAAAAATATTTAATTATTATCAAAATTATTTTTTCTAAAAAATCTAAATCTTTTAAATAAATAAAATTTTAATGAAATTATTTAAAAAAACATTTATTTTTTAAGGAAAATAGATAAAGTCTTACATATGTTTATAATGGTTACAATGCCTTTCATGACAAAAAAATTGTTAATTTTCAATAAATAAAGAATTTTGATAAATATAAAATAAATATTTTTTGATTAATTTTTTATAAAATTAGTTTAATATTTGTATTTATAATATAAAAATTATCACATGGTTATGTTATTTAAATTTTATAAAAAATATGATTTTTCGGGTAAAAATTAAAAATCCCAATTTTATGAAATACCAGAAATCATCAAATATATTCATGAAATTACCATGATTTCAAATGTATTAAATAGTCTTTATTTATATTATTTTATTTATTCACTACAAAAATAATTTGTTATGATAAAAAATACAATCATATGATTTAGAAACCCATTATTTAATCTTTTCTAAAAAACCTTTTTTATTAGTTAAATACATGACAGGTTAGAATTAATTATTATCAATTTTATTAATTAAATAAAGATAAATTTATTTCATATATTTAATTATAAGGTATAGATATGTTAATGGAATCAGTTTTACTTCGAGGTACACAAATTGACCTTGGTAAAAAAAGTGTTATCACAATAAAGGTAAAACAATTAATAAATATTAAATTAAACGGTAATGATATATGAAACCTAAATATGATAACCCCAATTGGGTGATTTAGGTTATAAATGTTCATAAAAACATCCAAAATTAATTATAAACCTAATTCAATGAAATTAATTCTACCCAAAATTGGTTATTCTTAAATACAAAATAATTATCATATAATCACTTAAAACGGCCAAACCACAAGTATAAACATTCAGTCATGCCCTACAACTCTCAAAACACAAGATATTGATTATGAAAAAATATTTAAATATCCGTATAATTAGGAATTTAAAGGTTTTTTATGTCTTTATGGAGTCTATCCCATGATATAAAAATTATACACCAAAGGTAAGGGTTTACTCCATCCCCACCTCTCCTTTCAAAGTAAAATACATTTCTTAAAATTAATTTTAAAAATATTTTTTTGGGAATACATATATATTGTCCCATGTTATTCCATTCCATTTATAATATTTATCATCAAATATTATTTATTACCTATAAATATATTTTCTTTCAAAGTCTTTACATGGACGAGATAATAGTTCTTTACTCATCCTTCTCCATTTCTATTGAGACCCATTTTAAATTTTTTTTCGTTGCAATATCTTATGTTTTTATGAATTATTTTTGTTACATATGTAATATTTTATCAATATATCACTATTTTTTATATTTATAATGTATCCATTAAAAATTATAATTCCCAATTCTTTATATAGCTATAAAACCATCATAAATTTTGTGACCATATTTTGTGATTTTTTCGAAGTAACGGCCTCCGAATATGGATATTGAAAGTGGATATGGATGTTGGTGTGTTTCACCAGGGGGTTATAACCCCAAAATCGGTCACTCTATATTAACTCTATCATCACCTAGTGCATGAAAAAATGGCATTTATACAACCATATTTTTACACTTTGAGAGGATATTTTTTTGGTAATGAAAATTATTTTCATGTGACTTAAAATGATCGGAATATAAGGATTCATATTTACATTTTTTTGATATCTCTATTCTAGGAATTTATTCTCCACCAGATTTTTTATAATTCCATTATTTTTATAATTCCCATTTAAGTATGAATATCCAACATTTTTTAATGTTTATTATTTTATATAAACCAAGATAACAATTATATTCCCATTCAGAGATTTCATTCCCATCAAATTTATATCTATTTATTAAGTTCTCTATCACCCTCCATATTTATCAAATATTTTAAATTTATTTTCCATTTTAATGATCGTAGATAATCATATTATGGTTGAAAAATTAACCCTATATAAAATGTTCATCATTTCCATTATTTTGAAATATAATTTCATATTAATAACATTTCTTCCACTTTCTATCTATTTTGGTTAACCATATATACCTATTATAAATGAAGTGTGATCACTTAGGTACCCATACCTCAATTAACTGAGAAAAATAATTAAAAACACTACAAACCATTTACTTATATACTGTAAAACCCTTATACTATAATAAGTTGATTGGTGTGTATTTACAAATAAATTTATGAAATTTAATGGATACCCATTTTATTTCAAATTGGGTTATCATTCCATAAATATTGGTGGAAATATGATTGATTTCATATTATAGATCAAATAATAATGTATATCATAATATTGGGGATTCTAAATTCCTCTTTAATAGATTTGGTATTATTTTTTGTCACATGATATGATATGTATGGGATTAGGTGGGGAACATAATCATTGATGGAACTCTTTCTACCAAGCAATGATGTATAGGAAGATATCCTTGAAATAGTATTATTTAATGTTATATATGACTTCACATTATCTTCGTTTCCGTTATCTTATGAATCCATAATTATGTTATTAATCAATCATATTATAAATGATTATTTTCTTTGGGATATCGTGTTATGACTCATGTACATATGAAAATATTACCCCTTCTGGACTGTTGGCACCAAAATGGGTGAAGAAGGAAAAAAGAAATTGAATTCCTTCAAAAGCTGCCCCGTGATGACAATTTGTCGAGCCCGAGTAGCCCCACGACTGCAGTGAAAGAAGGAGGCGGTAATGATCTGTGACCACCCTTGATGTTCATGATCAGATGCAAAGCAAGGAGGCGGTAAAGCTCTGTGACCACCCCTGATGTTCGCGATCTATCACGAAGCAAGGAGGTGGTAACGCTCTGCGGACGCATTTGATCATTGCAGTGTGGTGCAGAGCAAACAAATTCCACTTCACACCGAGTGCGCTACTTCATGGTGACTCTACCCTATAAATACCGGCATACACCAAAGTTCAAACAACACACAATCTGACCTTTTGACTTCCTGGCTCCTGAATCATGAAGCACCCTTCTGCTCTGCCAACCATGAGCTTTGAAAGGTACTTCTTCTATATGAAGTGACTCCCCTTTGTCTTGTTTTGATCCCCTCTTCTGAGAGGGATGCCTTTTGGAGAGCCTAAGGGCCTCTGCGAAGGAAGTGGATCCAAAAAGAGACCATGGTCATCACAGAGCATTTATGCTTTGTGAAACACCCTTCATGTACACACGATCTACAACCGAAGGCCTGGTCGTTGTACATCGAGAATCACATTTCTTCATGATTCCTTGTTTCCTAAGGCACCTTTCCTCCACAAGGTAGTTCTCCATGAATTCCTTTACACTTCTTCCATGTTCCTGGGATGAGGCACCCCACTTCACGATGTACACCCCTTCACAAGTACCCTCCTCCATGCGGAGTGATAGATATTCACGAGGCCCCTGCCTATGAAACCCTCTGCATTGAAATTTCTTTTCTTGTGTACCCTGCAGGTTTGCATAATGTTATTTTAAAGTCCCTTGGAA
Organism: Viscum album; assembly: GCA_963277665.1. Classification (NCBI taxonomy): domain Eukaryota; kingdom Viridiplantae; phylum Streptophyta; class Magnoliopsida; order Santalales; family Viscaceae; genus Viscum; species Viscum album. The sequence continues at coordinate 760,414 of CAUJRU010000154.1, forward strand.
AATAATTCCGATTGCGTTTCTTTGCCTCATCATTATTCGCATAGTCACACTAACGACTATTGATTCTTTGCATAGCCACGATAACGTAGACCCCCCAGTGATTCGTTCCCAGAAAACCCCTATCAACATCTTTTCATATCCCCTCTCTGAACCAAGGAGAATTGGGTACCAGTTATGTATGTCATAGGGGTGGAGAGAAAACCCACCATGTCCGAGCTGTCAGATGTTAAATTAGCAAGCACCTTCTTCCACAGAACATTATGTTAAACTGTGACCTCGCCACATGACTCGCACTCGGGGCATTCCCACCATAGACATTCTCCACACCCACTGGTCTCCCTAGGGGATGATATTCTCTTTATGGGAGTGGTGTCTGTCCACGGGGAAAGGGAATCCATCTCGGTGTAAGCCCCATGCATTCATGTAAAAGTCAGTATCTCTACTCTTCATTTATTCTTCAGTCCCCAGGGCCATTAAATGGTGTGACGGGGAAAAAAGCTTATTCTTTCTTCGGTCCCAAATCCCTCTCCTCCTGCACTTTCTCACCATCAGTCTTACCTCTCAGAGTAAGTATTAACCTCTTTGGGATGCTAAACATGCCTAATACCATGTTTCATCTTTGGGATGCGATCACGTGTATGCCTCACTACACTTCCCACAAACGCATCTTTCACGATGTGATTGTCTGGTCTCTACTATCTCTTGTTTATCACACCAAACACGACTAACGTTGTCTTAGAGCAAGCACCAACCATGAAATCCACTATGGTATGCCTAGAGTGTAAAAACCCAAACCCCATACATGAACTACGTGGTCTTTTATCCTTACAAAGGAAGGGTACGTAGGAAGCCTCGCTGAGGTTCAAACCCATCACTTACTTGTCTCAACCCCCTTTATGTCAGTTCAACTACATCCCGCATGAAGATAAACTATATCCACCATCCTGAACTACGATGACATTGATCCTTGATATGGAAAGGTATATATTAATCATCCCTGAGGTTTAGGCCCAACGCCTGGTCATTCCTACCCTATTCACATCAGTTCACCAACCTCATGGGAAACCAAGAGCATAAGCCCCACAAATCAATCCCGAACTACCTGGAATTTGATCCATTCCAAGGTAGTGTATGTAGGAAGCTTTCATAGGGTTCATGCCCAACACCCATTGGTTCCTAAAATTCGATTCAATGCCTTATACCTGAAATATGAGGTCTCTAATCCTTACCATGGGAAGGTACGTAGGAATACTCCACGATGTTCAAGACCACTATCCACCTGAACTACAGGTCCTTATTCACATTGGTTCACCGACTCCTGCCCCATACCAGAACTACGAGGTCTTTGATCCTTGTTAGGGAAAGATATATAGGAATCCCTGACGAGGTTTATTCCCACCACCCATTGGTCACTCCAAACCCATTCACATCAGTCCACCAAAACATTAGTCTGCCTTCAAGCATAATCCCTAAATGCCCCCATATCCCAAATTATGAGGACTTTGATACTTGTTAAGGAAAGGTATGTAGGAAGCCTTCCTGAGGTAAAAGCCAACCATCCAGCAATTTTAACCAACTACACGTCGGTATGCCCCTCTTTCTGCATGACTTTAAACTATGGACCCCATCCAATGGTAATCCATTGTGACTATATCCAGTTTTTAGTTTTTGGGACCCTGGTCAGCGTTAAGGAACCATCACACAAACTACATGGACATTCATTTTCTACCACGGTTATACGTAGGATGCCTCTTCAAAGATTAAGCTCAAAACCATTGTATTCTTTATGACAGTTGCATCTCATTCACCACCCACCTCATAGAACCTTCCATCATCCATCCTAATTCTTACCCGGGCCGCCACATCCCGATGGGATCATGCCACCCCATTCCCTATTTCAACTAACATTATTTGGGAGGCCACCCACATGATGGCCCCAATATCTGTGTTTTCTCTTGGGGGTTCCTATATCTGATACACTCTCTTCAGTGTTCTGATCAGCCCCATCCATCTCTGCATGACATTAAACTTGTGTCATACCTTGTGTTATATATGGGAAGATGAGGAAAACCACATATAAATTCTGATGGAATATGATTCCCCGTGTTTGATGTGGGATGGCTTGGGTTTCCTAGCCCTCGAGAAGCCCTATATTAAGAAACAGAAGACTGACACATCAATTCCCCATCGTCCAAATATTCCAGTAATGCTCAACATGACTACTACAAAAAATGTAGGTTTTTGTCCTGACCGGACACCTTGGAATGTATTAACATATGTATTGTAAATAACTGGAAACCATGAATATATGGCACTTGGATGTGTTTCACTAAAGACGTCTTAAGTCTATCAGGGAGACCCTGACTAGGTAATGAGTTCTGAGAAGGAATCCAAGGAAGGAAGAACTAGCATCCCATCATCCTATTTTGATAATGGAGAAGACATCCCAAAATAAGGAGTGGATGCCGCCTGCCATTGGAATGCAGGAATGCGGGGAAACAACTATGCGTCCTCCACGACGGATGTGTGTGCCCTGGTGAAATTTTCAGAAACATAAATGGTTAACCTGAAATGATGTTCTTCTCCTCAATATGGAGATTATTAGTGCTTAGGGAATCAATGTATTTACATGTCACCGGATCTAGTTATCGGGCACTGGGTCCCGCCAAACAAATAGTAGTTCTGGCGTGAAACTCACCAGAAGTTGGGGAAGTAGAACGTTGGTCATCCCATTTTTCGAGGATGTCAGTGTGGATCCCTCTTACCAGACATGGAAGGCAATATGGAGCTTAGGCATTGGTCATGAATTCCTTTTTCTTTCAGCAATGATGAATTTATCTCCCTGCTCTCAAGAATCAGGTTGCTGCATCTGGAACACGATTACCACCTGCACACTGATGCTGGTGTAGGGGAAGCACTAACGCAGCAATCTCATGTCGTTCCACCACTTCAGTGACGACCTCTACACCTATGACCATGGTGCATCCACACCCCCTCTCCCCATCTAAGGTCATATAAAGAAGGCTAATCAACAACCTTGTACTTCGCTAAGAGAAGGAGGGAATAATCCCGACTTGGGATATGGACCACCTAGATAGGGAGACGTCTGTGACTTATTGCCAATGCCACCCCCAAGAGCCACGCAGGGAGCCATTTCTCCACACCCCTATGTACAACCGTTTCGGGAGCCTCTCCCCGGATCACCTTAACGACTCCCTGCCTTATGCATATGAGGTAGGTGATGTCCAAGCTAGCATGGTTAGAGTCTCATTATAGGGGCTCCCAGTGAGGGCTCCCACCTGGCCACATACACGCCAACACCTGATCATGATGGATGAGGAGAAGTTAAGAAATGCACCTGCACCACTAGCCTTGGTTCTTCAGACTCGGCGCCAGCATCAGGCACTAGCTGAGTATGCCCGCCAGGGGGCGTCAACGTCGACAGCTACTGCGGCCCGAGCCACTGCCGAGGCATAACATAGGTTCCCTACATACACTGAGCAGGGGAACATATACGCCCAACTAGGATCGAGGCCCCAACCCCCCCACGGGCAGGTTGGGTCATCTATCTTGGCTGCTGGCACAAGCAGTGACCGCTGCAAACCAACCTCCAGCAATGCCACCCCGTACGGAGGTCAACCTCATACCACTAACACAAAGAGCAAGGGCCTTCCCCGCTTCAAGGCTTGGAATAGAGGTATACCCCGTGCCACAACCAATCTGAATGAGGGTCTTCCTCATTGGAGTGATGCTCATCACTGGGGGGTCTCTCTCGTCCCCACAACGCCAGTTACGTAGTCATTCCTCCCGTTGTCGACAGCCGGTGTAGGGGAATTTCACATCTAGTATATCTTCCATGTGAGGACCCTCCACATGTACTTTTAGTAGCCGATGAAGGTCCTCCTTGCCTCGGAAACTAGAGGGGTGAGGGCCAGCCTTGCTCCACCTGCACCCAACATAGAGGTCCTACCCGAGATCAGCTAAACTAGTACAAGGAATCTCCTCATACTGAGATTCCCCAGGAAAACAAGTGTGGAGGTCCTCCTCATGCTCCATCGAGTATATGTGGAGGTATTTTCTGCTCCAATTCTATCCATGTAGATCCTCCCCATGTACCCTTTGAGATCTTTCCTGGTGCTCCTTGATCCCCACCTTTATTAGGTAGAAACCCTCTCCGCCCCAACACCAGGACGACTGAAGGAGCCTGTGTCAGAAATATGCTCTGTCCTGAAGAGCCACCCAGGGACAGGAAGGCGGGTTATCAACACCAAAAAAAGAATTCTTGGAATGTCCGGATGGAGATCATACCGGTCCTCTTCTCAGAATTTGATGTAGTGTACGACTCAGCTCGAGAACCCTCCCCTTGCTCATCTGAGTCAAGCGTCGGGGCAAGAACAAGAGGAATCATCCTAGTACTACCTAAATGAAAGGTCCACAGGATTACGTACTGCCTCCATAGGTATATCCAAGAGAATGAAAATCTGGAAACCCTGCAGGTTGCAATCGTGAAATCACCACAATCATAACCAGAAGTTCTATCTACCTCCACAATAGATTAGATAAAACAATTATAGAGACTAATGGAAGGAGAGAATCATTATGGCCTATCACCAGTAGCCCTATCCCCTGATCCAAGAATGAATCCATTATCCCATCTTATCACGATGTAGTGGCCATGTCACTACACCCTTAGAAAGACATCCAATGATTCTACGGCCAGTCAGCCCGGCCACCATAGTCTCCATCAACTACCCTCTAGTCCTAGTGATCTACCTCAGTACCGTTGTCAGTTCCACATGCACCTCTAGTTTATGAGTGGGTTAATGGAGGGCCAGACCATGAATTTGAGCTAAGGATATTCTGTAACAACCTCACAGCAGACCACTTCCTTGAGAAGTTATTGCACATGGAAGCGCCATGTTTTCGTGCACCAGAATCACTCACCCTAGAAGATGTTGACTGTTTCTGACACACCCTCTGGGTGACACATTTTTTTCATAGTCTTTGGCAAGTGGTTTATCCCAGGAGACATGCGTATTTTCAAGACATCAGTGAAGAATGTCTTCTAGTAGATCAGGCTGCGCACTCTGTGGCCCAGTGCCCCGGGTCACGAGGTCGGCGCATGACTCTCCAGCAGAAATGCATTCAGAGTATCAAGGTACTCCACAAAATCCTCATGATGGCTACCCTCCTCTTCAGTCATGTTCGGCGACATCCCGATATGCTGGCCGACGTCGAAGACATGCCCCTAGAAAGGGTCACAATCAACATGGTATATATAGTGGATGATGAGGACGAGATAGAGATTCTAGATTTGGAATTACCCTCTAAGGGAATTCCACCACAATTGGATATATTGGGAAGTGTTACCCGTCATCATAGGAACCTACTATGTATCCCTAAACCTACCAAGGAATTGGTGCTGATCAGGAATTACGGTAAGGGAAAATTACATGTCGTAGATGCCAAGAACCCCAACCCGTCCGCCTCAGTACAAGAAGATGGATTAGGACCCTAAGAAGGCCACGTTGTGCCAACAACTTGCTGAGTAGAAGAGGTTGGTCAACGAACTATTAGATGAACGCGCTGCTGAGAGATTGCCCAACTACGTCGAACCTAGTCCAGTACAGCAAGGGCATGAACAACATCCCCTCGGCGAGCATCCCCCAGGCACCATTGATCATGGTGTTCCCTTAGATAGGGATGAAGTCGGAGATCATATAAGGAGGGAAAAATATATCTCTCCAAACCCTCCTGAGCGGCGCAAAAATCCATGTAATCTTGCCCGAGTTCCCCCAGTTGCCCCGTCGGCTGCTCCACTAGCTGTTGAGCCAGTTTACCATGTTGAAAAACCCAGAAACTCACTCGTGGTTGTGGATCCCTATCAAGCTAGGTCCACTAGCCCATATGATCTTATGGATATGCTCATATCCCACCTTGAGGTATTGGAAACATGACATGTGGCTATCCCACCAAATGTTAAGTCATACCCGGCATGGGTGGATGATATGTCGGCACCTCTGGCTTTCAGGAATCCCACCTTCTCCCCCTTTAATGGGAAAGGGGACCCACCTCCGCACCTAGTCCACTTCAACTCAAGGTGTAGGCCCATGTTAGGGACTTTGGTGTATTAGGAGGATGCCAAGATCCACTATTTTTTTAAGACATTAGAGGGGTTGGCGTTCATCTGGAATGGCCAGCTCCCTGTCGGATCTGTAACTAGCTGGGAGGCCCTTCACGTGTAATTCATCTACTAGTTCAGCTCTACCACCCAGAAAACCAGTATCACAGACATCTTCAAGTGCATGCAAAGGCCTGATGAATGAGTTGCAGACTTTATCTCCCAATGGAAGTTGCTCACATACTCCCTTTACATGCCACTAACTCTGGAGAAATTAATGATGATCTGTGTATAGAACGTCAAGACAGAACTGGTTCCCTCCATAAACACCCAGAACAACCCTAGAGGATTTCGAGACATCTCCGATAAGGCCCAGTGCATAAAAGAATCCCCGCAATAGGCCATACAAGAATGCCTATTTCCTCTTATAATTCTATTAAGGAGAGATTCCAGAGTCGATCCCACTACAGTGTCCAAAATAGAAGCCCCCAAGAAACTAGAATTGCTACAAGTGGCAGCAGCCCCATTACCTCGAGGAGTACCTCCACCTCAGGTGTAGCCTCCGGCTCAGTAGCATCCACCTCAAAATCGGAAGGTGCCCTGTGGAATTCACTGCCACCACCCAGGCAAGACAATCAGGGTTCACCTCCTCGACAGGTGCCTCTAGTACCTTATTAGGGACATGCTTCAAGGTCCCCATTTCTAGACAGGAGAAACAAGTGTTAATCATTCAATGAAAATCTAGTCCCCAGTTACATTTGCAGTGCCTTAGAGTAGGGGATAATACGCTTGCCTGAGTGCAGAAGGATGGAAGAGGATAATCTCACTAATCGCACTAACTATTACCCCTATAATCATATTTATGGGCACACCCTCAAGTAGTGATATGTATTCATAGACTGGATAAGTGACCACATCAATAACAACATATTTAGGTTAGTCCCAGACTCGACACAAGTGGTGGGTATCTTTATAATGTAAAAAAGTAGTAGCGACATCGAAGGTGAGTGGTGGAACATTTCTAACAACGAGTCCCAGAAATATGAATACTGGATAGCTCACAAAACGGTCGCTCATGAAAATGGTATCATTTGTGCACACCAGAATTAGCCAGAGCCTTAGAAAGCTGTAGCCACCACTGCTGCATCATCATCTCAGCCGACCTCTTCCCATAAGATCAATCATCAGCGGTGCAATGGAATGAAACATGCCCACGATGGCATCATCATCCCAAACTCTTAGGGACTTTATGACCCTGGATATGGGGATCCCTCCTAGAATTCTCCCAATGATGGATGAATATTAAAATGATATTCTAGGGTATGCTTTGGATTATAATGTGGAGTTGGTAAACCCCTATATAACTCACAACAACAGGGAGTGTTGGGAGAACCTTTCCAACGTCCTCAACAGATTACAACGTTGACGGAGTCACAACCATATGGGTTGTCGAGGTATGTCAGTTGGTACCTCCATCCATGCCATGCATGCCACTGAGACCAGCGAACATGTCCAGTACGAAACATAGCAAGCACAACCTCTTCACCATGTGTCATCAGGCCCATCTCCACCACCGTTTGTGCTACTAGATCGGATGGAGCTGCCTCAACCATGTCATGACCAGTCTCGCACTGCTATAGGACGATATCAGCCATCCAGAACCCATTTGGTAGATACTCTATGGGCTTTGTGTAGTGAGCAGTGGGATATACCTAGCACCCGTAATCCACCAGTCTATTCGGTAGGGCCCTCCATGCCTCCAATCACAGAGCGGCCTCTTACATGTAGATGTTCAGTCTTGGTATGAAATTATAATTTTCACAAGCACCTCACCAGCATAACAGTGAGGCTTTCCATCCATGAATACTTTTTCATGTCTCTAGATATGCGTGAGGCCCTCGCTGAGGCTTTAAAGAGGTACCCTATAGTTTGAGATGGAGGTAGCATCTATAGAAGCCTTTCATGATGAATCGGTCAAGAACGCTAAATGTTAGGCCACCAATTTGTTCTCTATAGAAGATGATGGCTCTCCCATACAAGGGGAAATATTCCCACTATACATCACCAGTCAATTTAAGGGCATGAAGGTTCGCCAATGTCTCGTTGACACTGGATCTGTGATTAACCTTATCCCGAAGCGGACACTGCAGAAGCAGGGGTTATCCGAAGATGAATTGACTCCTTCTGATTTAAGAATCCAGGGATATGACATGATATTTCAGATCGCAGTATGTAAGATTCACATGAATACCCAGTTCGTAGGCCTAGTTTCTAGCACCGAGTTTATGGTTCTCTTCTAGGACACTATGTACAATGCATTGATGGGATGACCATGGCACCACCTGCATACGAAGCTCCCCTCATCGTATCACCAATTCCCTATGTACACCCTCAATGTTCGTGTAGGTGTACTCCAAGGTGATGCATCTATTTTCGCCTCTCTTGAAGCCTATTATCTAGACGCTGACTATTACAAGATCAAGGATAAGAAGATTCAGGAATGTGATGATGAACCTATGTTGGTTGAAACCGACCCCTGGGCAAGTCTGGATGACACCTACGTCTTTCCGATCCATCGATTGGATTCCACAACCCCTGACATGAGGCAATGTTTTATTGTCTCTGGTACAAGGGGAAATCATGTTCCAAATTCTAATAAATGGTGGGAAATCACCTCGTACTCCTACACAAATCAGGCTTAGGTGATCCTAGAGCCTCTTACCCATGTACGGTATCAGGATTTATGCCCCATGCCAATGGTTGTATGTCATACGTGTTTGTTCTTCAAGGATGGAATTAATCAGATCAAGCTGACACACCACTATTGCCTTGATATCATCATGTGTGGCCCCTTGGGCCAAAGACTAATTGGGATCGGATCAACTGCATTCAACGCTATGGTCTCAGCACCATGTGAATCTCTCGATATGTTGTCCACTGTTGTCCAGGCTAATACCAGCCTCCCATCAAGATATGTCAACCTAGAGGAAGAGTTTTTTGTTGGGAATCCCTCTATATGCAAAGAGAATCTAGAGGATTATCCCCATGCCTTTGATGAAGGCATATCCACCATGGTTAATGAACCAGTACATCTGAACCATGGTAGTAAGGCAGATCTGGGACCCACATTGATCAGTGCTTCCATGCCCCTTGAAGAGAAATAGAAGTACATGGATTTCTTGAAACAGAATCGTGATGTATTTTCCTTTAGCTACGATGATATGCGAGGACTATATCCTTAGGTTGGCGTACACCACTTCGGTCTCATGAAAACCCTTAGAGAGATCAACCAGCCTCCCTGGAAGATGAACCCTTCTCACGGGGCCATGGTCGAGGCCCAAGTTGACAAAATCATCAGAGCCAACATCGTCCTGGAGGTCTAGTAATCCAAGTGGATAGACAAAATTGTGCTAATAAAGAAGAATAATAGACATATCAGAGTATGCATTGACTTCTGTGATCTCAATCGCCACTTTCCGAAGGATGATTTTCCCATTCTAGTTACGTAATTGTTGATCCATGCTACAGTTGGGTTCCAAGCTCTCTTTTTCATGGATGGTTACTCCTAAAACATCCAGATCCGAATTTCTCCCGAGGATGAAGAGTCCACAGCTTTCAGGGTGCCTCAAGGTACTTTTTTCTACCAGGTTATGTCCTTCAGCCTGAAGAATTCAGGTCCAACCAATTGGTGGGCAATGCACCGCATACTCAAGACAATCATCAGGTCATTGGTGTAATGTTATGTGGATGATCTAGTGGTCAAATCTCACCTTTGCCAAGACCATCTCATGGACCATGAGAAAGATTTCGGCTTCCTCATTTTCCTCCACACGAAGATGAACCAGTTGAAGTGCACCTTCAGGGTTACCTCTGGGAAATTTCGTGGCAGTGTTGTTAGAAAATGGGGCATCGAAATCAGCCCATAGAAGATCAAGTCCATCATCCAGATGCCTCCCCCGAGTAATATTCAGGAGCATTGAGGTTTTGAAGGCGACATACCATAATTACACCGATTTATTGAGAATCTTATCAGCAAATGTAAGCCATTTTCTCGGCTCATTAATAAATTCTTCACCTACGAGTGGGAAACCGAGGGTCAAACCGTGTTCATGGAAATCAAGCATTTTCTGCTCCGACCATTGGTCCTGATGCCACCCGTCTCTAGAAAACCACTAATCTTTTATGTGACTGCCCTGGAACAATCTCTGGGATCCCTACTCTCCTAGAAGAACAACAAGGTTATTGAAAACATCCTCTACTACCTCATCTGTATGCTCATCGATATGGAAACCATATACTCCCTCGTCAAAAAGAGATGCCTTGCACTCGTATTTTCCGTGTAGAAGATGTGAAACTACTAGCAACACCACAATGTACAACTGGTGTCTTGGGTAGACCCGCTGATGTACATTATGAATAGCCCCATGTTGACCGGCTGTCTAGCACAGTGGGTAGTAATCCTCTTGTAGTTCGACATCAGGTTCGTGGCTCAGAAGGATATCAAGGGAAAAGCAATGGCATATTTTCTAGTTTCCCATCCAACCCCCAAAGAACCGTCCATGTACATGGATTTTCCTGACGATGAAATCCTCTCGATTGATCGTGTCATGCCATATTTGAAAATTCGCTTTGATGGTGCCTCCCGGAGCCCAAACAATAGTATACTCAATGATCCAAAGCTCAACAGAGTAGGGCTGGGTATCGTCTTCATCACCCTGGAACAATCCATTCTTCCTTACACATTCCTATTGTCAGAGGGTTGAAACAACAATGAGGTAGTGTATCAGGCACTCATTACTAGCCTCAAGCCAGTCCTCGAGATCGATGTGACCCATTTATATGTGGAAGAGGATTCTGAACTGGTCAACAAGCAAATCAATGATGACCACATTGTCAGAATGCCAGAGCTCGCACCATTATTGGAGAGCACCCTCCAGCTAATAGCCCATTTTCCATCTCGGTCGGAAGTTACTCATGTCCCTCGATCTCAGAATGGTTGGGTTGATGCCCTGGCTGGCCTAGCTGCATCACTTGAAAAATTCGAGTAGGATGATCTGATTATACATGTGGAACATCTGAGAGTCATTTCTCTCATCATCCCAGATGACGACAGTGACCTATGAGTAAGCCATATTACTTACAGAGCCTACACATCAAGACCCACAACTCCCTCAGATCTATTGGTTGAAGCAACTATCGATTGGAGAGCCCCTTTTGTCATGTATATCCAAAATGGTTGCCTCCCAGCTGATCGGGCCGAGTGTGAGAGAATCTGATGTTGCGCTCTACAATTTACCCTCCAGAGTGTCCCCAAAATTGTGCAGATCCTCTTCAAGTGCGGGTTCAATGGTGTGCTCCTCATTTTCATCCAAGTATTCAAGATTTCTCAGGTCATGCACGAGGTTCACACCGATTCCTGTGGCGCCTACCAGACTGGGCTAAAGATGTCCCATTAGACTTGTAGAATGGGATACATCTGGCCCTCAATGATCCTTCACTACATCATGTTCTACAAGAGATTTAATGCATGCCAAATTTATGCTAACATCCTGCATCGGCCGCCAGAACATCTCAACTCCACAATGTAATCATGGACGTTCGTGTTGTGGGGACATAATGTCAAGGGACTATACCCACCGGCGACAGCTCGCCAGGGTAGATTCATCCGGACCGCCACATATTTATTTTCTAAGTGGGAAGAGTATGTTCTTCTCAATGATGTTAAGGCCTTTTCTATCATTGACATCATGAGATATAACATAATCTACTAGTTTTTAGTCCCTCACGCTGTCCTCACAGAAAATGGCACCATATTCCGAGAAGCCGAGATGATGAAATTGTATTCCAAGTAAAACATTGGATCGAACCACACCTCATGCGATTATGTGTAGGTGAATGGATAGGTCATGGAATTCAAGAAAAATATCTCTAACATTTTATATAAAATGATTGGTCAGAACAAGAAGAGTTTCCCAGACAAGCTCCCCATTTCCCTCTGGGCTTATCGGGCGATGACTCGTAATTCAACCAAGGTGACACCATATTCCATGGTGTACAGAGCTGAGGTCAGCCTGCACATCAACATCTAGCTACCTTCGTTATGCACAGTGGTCTATGACCAATGGGCTCCAAATAAGGTAGCCAAAATTTTTCTAGATGGATTGGAAGCACTTGACGAGAATAGGCTTTACGCCCTGCACAATCTGGAAATGCATCATAATAAGATAGTTAGGGCCTTCAACAAAATGGTTCACCTTTTCTATTTCCTACAAGGATACTTTCTATTGTACCTCTGGGAGGCAAGTATCCATGGAAGGTTACCAACTATGTTGAAGCCCACATGGGAAGGACCTTAAATAATTTATAGGATTAACCCCAATGGAGAATACTCCCTAGTGACCATGTATAGTGAGTGTATAACTACTCCCACAAAAGGCATGTTCCTCAAGCAATACCTTTCCAGAGCCTGCTGTTCTTGCATGACCCTATTCTATCTAGTCTGGCATGACCCTAAAATACTTGGTCCATCACGACCTTAAACTGGATGGTCCCGCAAGACCATAAACTGCACGCCGATCCACCATGACTTTAAACTCTCTAGTCCTACATGACTTTAAGCTGCGCATCATCATGAAAGACACTAAAATTCATCTTGAGAACTATGTGTGGCATTATTATCATCTTCTTGGGATACGTAAGAATTCTTTGATGGATCTTCTTGAGCCCATCACAAACTCTTCCCTTTTACTATCCTTCCAAGGTAATGTTCTCTTGGATGTCATTACATGAAATGGTTTAGGCTTCCTTATCCCCACCCATGATAGGATTATAATGGATGCACCATGTGCCTGCTCCCCATTCTACTATACTCCCACTATAACGACCCATAATTTACATACATTTTTATTACTTCAAAATTGAAGCATACCTATTACAACGTATAACAAAACCACGAAAGGACCGTATAGGTATAGTGTCTTTAGAAACTGGGAAACACAAACAACTGGTTCATAAAGAGTCTACGCTGTCTATCATTTATTTCATCATATCTATAGTCCCTTTTGGCATATCTTACATAATAACCTTCTTCCTGACCAGGGGAAAGAAAACATACAAAAGGGTGAGCTCAAATTCTCAGTAAGGGTAAACAAAATAAATATCAATCACATCATTTACATAAGCATATAACTTTTGGAAATCTTAAGCTACAAAAGAGATCATAATTTCATAACATGGGATAAATCATGGTAGTGAAATGTAATCATAATAATCATAACATAAAACATGAAACTTTGTGTCATACACACATAATCATAGAGAATCATTTCTTATTAGACAAGGCTCATTGCCTAGAATATCTTAGTGGACAAAGTCAATTTCTGAATCGATTCACCCTCGTTTCAGTCCTGTTTCACTGAACCGGTATAACCTACCATTCCAGCCATGTCTATCTCATGAGATATAAAATCATTACCCAATGCATTGGAGGGAGATATAGGTCCCACCCATCTCATAATGATACCATTCTTATGTGTGCCACAAAATCATAAATCATACATCATTGCATAACCCATGTAATAAAAATGGGAATCTTAAACATCATGACATCATCAAATAATTCATATAAGATAAAGGAATTCATAAAAATAATTCCATCACAACATAATCAAATCAATGTAATAATAGGGATAAAAATTGAACCCTATTTTATCTTAGATGAAAAATAATTTTGATAAAACACTTGAGCTCCGTTCATGAGGAAAATATCCTTTCTACTTCAAATTTTTTTCCTTTTTTTAACATGTCATACAATTTTAAACTAAAAGAAGTTGTTTTAAAATAAAAATGAAGACTTGTAAAGGAATCTTCTTGGAAATAATGTTTTAAAAATACATTCATGTCGTATAAGTTAAAAAAACATTCTTTTCGTACTTTTGTCGGAAAAGTCAAAAAGTACCTCGTATGAAAAACAACAAAAGATTCCTTTCATATCTTTTACTAAAAACTCACCGAAGGGTAAAATTGTATTTAAACAGTTGTAGGTAGATGGAAACAATATTACATATTGAGGAAACATGGATGTGGATGATAAAATACACCCCAGTAAATTTCAATGTATAAACAATCTCGGATAAAAATGAGATTGTGATATTTCACTTACCTTAGGTCCGTTTTGCTTCGTAAGTGTCCGAACCTCATGTATAGTGATTTAAATAATGTTATTGACTTATTACAGAATCATACACATTTTTATGATATCATATATGGTCATTTTCGTATCTTCTTAGTAGTAATATTTCATTGCTACTTGTTATTCGGGTGTTTATAACTTTTTGTTCTTATGCGTGTTTTGTCGAATAAATTATTATTCTTGTATTTAGGTTATAGATACCTCATTTCCAGAATTTTATTAGTGTAATATATACCATATTCATTCATTCAATTCATTTATATAATCATTATGAAATGAATATCATGTAGAACAAGTCACATCACATCATGGAGACGGTATTCCGTATGTACGCACGAGTGATGATATCGTTCCTATGATCGTGGAATTGTATTGGAGTGTATGTATACTATTTCAGAATCAGTATCACTTTATAATAGTCATATATAGTCATTATGTACACCATTATACCCATACAAGTAAGGTGGTGGTGGAAAATAGATTACACCACCGCGTGGAGACTGCATTCCGTACAAACGCACACGCGGTGATTTCTTTTTCCATTGGATGGATAAATGGTGAAATAGGGTTATTTCATACTTATAATAACATATCAGTATATTAGTGAAACTTATTTTATTACTTCATAATGAAACAACTAATGAAGAAGATGTGGAGGAAGAAATAATGATGAAAGAATTGGAAACAGACATTACCACTTCTTTGAAGTGCTTCTTTGAGACCTTAGTTTAGGGAACTAAAATTGTTATTTGAAGAATACTAGGACCTCTAGGATGTCTCTAGGGATGTGGAGAAAAGGAATTGGCAGGGGTTGGCCGAGCTTGAAGGCTCAAAGTGGTGTGAGGAAGAGGGGGAGGAGGTGCCCTTTTATAAGGGAGGATAGGGGCACCTTTGGGAAACCTAAATATATTATTTTATTATAAAGTCAAGATCGGTTATAAATAGCTCCAAACTGATATATTTCAATGATAAGGTGGGGATGGGTCGAAATACTCTCATCCAATAGAATTTAGAAAAGTTTAGGTTCCTATTTTAACCTTATGATTTAGATTTAACATTAAGTTAAATAAGTTTACTTTTACCGTGTCTTCTTGTGTTATTATACTATAAGGTTAATAAACATACAATAAGCAGCAAAACGAACCCCAATTTGTTTATTACTAATATATATAAACTTATCTAAGTCATTTGGTGGAACCATAGATTTTTAGGAATAAAATAACAATTACTAATATAATATTTGTTTTAAAAACTATTTTATGTCAATTTTGACACTATTTAGTAATTGATTTTTTTGGAAATAATAACAGAATTATTAGTTCAAACCAAGTTAATAAAATAAATACTAACATGTCATATTAACCTATAAAATTATTTGAATTCATTAAAAGTCTCAAATTACATTTATTTTGGTGTTTATAACATTGATTATGTTAATATTTCATTAATAAGATAATTATTTCATCATCTTTGTGTAATAAATAAATTAAATTATTTAATGTAAAAAAATTACAAATAAAATACCATTATGTAGGAAAGCTTTTTATCTTTCTAATTAATACTTATAGTCTAATTTATCTTATGTATAACCCCATATTAAATATTATTTACTTATTAAACTTTGATTTTAACTATTTTAACCCTTCTTTAAATAAATTAATAATAAATGTCCTAATCTAATCCAAATGGGCCTAAATGGTCATATTTTATTCTTATGATTGTTTTTGGTCGAATTTCACCTATACAATAGAATTAGGACATGTGTTAGGGTAATAATAATATCATCATTACACTTAATTACCCTATTTACTTATAACCGTGGTAAAAACATTAAAAAGTTACTATTCACCAAAAATTATTTTCATCTCATTGAACCACATTTTAGTCCTTGATATTAACCGTATCTCTCTGATTTTCTAAATTCAAATCATAGAAGCGGTAAAATTATGGTTTATGAAAATATCAGTTTTTTAACTACCACTTACTGGTTTCATATTCATCAAAAATTGAAAGTTTTCAGAAAAATACCAAAATTTCACCCTAGGCTAATTTAGATATTCCGAATCCAAAAATGAAGTCCATTTTGAAAAATAAAATTTATAAAATTTCAAAAAGTGGTTATTACTATTCATAATGGCTAGTTTTAATAAAATTTTATTAGCATATCGTTGTTTAGTAAAACTCGGTATTGCGTACGACGCAAGCTATCGAGGAAGGTCGCGATTTCGTGTAAAGCAATCCAAGAAAGTGTTGTGTCGAAAAAGATTCCTTTGATGATTTATATAACATAAAATTCTCAGGTGTTACATTCTACCCCCCTTAAAATGAATTTCACCCTTGAAATTCATCACTTTGTAACAAAAAGATGAGGATACCTCTCCCTCATCATATCCTCAAGCTCCCATGTAGCTTCTTCTAATTGGTGGTTCCTCTATAAAACATTCACCAGTCGAGTGGTCTTGTATTGTAGGACTTTTTCTCTAAGATCCAGAATCTCTATTGGTTGTTCTTTATAAGAATGATCTTGCTCCAGCGGTACAACTTTTGAGCTGAGTACATGTGAAGGATCAGGTATGTACTTTCTCAAGAGAGATACATGGAACACATCGTGAACTTGAGAGAGATTTGATGGAAGCGCCAATTGGTGAGCTACCTTCCCAACACGATCCAGTATTTCGAAAGGACCGATATATCTAGGGCTCAACTTCCCCTTCTTTCCAAATCTCATAACCCTCGTCCAAGGAGATATTCGTAAAAACACTTTATCACCCAATTAAAACTATTAGTCTTTTCTTCGGTTGTCGGCATAACTTTTCTGTCGACTCTGATCTGCATTTATGTGTTGTGGAAAAGATCTGACCTTTTCTGCCATTTCATCAATGAGATCAGGTCCTAATATCTTTCTTTCCCCAACTTCATCCCAGCAAGTTGGAGTCCTACATTTCATTCCCTAGAGAGCATCATAAGGAGCCATCTGAATACTGGAGTGAAAGCTATTATTATAAGAAAAATCCACCAAAGGTAGGTGTTGATCCCAACCACCTTTGAAATCCATAGAGCAAGCTCTCAACATATCTTCTAGAATTAATTGTTCTCTCAGACTAACCGTCTGTCTGAGGATGATAAGCAGTGCTGAAACTCAACTCTGTATCCAGAGTATGCTGACGACTTCTCCATAACTTCGAGGTAAATCTTGGATCCCGACCAGATATAATAGAAAGTGGTACTCCATGCAATATTACCACTTCCTTTACATATATCCTGGCAAGCTGATCCAGAGTGAAATCCTCTCTAATAGCAATGAAGTGTGATGACTTTGTAAGACGATCAACTATGACCCAGATAGCATTATTACCTTTGGATGTTATAGAAAGTCCTGTGACAAAGTCCATAGTGATGTTTTCCCATTTACATTCGGGTATGGGTAATGGTTGTAACATCCCCTTAGACTTCAGTCTCTCAGCTTTAACTTGTTGAAAAACCAAGCATCGAGAGACAAATTCAGCAACATCTCTTTTTATACCATCCCACTAGAAGTACTCTTTCAGGACCCTATACATCTTCGTGCTTCCAGGATGAATAGAGAATGAAGAACCATGAGCCTCATCCAGCATCTCCTTCTTTAATTCGGGGATGGGAGGAACATAAACCCGATTCTTGAACTTTATTATCCCATCACAATCAATGTTGAATTCAGGAACATTTCTCACCTTCTTTTGTAACTTGACATCTTCTTTCTGTGCCTCTTTAATCTTCACATGTATAGATGGTTGAACATTCATTTGAGAAAGATAATATTTTTTCCCTTCCATTATAATTTCAAGACCCATGCTTTGTAAATCCAAAAATATTGGATCTTTTGTGATCCTCATCATGGATAAACTAGCATGGTCTTGTCGACTTAATGCATCTTCCACCTTGTTTGCTTTCCCAGGGTGGTAATGGATTGAGCAGTCGTAATCCTTAATCAACTCCAACCATCTTCTTTGACCCATATTCATCTCCTTTTGTGTGAAAATATACTTTAAACTTTTATGATCAGTATAAATGTCACACCTTTCTCCATAAAAATAATGCCTCCAAATCTTTAATGCAAAGATTACCGCAGCTAACTCCAAATCATGTGTTGGGTAATTTTGCTCATGGATTTTCAATTTTCGTGAGGCATAAGCTATCACCATATCATTTTGCATAATAACACACCCCAATCCCTTCTTGGATGCATCACTATAGATCACAAACCATTCTCCACTACAAGGCAGTGTGAGCACAGGTGCACTGGATAACCTTCTTTTCAACTCCTTGAAATTCTCTTCACATTCCTCCATCCAGACAAACTTAACTCCTTTCCGAGTCAACTTGGTGAGTGGATTAGATAATCGTGAAAAATCATTCACAAAACGTCGATAATATCCAGCCAAACCATGAAAACTTCGGATCTCGATTACTGTTATTGGTCTCGACCATCTTACAATAACCTCTGTTTTTGCTGGATCCATAGATATCCCATCTTTTGAGATTATGTGACCCAGAAATGCAACTTTTTGAATCCAAAATTCACTCTTGATAAATTTAGCATAAAGCTTCTCCTTTCTCAGGGTCTTCAATATAATTCTCAATTGATCTTCATGTTCTTCATTTCTCTTTGAATAGACAAGAATATCATCTATAAAGACTACCAAAAATTAATAAAAATAGTCTCTAAAGACTCTATCCATCAGATCCATGATGATAGTAGGGGAATTAGTAAGACCAAATGACATAACTATAAATTCATAGTGTCCATACCTTGTACGGAAATCCGTCTTTGGTATATCCTCCCTTTTGACAATTAATTGATGATACCCTAAATGAAGATCAATCTTTGAAAAGTATTGAGCTCCTCCTAGTTGGTCAAATAAGTCATCAATGCGTGGGAGAGGATATTTGTTCTTGATAGTGATCTTGTTCAGTTATCGATAATCAATGCAGATTCTCATTGAACCATCTTTCTTCTTAACAAATAGAACATGTGCTCCCCAAGGTGACACACTAGGGCGTATGATTCCCTTATCAAGATTATCTTGGAGCTTCTTCTTCAATTCTTGCAACTCAATTGGGGCCATTCTATAAGTTGTCTTTGAAATTGGAAAAGGACCCGGTATGAGTTCTATTGAGAACTCAACTTCACGATTTTGTGGAAGTCCCAGTAATTCCTCCGGAAAGACATCATCAAACTCCCGTACAATGGGCATATTCTTAATCATGAGTTTCTCGCCAACCATTTGAGATAAATATCCTTCATTTAGTGGAATCAAGACCCATAAGATGGAATAAATCTCCACTGGAAGGATATTTTCATCCATTCATTGATAGACGATCATATATTGATCTAGAATATGAAATGTGAATTCACTTCTTTGGCAATTGATATGAGCTCCATATAAAGAAAGCCAATCTATGCCAAGAATCACATCAAATTCCACTATAGGAAGGATCACAATATTTGCAGGAAGCACTTTACCACAAATTTCGATCGGAGAAGAATTATAAACTTTTGATGAGACTGTTGTGCCATTAGGTGTTGTCACAACTAACTCAACATCTAATTGTTGAGGTAATACGGTGATACCCTTATAAAATTCTTCAGAAATAAAAGACTGGGTGGATCCAGAATCAAATAAAACATTTGCTACTTTAGAGTGGATGGTAAGTGTACCTTTCACCACATCGTTATCGTACTCCACATCGCTGATAGAAATTGCATGTGACATTCCTTTGTCTTTAGCCTTAAGAGTTTGTTGACGTCGACCATCATCATCATCCCTGGGATTAGGGCATTTATTGGCATAATGTCCCATCTCCTTGCACTTGAAACATTGAAGTGTAGTAGGTTAATTCTGTGTATCCCTTCCTTTGTTTGCATCATTAGACATATTCCTCCCATCATCGTGGCATTCAAATGCCTGATGACATTCCTTTCCACATGTGAAACATTTACTTGTCCCTTTTTGTCAACTCCCTCAATGTTTCTTTCCAAACTTTGAGCATAAGGGAAAGCTCATCTTATTTTCAGTGTGGTCGTTAGATTTTCATTTGAATTCCATTTTCCTCTTCTTATCAAACCCATATGACTGATGGGTTACTCCAATCTCCATCTCGACTTTCAGAGCACATCGAACGATTTCCTCGTATCTATAGAAGTCCCTTATGGCTAACGCACTTCGAAGACTTGGTTTTAAGCCACTAATGAATCGATCGATCTTACTCTCAGGTTGGATAATAATACCAGAAGTGTACCTTGTAAGTCTTGTAAAATTTGTTTCATAGGTACCAACAGATTCATCATCCTTTTGCTTCAGTTCAATAAACTCTTTCTCCATCTTTGTTCGGAGAATACGAGGGGAGTACTTATTGAAAAATAAGTTCTTGAACTCGTCCCATTCCATAGACTCGATTTCATCCTTTAGCCTCATATTCTTAATAAGATTCCACCATTGATCAACATCTCCATACAAACGATACACTGCTAGGATGACTTTATCATGTTCAGAACATTGAAGAACAGAAAATATCTTCTCAGTAGTAATAATCCATTGTTCAGTAACTAATGGATCAGTAGACCCGCTGAAAGAAGGTGGAAACTGCCTCATGAAGGATTCAACAGAATGTTTCTCATTCCTTTGCTCGTTTGGAAGTCCTGCATGATTCATAGATTGATAAAGTTGTGTGAGCATGGCTACAAGATTTTTCATTCCAGCTCCCATAACGTTTGGTTCCTCAGGGGGACAATCATTGCATTGCCCGTCACATTCCGCATTAACACGGTTCCTTCGGGTTCCAACCATTGACTAAAACCAAGAAGAATAGTCTAAGGAACACTAATTATAATAGGAAAACCGCATAATCAAGAATAAAATTTCACACATAAGGTCTTATCCTAGGTTATTCATGGCTATTTCTAAAACACTAATATTGTGTTCTATGCTTAGACTTATCTTTAGGGTTCTTACTAAGGATTTCACATCCTAGTTTCCAAAGGTTGACTATACCTTTCCTCTGATACCAACTATAACGACCCATACATTACATACATTGTTATTACTTCAAAATTGAAGCATACTTATTACAACATATAAAAAAACCATAAAAGGACTGTATAGGTATAGTGTCTTTAGAAACTGGGAAACATAAACAACTGGTTCATAAAGCTTCTACACTGTCTCTGATTTATTTCATCATATATATAGTCCCTTTTGGCATATCTTACTTAATAACCTTCTTCCTGACTTGGGGAAAGAAAACATACAAAAGGGTGAGCTCAAATGCTCAGTAAGGGTAAACAAAAGAAATATCAATCACATCATTTACATAAGCACAAAACTTTTGTAAATCTTAACCTACAAAAGAGATCATAATTTCTTAACATGGGATAAATCATGGCAGTGAAATGTAATCACAATAATCATAACATAAAACATGAAACTTTGTGGCATACACACATAATCATAGGGAATAATTTCTTATTATTCAAGGCTCATTGACAAGACTATCTTAGTTGACAAAGTCC
The DNA here is from genome assembly GCA_963277665.1 of Viscum album. Lineage (NCBI taxonomy): Eukaryota > Viridiplantae > Streptophyta > Magnoliopsida > Santalales > Viscaceae > Viscum > Viscum album. The sequence continues at coordinate 782,275 of CAUJRU010000154.1, forward strand.
ATTTCTGAACCGAGTCACCCTCATAACAATCCTGTTTCACTAAACCGGTATAACCTAACATTCCAGCCATGTCTATCTAATGAGATATAAAATCTTTACCCAATTAATTAGAGGGATATATAGGTCCCACCCATCTCATAATGATACTATTCTTATGTTTTCCACAAAATCATAAATCATAAATCATTGCATAACCCATGTAATAAAAATGGGAATCTTAAACATCGTGACATCATCAAACAATTCATATAAGATAAAGGAATTCGTAAAAATAATTCCATCACAACATAATCAAGTCAATGTAATAATAGGGAAAAAATCATAACCCTATAATATCTTACATGGAAAATAATTTTGATAAAACACTTGAACTCCGTTCTTGAAGAAAATATCATTTCAACTTCAAAAACATTTTCCTTTTTTAAACATGTCATAAAATTTTAAACTAAAAGAAATGTTTAAAAATAAACATGAAAACTTGTAAAGTAAGCTTCTTGGAAATAATGTTTTAAAAATCCATTCGTGCCGTATAAGTTAAAAAAACATTCTTCTCGTACTTTTTCAGAAAAGTCAAAAAGTACCTCGTACGAAAAACGACAAAAGATTCCTTTCATATCTTTTACTAAAAACTCACCGAAGGGAAAAATTGTATTTAAAATATTGTAGGTGGATGGAAACAATTTTACATATTGAGTAAACATGGATGTGGATGATAAAATACACCCCAGTAAATTCCAATGTATAAACATTCTTGGATAAAAATGAGATTGTGATATTTCCCTTACCTTAGGTCCGTTTTTCATTGTATGTGTCCGAACCTCCTGTATAATGTTTTAAATAATGTTATTGACTTATTCCAGAATAATAATTATTTTTATGATATAATATATGGTCATTTTCTTTAGCTTCTTAGTAGTAATATTTCATTGCTACTTGTTATTCGGGTGTTTATAACTTTTTGTTCTTATGCGTGTTTTGTCGAATAAATTCTTATTCTTATATTTAGGTTATAGATACCTCATTTCCAGAATGGTATTAGTGTAATATATATCATATTTATTCATTCAATTCATTTATATAATCATTATGAAATGAAGATCATGTAGAACGAGTCGCATCACATCGTGGAGATGGTATTCCGTACGTACGCACGAGTGATGATATCATTCCTACGATCGTGGAATTGTATTGTAGTGTATGTATAATATTTCAGAATCAGTATCAATTTATAATAGTCATATATAGTCATTATGTACACCATTATACCCATCCCAGTAAGGTGGTGGTGTAAAATAGATTACACCACGGCGTGGAGACGGTATTCCGTACGTACGCACGCGCGGTGATTTCTTTTTCCGTAGGATGGATAGATGGTGAAATAGGGTAGTTTCATACTTATAAAAACATATCAGTATATGAATGATACTTATGATATTACTTCATAATGAAACAACTAAAGAATAATAAGTGGAAGAAGAAATAAATATGAAAGAATCGGTAACGGACATTACCTCTTCTTTGAAGTGCTTCTTTGAGACCTTATTTTAGGGAACTAAAATTGGTATTTGAAGAAGACCCAGACCTATAGGATTTCTCTAGGGAAGTGTAGAGGAGGAATTGTCAGGGGTTGGCTGAGCTGGAAGGCTCAAAGTGGTGTGAGGAAGAGGGGGAGGAGGTGCCCTTTTATAAGGGAGGAGAGGGGCACCTTTGGGAAAACTAAAAATATTATTTTATTATAAAGTCATGTTCGGTTTTAAATAGCTCCAAATTGATATATTTCGAAGATAAGGTGGGGATAAGTCCAAATACTCTCATCCAATAGAATTTAGAGATGTTTAGGTTCCTATTTTAACCTTATCATCTAGATTTAACATTAAGTTAAATAAGTTTACTTTTACCATGTCTTCTTGTGTTCTTATACTATAAAGTTAATAAACTTACTATAAGTAGCCAAAAAAACCCCAATTTGTTTCTTATTAATATAAATAACCTTATCTAAGTTATTTGGCCGAACATTATATTTTTAGGAATAAAATAACAATTACTAATATAATATTTATTTTAAAAACTATTTTCTGTCAATTTTGACACTATTTAGTAATTCATTTTTGTGGAAATAATAACAGAATTATTAGTTCATAAAAAGATAATTAAATCACTACTAACATGTCATATTAACCTTTAAAATTATTGTAATTCATAAAAAGTCTCAAATTACATTTATTTTGGTGTTTATAACATTGAATATGTCAATATTTCATTAATAAGATAATTATTTCATCATCTTTGTGTCATAAATAAATTAATTTATTTAATGTAAAAAAATTACAAATAAAATAGAATTATGTAGGAAATTGTTTTAGCTTTCTAATGAATATTTATAGTCGAATTTAACTTATGTATAACCCAATATTAAAAATTATGTACTTATTAAACTTTGATTTTAACTATTTTAACCCTTATTTAAATAAATTAATAATAAATGTCCTAATCTAATCCAAGTGGTCCTAAATGGTCATATTTTATTACTAAGTTTGTTTTTGGTCGAATTACACTAATCCAATAGAATTAGGACTTGTCTTAGGGTAATAATAATATCATCATTACCCTTAATTACCCTATTTACTATTAACCGTGGTAAAAAGAAGTAAAAACTTACTATTCACAAAAAATTATTTTCATCTCATTGAACCAAATTTTAGTCCTTGATATTAACTGTGTCTATTGGATTTTCAAAATTCCACTCACAGAAGTGGTAAAATTATGTTTTATGAAAAATTCAGTTTTTTAACTACCACTTAGTGGTTTCACTATTCATAAAAAATTGAAAGCTTTCAGAAAAATACCAAAATTTTACCCTAGGCTAATTTTGATATTCCGAATCCAAAAATGAAGTCCATTTTGAAAAATAAAATTTATAAAATTTCACAAAGTGGTTATAACTATTCATAACGGCTAGTTTTAATAATATTTTAATAGCAGATCACTGTTTTGTGAAACTCGTTATTGCGTATGACGCAAGCTATCGAGGAAGGTCACGATTTCATGTAAAGCAAGCCAAGAACGTGTTGTGTAGAAAAAGATTCCTTTGATGATTTATATAACATAAATGTCTCGGGTGTTACACCCACATACTCACCGCATGATGTTAAACTACATCGCCTTCAAGAACTTCGTACGACTTGATTCCCATCCTTATGGGATGCGTAGGAATGCCTAAACATTTCGTGTGTTGCCGAAGCCAAAATTCAATAATCTTCCCCTCGGGAAAAGACATATTGAGGGGTAAAATATTTTCCCCAATTTACATTGACCACATATATATATGGCCAAACATCCCACTCCCCAGAGGTGTCCGCCTCTTTCGTCGCCCTACTTGATTTTAAAATGTATGTGTACATCTATGCTTCACCCACTCCTTTGATTTTGAATCCATCATCTCTCCCATATAGAATGTCCCCCAAACGACATAGATGCTAGGCCCAAGGTATCTCCAAACACTCCGGTCCAATGCCCTTGAGGATGTTGAGAAACAAATCAATACAAGTCCTGCATTGCGAATATGGTCAGCGGTCGATGCTCATTTGTTGTTCCCATTTTAGGTCACTATGGTGATGATGTGTTTGGAACATGGTCAACCTCTATCCAGAGTCATTAGAACCACCCCACGATGTACAAAACATTGAGTTTAGTGGTTAATTATTCTCAGTTATGTCTCCATGTGACGAACTCCTTTCGGGCAATAAAAGCTATGAGACCCCATATGACGGGGAGAGCCGATATCGTCTTCTTGTTTCCCACACCGAGTACTTCTCATGTAGGCTTAGGAGATGTGATGAGGTGGTAACCACACAATAGGATGTATGGAATCCCGTCTAAGTCCCAGATTTCAGCCCCTTGGCCTTTTCAGGCCCACAACCCATGTTCCTATTTATGGTTGCACGGTGTGGTATGAGAATATGTCTTTATTCAAGTCGGGTTACTTGCCATGCTGTACAAATCCACAAATGAGATACCTTATCTTCTCTTTCTTCCTCACAACAAGATGTTAAACATTAATCAGGTTGGGTCGTTCCGACCGAGGCCCATCCTCAGGCCCCGTGGCCTTTTCTGTCCCCCGCCCATGTTCTCACTCCAGATTGTATGGTGTGGCCTGGGATTATGTCCTCATTAACATTAGATTACATGTTGCGAAATACACCTCCTATATGTGGGGTATCTTACTCACATTCATCCTCACCAAAAGATGCTAAACTACAGACTAGTCAGGCCATCCTGTCCGAGGCCCGGCCCCAGGTCCCTTGGCCTTTTCAGGCCCCCGGCCGACGTTCCTATTTAGGGTTGTACGATGTGGTATGGGATTATGTATTCATTCATACTAGGTTACTCTTGGTTCCGTACGCCCCCCTTGTTAGGGTATTATAACCTATGTGCCTTAAAGAACTACGTGTAGCTTGATTCCCACCCTCATGGGATACGTTGGACAACCCAAATGTCTAGAATTCAGGTCCAACCCCATCTCCTAGAAATACCCCTTTCACCTTGGCCCCGTGGATTAACCTTTATCAGGGAGGGGATTATATGGTGTGGCATGGGATTATGTCCACGTTCATGATGGGTTTGTAATGACCACTCCACAAACCTCTTCTTTATGGGAGTTCTCTATCCCTATATTCCATATCCATCCCTTCAAATTGGTGACTCTCAAGTTGAGAACCCCCTTCGACCCTCTTCAGTGTTTCACCAATGTCCATAAGGTTACTCTAGTTTAGTACCTGGAATGTCAGACTCTACTCGTACATGCTTTTACCCATTTCTTAGGCTTTATGTTCCCCTTCTTTATGGATTCCATCACCTTTCACACCCTAAGGGACCCCATGGGGCATGGATACTAGGCCTAAGGGATATAATACAATTACATGACAACATCCGTGAGGGTCGCAGAAAAAAAATCGATACAAATCCCACATTTTGAATAAGGTCAGTGGTCGACGCTCATGTGATTGTACCCATTTCAGGCTAACATGATATGGATGCTATCTTTCAAACACGGTCACCAATCATCTTCCATCATCATGCCAACCCTATTAATCCCAAAATTTCAGTTACACGATTCACATAATTTTCAACCCCATCATGTCCACGTGGAATTTTAGAACTCCTGGCACTATCACTCAGTGCGCATTTGAATAGCAAAAGGAAAAATCCACAGTGAAAGCATCATTTGTGGCTCTGCACTGACTTCCCTTTGATGTGTGTCCTAGGTATTGTGGAAAACCTCTTTTGCCCTTTATTCCAACACCGAGTATGACTTAAATGGGATTAGGGATCGGTTTGAGGTCTACGCTTACATGAAAGGATTTCATTATCCATGGTCTGGTCTCTAAGACCATAAACTAAGATCTCTTTTAGAATAGTGTGTCGCTTGATTCCCATCCTCATGGGATACGTAAGAGCACCTCGACATCTCATTTTCCTGTTCAGCTCAATAGGGAGATATTTCCTCTTTCCCCTTACCCTATTACCTCAATTTTGGCCCCTTGGCCTATGGTCTCTTTCATGGAATCACATATGGTGTGGTGTGGGATCATGCCCTCATTCACATCATGAATGTTTTATTACACCGTGCACATTCCTCCTTTGGCCTCGTTTCAACTACATATGTTCCACATGATGTTAAAATGAATGCCTTGTCCTGCAACATGACCATAAACTGTGACATTGTCGTCCTGGACGCACAATAAAAAATAGCACTATATCCTGATGTTCTCACTCAAGGGGACACCATGTTTGGTATTGGTCACACGCCATACCATTTTTCAATGTCTGCATACATCATGATTCTTGTGGTGATGTCAGGAGATGCTATCTGAGGCCTGTTGAATCCCAAAAAAAAACACTTCACATTAATAGAAAAACAAGATACATCAAATACCGCTTCTCTTGGTGCGAGCGCCACACCCGTGCACCCTTGTTATCCCAGGCAAAGGTACCTTACTGTGCTGCCTCTTAGAACTACATATAGCATGCTTCTCATTATCAAGAGATACATAGTAATGCCCGATAGCTTCCCCCACGGTCCCATATTAACACTCGTTTCCAGTCCCTCGACCTAAAACCATTCCGAGGAACACGTGGTAATATGGTACTATGTCCTCATTCACACCGGGTTTCATAATAACTTTGCCATGTTTCCCCTGCACTTTTTACCCATCCATGGTCTGAGATCTATGACCGTAAACTAAGACCACTATGCGTCATTCCTACAAGACTTTAAACTACATGATATCTTCCAAAACAAAGTACATCTTGATTTCAATACCCATGGGATACATAGAGACACCCATGTATTTTTCCCATGGTCCAGCCCCCAGGAATCATAAATCATATTCCTTCTTAGTTCTGACTGCCTGGCCTAACCCCTTGTGAGGAACCATGTAACTGCATTTTTTCAACGAACAAGCTTGGGATGCCCCACGATGGAATTGGGAAGCAACCGCTCCCTCTCCAGAGCGGTCCCGTCCAGAAAAGGAATGATACATTATCAGAACGATGTGCCCATCTAATGTGCTCCCACCACAGTGGTGTAATTTACATTATTCGATTCTGTTCAAACAAACCATCACTCCACATTCCATGATTTGGATACCCCTTATTCGGACCTTCATCCTCTTTCTTGTACAAGATAACCTCCTAACAGTGTGGATGCTCATCCAATGGCACGAATATTTTCCTGGGATAACGTTCTGAAAGGCGAACAAATGAAATTTTGAGTCAGGCCTCATTTTTTGAACATGGTCAGTGGTCGACCCCCATTTTATAACTCCATTCAAAGCTAATACAATAAGGATACTATGTTTCTAATGCGGTCAAAAATTATCCTTTATTGTCATGCCACCCCCACAATGTTCTGAATCCTGGATATCGTGATTCACCCTCCCATTTCCATCTATTCAGATTGATTCCAGATCCCCTAGCATTACCCCATTTGCGCACAAGATCACACTATGAAAATGGTAACTCATCTATTTTGAGAGCTTCATCCTCCAATAAGGTCTCTCCCATTTCGCCCCGGAAATCCAGACCGGTTGTTCAAGTCTCGGACGCCCAAATCCTGGTTTTCACTCACCTTTTTGATGGTGAGATAAGGTGGTCGTCCCTTGTTTCTCACATTGGGCTTGACCCACGTGAGCTTAGTGAATTAGCGCTGGAAGCTCTAAGAACATCACGAGGATGAAATAAACTAATGTAAACAATATAACTCATGTATATTATGGCATAAAACAATAAAATAATTAAAGTACATTTGAGGGGTTGTAATCATTACAGTACCTAAGGTTCGACACCCCCCATGGACAGGTTGACCTCATCAAAAGAGCGTAGCAGTTCCGCAACCCTCTAGCTTGTGGCGTCCTGGAATTGATGTTGCATGTTTATCTCCTGGTCCTCCTCGGTAGTGAAGGGGAAAAATTCATTGGCCGCAATATGAGCCCACTCCACATCGTTCTTGATGACGATCATCTACTAAAAGGACTGATTCATTTCCCTCTTCAGCTTCTTCCAGCTGGGACTTCAGTCACAATATTATCTTAGAACACACGGTGAGGGAGGTCGAGTTATTGTTCACCTGAGTCTGTGGCCACCATACCTCTTCTTCAGCCTCCTGGATCCCTATTATGATTAGCACATTCCTCCACTTCCTGCCCACACCAAGGCCATGGTCATACTCCCGAATAATTTCCGCTGTAATATTTCAGACGAGCATGTGGGGACACTGGACATCCCACCCCAGCACACAGTTCGCAAAGCCATGAGCGAAGTCTATCATCTCATCCAACCATAGTGGTTGGGGGTGTCATTGAGGAATATCGTGATCATCTAATATGATCGGGGATGGAATATATTTTTATCCTCTTTATCGAATGTCGTCTCGTCCCAGTCAGCACGGTTGGTAGGCTCACACGCAGGGGAACTCCCCTAGGAACTCTTTAGCAGGGTCAACATCTAGTGTTTGATCGGGCCTGGCAGGATTGGGGAAATCCAAATGTTCCTCATCATCGGACCCCACCTAAATGATCTCAGGCATAGCCCTGCTGGCTGTCCCACTAGTGATTGAAATAACAATAGTTATGTCAGTTGGGGCTTATACCTCTGAGACCACAATCATTCCCCTCAGAAGGAGGCCGCCATAAGCCTCGACCAACCTCTCCAGGGCGACCCACACAATTTAAAGAACTAGACATTCCAAAAAGGAACATGGACATTAGAAAAAAAATTGGTCAATGGATGGACGTCAGGAAATTGGTGGAGGGAACATACAGAGATCGAATCCATGGTCTCACTCTTTGGATGATGTCATCGTAACCCAGAAGCAAGGCCCCTCGTATATGATTAGATGGTATGAAAACATAGGAGGGGTCCCCTCATGTATCCTAGCCCCACTAGAGGTAGCATCAGATGTAGTGGTGGGCACAGATCCCAAGGGCCCCTGGTCAACATCTACTGAGGGACGAGAACAATATTTGTGTATAAGACTCTCCTACATGGTTCAAATGTTAGAAAGGAGCTCAGAATAACCTCAAAGAATGTCTCAGAGAAGGGGGTTTCAGATTGATACCTCAGGGGCCTTTGCAAACTCTTCAAGATCTCTGTCTTGATCTCCATCTTCACCCTCCTCCAATGAAATTCCTCTCCTGGATTCATCTCTATGGGAGGAATATTCTGATTCTTTTGGAAGGGGGAATCGCTCTCTCAAATCAGTAGACAACATATGCGGTGGAGTAGTGAGATTGATAAACACCTTGACTCGATCTCTTAATGGTTGAGGACCGCCCCAAGAATGCACGAATTTTTTCAGCTCAACCATGTTCCGCTCTGCCTCTGCCTGAGGCGCTGTAAAGCTAGCCCGAATAGAACATATCCCCAAAAAATACATCCCAAGATGGTTCATATGGTTCCACAACTAGGTGGGGGAATGTAATTTCCTATTTACTTTCCAGATGTCTGAGGCCTCTAAGAAGACGACATCCTCCGACAGGTCGATATGTCACAATCGCTTCCCTAGTGCCTGGGTGGGTATCCTGCGGAATCCTCTCGGCAGCCTCCCCTCTAGATGGATCTATTATTCTAGAACCACAAGGTCTGCTACCACGGCTGGATCTATGGTTTCTGCCTTACCCAAATTTGGTACATGCCTTTCCGCCACAACAGCCATGTAACCGCGGGATGCCACTGCCACTTTCTAGCCCCGAAGTCGGGGAATCTCTCCATCACCAACTCAAATGGTTGGCTGCTTCAGATTCTCCCCAAGGTAGGCCTCCTTCCAGCTCTGGGAATATTCCATTACCCACTCTAGGATGGCGGTTAGGGGAAGAAAAACATTCTAAATTTTCCCATCATCCCTCATGAACATGAGCTACATCTGCCCCATTATTCATGGGTGTTTTTCATATCGCTCCTCCAGATAGAACAATGGGGTCAGCCTATGAATACACCAAATTTCCTTGAAAACCGGTGTGGGGTATACAGCTCACAGAGGGGATCTCGTGCCACCCTCTCAACCAGAACTCCACCATGAAAGGCTAGGATATGGGCCTGGTGCTCTTCTGTTCACCGACCGTCATCAATAAATACCCCCGTCGGCAATGAGAATGGCTTGAAATAGAATCCCTACATCCTCCACACACGGTTCAGAACCAACGGTGTGGTCAGCTTGGCCAGGAAGCAACATGCTAAATTCAGGATCGATGGGAGGAAGTTCTATCTCAGAAGAGAGATAGGGTTCAGGTATTCATAATCCTCTCTAATAAGTGTCGTTATCCCCCGGTACAAGAGGTGGAATGACACACATTCCCTCTGTAGCCTTTTCCCCTCACTAATATGACACAACTTGTTATATAGTACGTTGAGCATCAGGATTCACATCTTGATCTGCCCTCTTGTCGCCAATGTGAACACCATGATGAATGTGTTGGGGAGTACTCCTATGATGGTATCCCTCAGAGGCAATATCCAACCATAGATGAGCGTTGCGATGAAATATTTAAGACTAACTATTGGTTGTTTCTCGATTCTGACGCTGAACCATGTGGTCTTCAACAGGCTATCCTACAAAATTCACCAGTAAAAGTGCTCCATACTCTGAACCCCCTTCGGGATGTCTGAGGCCTCACTGAAAACTGCTTGTTTTTTGGGATGTTCATGAATTGTTCGAACCACCTCCTGAAGTGGACATCCCTTACTGTCAACTTGTCCTCCCCGGGTATAAGCTCCATCAGCGCCATCACCACCTATGGCATTTTTTCTGGATCCTCCCAGACACTCATGATGGGGAGGAATTCGTCGTACATCGCCCCCGGTATCGAGACCCCCGAGATCTGGTGGATGTCCCACAAGTTGATACCGACCTCCCCAATGTGTAAGTAGATGATATTGGTCCTCGATGACCATCTTCTCAATAGCTCGGACATTTTTTTGTTTTGGTTGATATATGTGGAATTGATAGGTCCAGGATGCCTTATACAAACCAACTCTCCTTAGCTAAGCCACAAACTCCTAAAATGAGGCACCTACCTAGAAGACTCAGGCCGAATCGTCTGTGATGTTTCCACCCTAGAGCATGTAACATTCCTCGGACCACCCCTTCATTAGGTTCCTCAAATACACCTTCAGTATTGTGTGGTGAAGAAGAGGAGACATCTCTGGATACAATTCCATCCCATTAATGTTATTCAGGTGGTTGTATAAACAATAAGCATTAACAGGTGTGAAATCCTCCTAGGTATGGCTGTCAGCATCCCTGAACCATCGACACTGGCACAACGTGCTTCTAAACCAATAATCTTGTTTATCCCGACATCGTTCTAGGATAATGAAGTCATCCATCAGCCCAAATCCATACAATAGAATCATATTACATAACTGATAGTTCTTATGGATATCCAATAGCAGCTCCAACAAGGAACTATGGTCCGAGTAAATCTGTACCAACTCCCCTAGAACTAGACTATTCTCCATCTCATCCCTCTGAGCGGCATTCGCAAAGACCACCTGGGCAGCATCCCAATTAGTCATTCAGTTAAGAATCTTGGATGATTCTAGAGATGGCTCGCGAACCTCATTCGTTAAGTTCGTTCATGAAGACTGCTCGTGAAGATTGTTCGTAGATCCCTACATAGGCATTGAAATGCGGATTCACGAAGTGAACTATTGGAGTCAAAGAATTTCTAAAGTGCCGCGAAGTAGAATGTCCTATTTTAAGTGATCACTCACAGTGTACGTGGAGCTTCACGAATCAAGATTGAAAAAGGAAAACATCATAGAGAAGGGAAAGGAGAAAATAATGTTTAGGTCCCCAATTAATAAGTGATGGCCTCCAAAGCATCGCGGCATGTCTAGTGCTTGCCACGCTTTGTGGAGAGCTCTGCCATTGCATCCCCTATCCACCTCATGAGTTCCCTTTTCAACATAGATTTGTGAACTATCGAGGATTTTGGCGATTGACCCTCAAACTTCGACAATTGTTTTCTCCGTGGCTCCATGTCTGAGGAAGGGGGGGATTTGATGGCACCAAAATTTTGGAATGAGGAAAAATAAATGAAAGGCCTTCAATGGAATCCACGTGAAGACCATTTACAGAGTCCTGGATTCCCCATGCCCGCCGCGATGCTAGGTGGTTGTAACACCCCACGTCCGACCTTGAAGTCTGTGATCCGCCGCGAAGAAATGAGGTGATAACTCTCTGTGACCACCCATGACGTTCCCGATCCTCTACGAAGCAAGGAGGTGGTAAGGCTCTGTGATTGCACTTGATTTTTTTAATCCGCCACAAAGCAAGGAAGCATTAATGCTCCGTGAATGCATTTTACATTCACGAAGCTCCGCGGAGAAAACAAATTCCTCTTTGCGCCGAGTGTGCTACTTTGCGGCTCCTCTCTCATATAAATACTGGACTCCCCCCAAGTACAAATGACAGACAATCCGACCATTCGACTTTCTAGAACCCGAACTGCGAATCACCCTTCTGCTCTGTGAGCCATAAGATGTTCGATGTACTTATTCTCTGCGAAGTGCCTCCCCTTTGTCTCGTTTTGATCCCCTCTTCTGAGAGGGATTCCTTTCATGTAGACCAAGGGCATCCGCGAGGGAAGGGGATCCCCAAGGGGACTCAGGTCATCCCAGAGAGTTTATAAATCACAAAACACCATTCATCTAGACACGATTCTCATGCCAAGGCAGTGTCGTTTTACTTCACGAAGCACATTTCTTCACGATACCTTTTTTCGTAAGACACCGTTCCTCCGCAAGGCAGTGCTCCGCGAGCACCTTTCTGCTTCACAAAGAACCTCCCATATGATCCTCTGGCCTATACCTAGGCTGAGGTGCCCAACATCATGAAGCACAACCCCTCACAAGTAGCCCCTGTCATGCGGAGTTGCATAGCTTCATGAGTCCCCTCACTATGAACCCCTATGCTTCGCAATTCCTTTTCCCATGAAACACTCCTGGTTTGCATGATGTTATTCCAATGTCCCTTGGACACTAACTCATGTTGTTTTTCATCACCTCATTCTTCTTCACATAGGCATGCTAACATCTATTTCTTCATCACATAGCCACGCAAACATGGACCCCCTAGTGGTTCGCTCTAAGACACCCTCTATCCATGGATTTTCTTGTCCCCTCTCGGCACCAAGGATCAGAGGGTACAAGTTATGTATATCATAGAGGTGTGGAGAAAACCCACCATGTTCGAGCTGCAGAACGTTAACCTACCAAGAACCTTTGTACTTAGCACATGATGTTAAATTGTGACCTCGCCTTGTGCCTCGCACACGGGGTACCCCCACCTTGGAAATTCCCCACACCCAATGGTCTTAACATGGGATGATATCTTTGTTATGGTATTGGCGTTTGTCCACGTGGAAAGGGAAACAATCTCTGTGTAACCCCTAGTTTTCCTATAGGAGGAAAAATCCCTACTCCTATTTCTTCTTCGGTCCCCAGGGCCAGCAGAGGGTGGGGTGGGGAATGGTGCTTCTCATTTCTTCGGTCTCAAATCCCTCTCCTTTACGCTTTGTCCTTATTGGGACTCCCTCCTGGAGTAAGTGCCATCCTCTTAGAGATGAAAACCACGCATAAGCCCTTGTTTTTCATTGGGCTGTGATCACTTGTAATCTCTACTATACTTCCCATAGACACACATTTCACGACGTGATCATTAGGTCTATACTGTCACTTGTTTCCCACAACGAGCATGTATCACATGGGATTAGAGCAAGAACCGACCATGACATCCACCCTAGGCAGCCTAGGGTTGTAAGCCCCCATGCCCCATACCTGAACTACGTTGTCTTTTATCCTTTCCAAAGAAGTGGACATAAGAAGACTCTCTGAGGTTCATGACAAACACCTACTTGTCCCAACCCCCTTCATGTCTGTTCACCTTCATCCCGCATGACGTTAAACTGTATCCACTATCCTGAACTATGAGGACTTTTATCCTTTCTAAGGAAAGGTACGTAGGTAGCCTCCTTAAGGTTCACGCCCAACACCTGGTCATTCCGACCATCTTCATGTCGGTTCACCAACATCATGGGCATCCTAGACCGTTAGCCTCACAAATCAATCCTGAACTACGTGGAATTTTAACTTTGCAATGGTAGGGTACGTAGGAAGCCTCCTCAAGGTCCATGCCCAACACCCATTGGTTCCGACCGTTCGGTTCCAGGCCCCATACCTGAACTATGATTTCTTTGATCCCTGCTAAGTAAAGGTACGTAGGAAGCCTCCATGAAGTTCAAGCCCACCATCCACCAAGAACCCATTTCCTTATTCATGTCGGTACACCGACTCTTGAACCATACCTGAACTACGATGTCGTTGATCCTTGCTAAGGCAAGGTACTTAAGAAGCCTCCATGAGGTTCAATCCCACCCCCAATTGGTCGTTCCAACCCCATTCAAATTGGTCCACCAACACCTTGGGATGCCTCCGAGCGTAATCCCCAAATGCCCCCCTTATCTCGATCTACGAGGAATTTGATCTTTTCTAAGAAAAGGTACATATGAAGTCTCCCTGAGGTTAAATCCCACCATCCTCTAGTTCCGACCCACATCACGTCGGCCCGTCCCCCGTCCTGCATGATGTTAAATTGTGGACCCCATCCAACGGTAAGCCGTTTTGACTCCATCCAGTGTTAAGCCATTTTGACCCCATTTAGCGGTAAGACTACATCACTCGAACTACATGGACATTGATTCCCTGCCACGAGGATATGTAGGAAGCCTCTTCAAGGTTCATGCTCAAAAACCATCGTTATCCTCATGACGGTTCCATCCCATTCTCCACCAACCTCACGATTCCTTCCGTCATCTATTTGTATTCTTACCCGGGCCACCACATCACGGTGGGATCATGTGACCCCATTCTTAGTTCCAACAAACATAATTTGGGAGGCCACCCGCACGATGGCCCCAATATTGTTGTACCCTCCAAGGCTTTCCTCTATCAGATCCACTCTCTTCAGTCTCCTAATAAGCCTGATCTCTCTCCCCTTGACGTTAAACTCGCGGCATACCATGTGTTAAACATGGGAAGCTGAATAAAACCTCAGATACATGCCCATGTGATATGATTCCCCACATTCGATGTGGGATGCCTTGGATTCCGCACCATCGAGAAGCCCTATAATAATGGACATAAGACTGACATGCCAATCCCCCAGCATCCAGAAACACCAGTGATGCCCAGTGTGACTACTCGCCTAACCGAAGGTTGCTGCCCTGACAGGACCCCTTGGAATGTCCTGACAGAAGTAGTGTAATTAACTAGTGTACATAAATATATGGTGCTAGGAAGAGTTTCATGAACAATGTCTTAAGTCTATGTGGGAGACTCGGAGTATGTAATGAGTTACGAGGAGGAATCCACAGATTGAAGAACTGAAATTCCATCATCCCAATTCGATCAAGGAGCAGACATCCCTAAATAAGGAGTGGATTCTGTCTGCCTTTGGAAAGATGGAATGCAGGGCAATAGCTACGCATCCTCCACAGACAGATGCACGTGCCCTGGCGAAAGCGTCAGAACTTGAACCTAGGATCATGTTATGGAAAGTATTCTTATGATCATGTTATGAATCATGTTACCATGTTAATTTTCTCATATCATGCCACTATTATTACCTACGATATTCTATTATGATATTTTTTCATTGTTTATTACTTACTAGAATTTATAGATACCTGTTTTTTTATATTCCTCCATTTCATTAGGTATTGAAATAAAAGGTTTATATATAAGGAAATTAAATGTGTAGAGAATATTTTGTGAAGAATTGTGCACTGTAAAATATTTTATGTTGTTATGTTACCTAGTTCCCTTAGACACCATAATTTTTATCATAATATTTTATTGTATTTCATCTGATGTACAAAAAGTCGTATATTTATTGAATGAGATCTAAATGTGATGGTATGGGAAGTCACCTTTGTTATCATGAAGATTATTTTTTTCATAATAAGGATTCAAAATATATGGGTATAAATCCTTAAATTGAAAACCATCTTTTCTATAATACTAAGTTATGTATAACTAGTATGACCCCATATGATTAGAAAACCTTACATATTCATATTTTTCAATTAATAAAGGTATCCTTTATGTGAACATTTTCTTTAGTAAGTTTAATTCAAAATAGAAAAATTCTTAGGATGATATATATTTTTGGGAGGTAGAATGTATCCTCTTAGATTTCCAAGGATCATTTTTTATAAATTATATTCTATAAATATAAATTATTTATGAGATTATATCTATTATTAAAAAAATATTTAATAAAAAAGCATCACCGATATTATTACTGAAAAAAAATTTCTGGTGAAATTAAAATTTATTTTGTAGTATGGTTATTTTAAATGGAATTTCACTGAAAAACCAACCAATTTTCATGCCAATAAAACCCATGGGGATCAAACCTAAGACTAATGGGAGAAAATGGTTTTGTGATTATAAATATCATACATGCTATTATTAATTTATATTCATTATTTTTCTTATAGTTTCATGGATCACATTTAATATATTCATGATTCTTTTTAGGCATGTGTATTTATTTTATAAAAACATTCCTTTAATTTTAATTTTTGGCATCACCATAATAATTATTACATTATAATTTATTGTCTGATAAATAATGATTCATCTATTCAATGTATTAATATTATATTATATAACCATTTTATGTAATATAATATGACATTTTATGTGAAACATGTTAAAATAAATTGTTAAAAATAAATAATATCTTATTATGGATTTCTGATTTACATTATAGTTTATTTAATTTATATATTCCATTATTTTATCTGATTTGGTGTATATTTTTTTATTTTACTAAAATTTTCCATTTATAATTTCAAGAAAAACATATTATAATAAACAAAAAATAGTATATTTTTTCATAATAATATTTCTAATGAACGATTATTGCAAAAAAATCTAACTATTTCAATATGTAGATAGACTGAAAGTTTATTACATTTCATTACACATCATGGTTAAATATACAATATTATGTCTCCTAATGGTAATGGTATTTATATTTTTGTAATAATATTATGTTTACAAAATTAAACTATAGAGGTTAAAATTCTCCCATGAATATTTCCCCTCATATAATGACCTCCATAATAGATAATATTGTATGAAAAACAATTGAAAATTTTATTGGAAGTGTAAGAAACATTTATACATGATTGGTGAATAATGAACTGAGAATTATTGTGTATTGATAAGAAAATATAGTAATTTCATGTTAGTAATGTTTGAAAATATGTCTGATGGGCATTATAGAAAGTAATGCACATGACTGTTGGACATTATTTTTATCATTGCAACAATGTGACAATTGGGATTAGTTTGTTAATAATTTATAGAAACATTAACATCATAAAATTTCCAATTTAAATATTATTTATTAAATATTTAAATGTTATAAATAAATTTAATGTCATGAAAATATAATTTAAAACACTATTTGATTACAATATAAATTAACAAATTCATGGGTTTTTTATATGGTGAGGGTATTATTTAGTTTAAAAACTATTAATTTTTAATACATAAGTAATTGATTAAAATGATAAAAGTATAAAATTGAGATTATTATATTGATAAATTAAAAATATTTGCTGGATTAATAAAATTACAGTTATCTTAGGGTGATGTCATTATCATATTCAAAAAAATAATTTTTTCTAGTAAGCAAAAAAATTTCTTTTTTTTGAAATACCATCAATATTATGATATAATTAATATATTATCATGATAAAAAATTAATGAAATCCTCATATTGATAAAAAAGTATCTATTGAATAAACAAATAAATAAATATTTTCCATTATAAAAACATGCATTTAATTATAAAAATTATTTTATCTCTTCAAAAAAAAATATTTTATGTGTTATAAGAATATCATGTTAGAATTAATTGTAATAATAGTAATTAATAGAATCACGATAAAATGATTAAATACTTGTAAATATAATTTTCACATTATACAATAATGTGAATTTTATATTGAGGAAAAAAAATTCACTATGGTAAAAAAATGTACCACAACATATGAAAAATAATGATATTATTTAAAATTATATGTTGAAGACATAAGGAAGAAAAAAAATGAAAAACATAAATGGGTTGTTAGGTTTTTAATTTCACATTAAAATAATGAATAATTAGTTACCAACCTAATTATTGAAATTATTTCCAACAAATTGTGGTTTTACTTAAATAAAATATTCTTTTTAATCACTTGTAGTCACCCCTCATCAAATATATTTATTTAAATCTTCACACCTCACTCTCTGCAAAAAAAATATTAAAAAATATATCAATATTCTTCAAATGTGTCTCTCCATGTTGGTTTTAAGGTTTTATAGAACCTCTTTTTATATTTAAAAATCATCCATTCAAGGTAATGGTTTACACAATCCCTATCATTCTTTTTCAAGTAAAATAAATTTGTTACAATGTATATTAAAATTAATTATTTATACAACCATTCATGTTATTACATTTTATTTTATTACATTAAGAATATTTTTATGTAGTATATAATTTATTACCACAAAATATACTCTTCACAAGAAATTTCATTATCAAAATAATACTATAGCACACCTCATACCACATTTGCATTAAAAGACTTATTAAATTTCATTTAATTTTAAAATGAAATGAAATTATGAATAATTATTACAGTTACCTATTAATTCATAAATTATATATCACTATTACCATTCATTATAGAAAAATTAATGTTATTGTACTGATCATGATTTCTCATATCCATAAAAAATCAGTATTTGTTTAATGGAATGTGTCTGTGTTTTCCTAAGTAACAAAATCCCATAGAGGATAATAAAAGTGGATATGGATCTCGACCGGTTTTAACTATGGGTAATAAACCCAAAATTATAACAGTGGGTATGAATGTGATCATCATGTGGTGACTGTAATATATGACTTGATTCAATCTGGATTTTACACACATAAGGGATATTCTTGGCATAATTCACAGTCATTTTATAAGAAATAAAAATGATTAAAATATATTCATTTTAATTTACATTAAATTGAAATAAATATTCAATGAAAATAAGATTCACCACATTTTTATCATTAATTATTGTGTGTACAACCCATTTCAATACATACATCCAACAATTTCAAATATTGATTCTATATATTTCCAAATATAGTTAAATTAATCCATATATATATGGTTCTGTTCCCACCAAATTTATAAATTATGTTCATTCTCTTGATCACTCACCATATTTTTAATGGAATTTACTTTTCATCACTATCTATAAGTTATTATGAAAACATCATCTCATTGAAATATGATTTCTATATAAAATGATCCATATTTTTCATTTTTCATATAATATCATCAGCTATGTATAACAATTTTTATAATTATATTCCATTATTGATAGTATTTTATTATTTTTTTAATTGAATCATTTTTATCTAGATACCCACCCTTAGATGTATCAAGATTATTAATAAATATTCTTAATAACCATTATCCATATGGTTTAAATGCATAATACTTCATTATGTTGAATTACGTGTATTTACCAAATATGTTACCAAAATTCATTGGATACCCATTTAATTCCCATTGGGGTTATCATTCCAAAAATCATTGATGGATATGTTATTGATTTTATATTATAGAACCAATAATAATATATTATTTATGATTGGTGTGCCCAAATAGTGCTTCAATGCATTAGGAAATGTTTTTATCACTTAAAATGTTATAAATGAGAAGTAAGAGTAATAATAATCTATTAAATGACTATTTCCATGGTGTGATGATGTCTTGGATGATTTTCTTTACTTATGTATAACTAAATTTATTTGTTTCCTCCACTTCCCTATGATTTCATGAACAAATGATTTGTATTATTATGTTATTCCTATATATATTTATCAACGTTCCTCGTCTTTATGATATTATCTTCTTCCTCACATAATTATTATCAACATATACCTTATATACCAAATATCATTTAATGAATATAATTATTAATATAATTATAGTACTCATATACCCATGTTCATGTTCACAGATCATGAATTATGTTTTCCCAATGATATTTATTTACTTTATATTTTAAATTTTATCCCTTAAAGGTATTTATAGATCACCATTTCAATATATTTAACCATTTTTCATTGATGATCAATACATTTAATATATATAATATAATTACATGGGAACAATATATTTGATGGATAATTGTGTATTTTACCATATATTTTGTTTTACATGTACATAGTTCCTAAAGACACAATACACTTGATCATTAGAGTGTGTTATAATTCATGTGATATATTTAATGTATGTTTTTTAGAACTATACTAGGATGGTTATTTTGGTGGTGTCTCCATTGGTATCATAGAAAAGTTTTGACATGTTTGTAATTTACATTAAAAATATTAGGGTATAAATCTTTAGAAAGGTAAACAATTCAATAGAATAATTTTTTTAATTATTACTACTATACCCACATTAGACTAATGCCACTTAGGTTATAATAATACTTCCATAATAATTTTTTTTTCATGTACACATCACCTAAGCTATTTCTTCACCAATTTTTAATGTATAATGAAAATTTAGTTGTTAAAATGGTTATATAAAAATGAAATTTCATAGGATGAGAGGCCACTCATCATATCTGATATGGTCATGTGGCTCAAACCCATTACAAAATATAGAAAAGGGATGACTAATTACCACTATATGATATGTTCTCGTGATTTTAACATCGTTTATTTTTATATTTTTTCATATACGTTATTATATTAATGGTTTATTATATTTATATAGTTTTATTTGGAAACTACATTGATTTAATTTTTATTTTCACATCATCTTATTAATTTTGAAATTATAATTTCATAGTTAGTGAAGCATGATTCATGATTTCATTATCATAATATTATAATATATGACCATTGAAGGTACTTCCATATTAAATTTTATGTGAAAAATAATAAAATAAGTTGTAATGTATAGATAATATGTAATTATTCCATTTTTATTTACATTATAGTTCATCTAAATTGTAAAAAAGTTAAATATATATATATATATATATTATGTTAAAATATTACTTATAAAAGTTTAATTAAAACAATTCATACTAAAAAATTTATAATATTTTTTTTCATTGACTATACATTTACAGAAATATCATAGACAATAAAATACATATTATTACAATATATATATACATATAATGTCCATTACATTTCATTACACATTGTTTGTAAATATAAAATAGTGTAACTAGGATCTCTATAGTGATATACACATGGAATAATAGAAAAATAACTAAAATAAACTCCATCGGGTTAAATTTTGAGGTTAAGATCTCTCATTCAATAAACATCATAAAAAATACAGAAGTGTTAGGAAAAAATAGAAATTATAAATGGTTGTTTAAGAACCATTGTAAAATAGGTAGTGAATAATGGAGAGATAATGAATGCTTATTTATAAGGAAATATTAAAATTTTGTATTATGAATATTTTATAATAAGGAAAATGGGAATTATGACCACAAATTAATGTATAAATTGGTCATTATTGTTTTTGGAACAATAACGTGACCGTTGGGATTAAATTATATTAAAAACCCATAAAATTAGTCAATTATAATTTAAATAATGGGTTATGGTAAATTTAAATGTTTTAAATAAATTTTATTTTAATAAAATTATATTATAAAATAGTTTTTGATGATAATATAAATTAACTATTTGTTATGTTAGTTTTATAGTGATGAGAATGTTAAATATTGCATAAAAAGTTTTTATTTCAAAACAAATAATGGGTTTTATTTATAAAGATGAAAATAACATATTTATAAAAATATATGCATAAAATGAATATAATTTTATGATTCATTTCAGTAAAATTTTATTTGAAAAAATTTGTGAATATTTTCTAAAAAATTTATTTTTTGGGGTAAAATGTTTAAATACACTTTTAAGAAAAATCCCATAACCCTAATGGAATAATATTTATATAAACCTAATCTTAAATTTCATAAATAATTATTATTTGTTAATATATATATATGCTATTAAAATTTTTAAAAAATGTAATTTATTTCGAAACAAAAGTTTCTCATTTTGAAAACATTGACTATATTTTTTAAAAATATCTATTTTTTTAGTTATATGCATATCATATTATAATGATATTTACAAATTTTATGAATTTAATTTGGGAGAACTGTTTCATTATTTTGAATTAGATGTTCAAAGTAAGATACTAAGTGAATTTTTATTATCATGTCACAAAATCTATACCATTAAAGAAAAGCCTTATCACTGAGTATGTAAAATAGTTCAAAATATTAAAATATAATGAATATATATATGAAAACATAAAATAACAACATTTACTGGATTTTTAAGGTTTTTAATATCTATCTCAAGTAATTGAATAATTTATTACCAAAAAAAACATTAAAATTAATGTCATCAAAATTTAGATATCCTTAAACAGAGGAATATTTATTATTTATAATCTTAAAACTACACATCGTCATGTATAAGTAATCGAAAATTCCATCATAACACTCCACACCAAATCCATTGATCATTTTTAACGACCCCAACCCTAGTGAATTAAAATATGTGTTTTAATTTATTATATTGTCATATATACAAGGATTCATATTCTCAATGACCATTTAGTTTATAAGTTTTGGAGATCTAAATACATACATGTTGTCCATTTATTAGTGGGAATGAAAAATAAATAATTAAATAAATAAATGATTACTATCATTGACACACATTAAAAGGAATCATATTCAAAACATGGGGATGGGAGAAAATATGGGTGAGATCGAATTCGCGATAAGTATTACGTACAATGAATGATATGATGAATGAATTTTCATAATAAATATACAGTGATAAATAACTGAAAGCACATAAAATTTAAATAATAAACTGATAATGAAATGAATAAAGTGATAATATCATTTTGAAAAACACATTGATAATAAAAATTGTTTTATAAATCAAGTAAATGATTAATTTTTGGATATCATGTCCTAGGAACATGATATCTCAATCATCAAGATATATCCTCATTAAAGCTTAAATATAATGGGGAAAATCCTATATGATTTAGCCAACATGTTTGTTTCAATAGACCTATCAATTTATGAAGGGGATGACTATAACCGAGACCCTGCCATAAATACTTGTACAATAAATTCCTCATATATATAATAAAAATTTTAATTCCAGAATAATGTTCCTTATTTAGAAATATCCATATTGAATAAAGGATACACCTTTATCTATATATCCCAATTCAATCAAAGATAATTAAAATTATATAGAGTTTGTAAAAATAGTATAATATTTATGATGTAATAATATTAGTCATACATGAATATATATATGTATGATAAATATAATTTTTATTAAAATATGATTGTTTGATTAGAAAATCAACAATCAATAAAATAATGTGAGATTTTAAAATATCATTTACCACTTGGTAACAGTCAATTCAAATATCCTTAGATGATATAATTAAAAATTCAACATTAAAATAAAATTGAGTATGAATAAATCGTAATATTACATTTAATAGGGTAATTATATACAATATATAAAATAAATTACGTCTATAGCATTACTATATGCCTAAATGACGGGAAATTGAGACGAAGGCCCATACCTCACACATCATTTTGAATGAATGTGATTTCATATTTAATATTTTTTTATAAAGATCTTATTAACTTATAATATAGTCATATATATATTTATAATGCCATATATGATCTTTTTATAACATATTATAACATGTTCATTAAAAAAATCATTATTGTCATTATTTTTATTGTTAATTATCTATTTTTTTCAATAATATTTTTTCATGAAGTACACAGTTCATGAACAAATTATATATCCCAATTACCATAATAATAATAATGATATAATTATGGAAAATATACTTCAATAATACATTTAATACCAATTATGAAATAATATTTTGACAGATAATGTATGTTGCGTTCATGGATAGGGTATGTCGTAGATACACTTGAGTAACATTTCCATTTTCAAATGATAATTAAGTATAGGAGGTAAGATACATTTTTTCATCACGTAATTAAAATAATATAATAAATAAATTTTTTTTTCATAATTATACATTTATATGTCATGTTTTCTGTGTTCTTATGAAAAGAGACTCACAACATTTCATGAAGGTCATAGTCCACATGTAGATGGATGAAATTATCATCTTTCATTGAGTGAAATAGTATGGATTTAAATGATATATATTATATTTTAAAAATGGTAAATATTTCATCAATATAATTATTATTCTTTTTATATCAAATATAATTCTAAAATTTTTTCTTTATTAAATTCTACGTTATATATTAGTGAATAAAATTGAATTTCCTTAAGTGGTGGTATCCCTCCACACAAATGACTGATGTTATCATATCCCCTATGGAATAGAATTTAAAAAGATAAATATGATATAAATAATTTTGAAAATTAATTATGTCATAAAAAATATATATATACTTTATATCCATCATCATTCGTAATAGTAAAAGGATGTAATTGAAACAAATAATGACATCAGGTTTTTGAGGCGATAGTCCGTCGTACACCCAAATGAAAATATCATAACCCATATTATGAATGTGGTGATGATTTTAGGTTATGAAATTGATATAAAAATATCAATATATGGAATATACTAATGTTTTAATATAATAATTTTTGAGTAATAAATTACCGATTTAAAGAAAAAATAATATTAAAATGAAATTGTAAGAATATTGCATACTTTTAGGTATCCTACTTATGAATTTACCAATGCCTTCCCACGATGGTTTCATACACAATATAAGGATTATATAATGATATAAGTGACATTGGTTAGTTACTGTAGAATTTTTTTAGTGTACAAATAGATTGACATGAGTGAATTTGTTATGAGAGTGTGTGCCCATTTATTATTGAGGATGAGTGTGTATTTGAAAAATTCCCATAATGAGAATTAAATTGTAGACATAGTAGATCAAAATTTTTAAAGATGTGGTTGGATGATTTATATTATTTATTAACTCTTCCAACACATATAAAATAACATTTTATTAATATGTTGTTCTTTATGTTCTATGTAAATTTACTTTTACCATTATGTTTATCATAAGGATAACTAGAATTTTTATCGTAGGAATTTTGTTTTTTAATCATATAATAAAATGAGGATTATTATATTATTCAAACCCTTATGAATAGAAATATTATATATAATTTATCAAATATAAATCCTATGTTTATTGAAATTTAATTTTAACACATGTGCATGTAATATCCAAAAATGATTTTTTAATCGTAAAAGTTTTAACAATATTTTCACAATTAATGATTAAATATACATACAATAAATAATAAATTGGTCTTTTTAAGGACAATTTTTTATATTAATAAAAGTTTAAAAATATCTTAAAATTATATAGTTTTTTAGATATTTTGAATAGTTTAATAAAATAACATATTTTTAAAAAATACATTAACATAAATTTTGACTTTATTCATTTAATTTTAATTTAAAAAATATAAATAAACTTATAGAACTATATTATATTCTGTTGAAACCTATATGAAATTTTATAATATATCTAATTAATTAATTTTACATAATAATTAATTAAATATAGTTTTATTATATAATTTTGTGTATCATTTTTTTCAGTTTTTTATTTACTAAATAATTATCAAGTGGGTTTTCTTATGATTTATATTAATTATAAAATATATAAAAATTAATAATAAATTAAAAATATTTAAAAAATCATATCTATATGAAATTAATATTTATAATCAAATATATGATTGTTTTCATCTCTATCCCAATTTATTATATATATTGATACCATCGTAGGTTCCAGTTTTTGTATTTTACTCTATATAACATATTTTATAACTCAGATTCATGGAAAAGATTCCAAAATACTCACAATATGTGATCTTAATGTGAAATTTGTCTATATAATTCAATAAATTATGTGTTCTAAAAATTGGTATGTTATCTTTACTACTATATTCATATCTTGACCACTAGTAGATATTTTTTACCTTAAAATGATAAATCATTTTTATAGTTTTCATAATTTATTTTGGCCATAAATTAATTTTAAATTGTTATATAATATAAATTACTTTTCATGTAAATAATAAATCCATTTTATAAAATTCCATTCATGTACGTGCATGAATTTATTTTAAAAATAATATCATTGATGGGATGAGGTATCAGGGTTTTAATGTGAATATTTTTAAAAGCGTACAATGTTTTGATTACAAGATTCAATAAAAAAATGATTCCCATTGACTAAATTTGATTAATACAAATATTTATAATTGAACTGATTTTAATTTGAAAATAATAATAATATTTTTTAACATTATAAATAACATAATTAAAAATGATATTTTAAAATAAAATCTATTATGTTTCACTATTAATCATGTAATGAAACAATTTAAAAAAATATAAAAAATTAATATATGGTAATTTTTATTTTACAATTAAAAAAAATTATTTTAAGAAAATAAATTTTCTAAATATGGTAAAATTTAACACATGGGATTAAATTTTAAGAAATATATTGTTGGGTTCTTTTTTATTAGCATCATGTGTGACATAAAATGTTAAATAAAATAATATTATTACCAACTTTTGGGTGTTATATTCTTCCCACCATAATGAAATTTCATCCCTAAAATTTAAAATTGATCTTGGTAATATTATTCATTAAATTTGGAAATACCATTTTTTTGAAAGAAATATTCTAAAAGGGTTTATAAGAAAACATTTTAATTAGAGAGAACTGGGATGCACAAATGTCATATGGAATAACCTATAACAAGGTATCACAGTAGAATAATATTAATGGGAATTAAAAAATTAAATGTGTAAAACAAAACCCAAATTTTGATGATGAGTGATATAGAACATGGTCAAGAGAAATTTAAGAACCACAAATTTATAAACTAGATGTGTTAAAAGGGTCATTAATTCATTGGAAATAATGATATATGGACATCATTTTTGTTTTAATATTTTTTTATAATCTTAGGGAACTATTTCACTATATAAAAATACAATTTAATACACTTAGATTATATATTATTATCCCATGGACAAAATTATACCTTTTCTTTTTTATTCAATAGATATAGATTTCATATCATTGTCTATGAAATAAATATCCTAAATGTTTTTTAATCATGAATCACTAAAATAAACATTTAATACATTTTAAGATCAACTAAATAGTAATAATTCATTCTTCCTGTCTTTTCTAAAATAAAAATAGTTGTAAAAAGTTATTCATTAACACCAAATGTTCAAAATATACAATTACATAATTAATTGACCATGAGGATTATGAAAGAAATGATTGAATGTATTTAGAAGTTGGTACACTAAATCAAATATTTATTCCCCTTAAAATAAAAAGAGGCTATTAATTTCACATTCCAAATATGTAATTACCTCGATCACCATAATACAATTATTAAAAGTCAATGATTTCTTATTCAATAAGTAATACAATTAATATTGGATATATGCATTAAATAAAAAATGATTTAAAATACATTAATTATAGTATACAACACATTTTATGTAATTATTGATCACCCCAATATAGCCAATACTATAAAATTTACTTTATCCATAGGAATCATATATTTAACCCAAAATCATTTTCATATCATTAGGAACATATTAATAGTTATATATCTATTTATCATTTATTTTTATCAATTTATTCTTTCAACGGAATCATTTTTCTTGGTTATCAGTATCATTTACCACACACATAGAAATGCATGAATAAAATTTACTACATTATAATACATATTATTTTTATAATTATTATAAGTATAATATCATTCAGAAATTTATCAATTGATATAATTCATGAATCCAATCACAAGTACATTATTAATTTTACATAATTTTTGGAAATAATGTAAGACTGACCATGTACCATTATATTCAATGG
Source organism: Viscum album (assembly GCA_963277665.1). Classification (NCBI taxonomy): domain Eukaryota; kingdom Viridiplantae; phylum Streptophyta; class Magnoliopsida; order Santalales; family Viscaceae; genus Viscum; species Viscum album. Next base: position 809,938 of record CAUJRU010000154.1, read on the forward strand.
AGATATATTTTTTTATGATTGAGACATTATTTTTTTCAGTTCCCAATCACTTTTTTATTGATGAATTGTACATTGGAATCCATTCTATTTCCATTGAAATCAAAAGTATAGTGTGAATTCTCTACACAATTATAAAAAATACAATTAATTTTATAAAAGAACTTGGGAAATTCATTCCAAAATTGTAACATGTGCAAATAATCCTTATTTATATTCAGCCCTTTATCCATTTTTTATCTACAATCATCTTCTTATATTTATTCTCTTTGATTCTATAATACATGGAGATTTATTATCTGTCTTGATATCAGATAAAATAATTTCATCATATGAAGGAAAATATTAATAGACAAACATCCTTTAGATAATTTTCTTAATCCCTTTAATTAGTTGTTCATTCTTGACCTCTATACTGCGTATATATTCAATACAATACCTCGAATAACTTGTAATGTTATCCTCATACTCAACAACAATTTGTTCTTAAATTTTCATTAATCTAAGGATCATTTTCATCATTTCAATTTGATACTCCCGAGAAGAATATTTTTTGAAGTACATTCCTTGATATCATTCCTTTGAAATAGTTATACTTCCTCTAACCATTGTATTCATGATAAAAACCCACCATTTCATAACATATCCTTTGAGACAATACTCGACATGTGAAACCATTCCCTTTTCATCAAAACGAAACAAAAAAAATATCTTCTCTAGAGGCACAAACCATTGTTAAGAAACCAAGGGAATAGAATTATCTTCAAATAATTGGGAATTGTATCCCATAATATTATCCAACATTGATGATTTATAATTTTGAATAGTTTTTTCATTTTTGGAATGCATATTTGTGATCACACGACAAATATTCTCTAATATAGCCATGATTTTTATAGTTACAACACGATGTATTATCTTCATCAGTAAGTAAATCTATATATCATTCATGAGAATTGATACCCTTATTCCTTCTAGGTTCTATTTTTAATCAATGATATATACTGGATTATCTCATAAATTTTTGAGTTAAAAAATATAATGTATAATTAAATATATGGTGAATCACATAAAATATATTAGAATTTATGAATTATTAATGTCAAAATTATAAAAAATAATTCTCTTGGGATATCTATATTTTAAAATACTCAGAAATGGTTTATAATAAAATGTGTATTATCCTAAAAAGATCCTTGACGAGTGTTAATATATTTGTTAATGAAGACTTGTTGTCATCATGCACCAAGTAATAATCGGGTCATACCCAATGATAACTTTTTGACATTATCACTCATTGATACCACTATACTTGTACCATGTCGACTATTGCATTCAATTATAGAATATATTTCTATGAATAATGATATAATATATTCCTTACCAAATTATTAGAATGTTCTTCCATACTAATCCTCAAAGTGTATCATAGGGTTATATTCCCTAATATAGGTTTTCCAAAATCTATTTCCCATAGTTTCATATAAAATACCTTTGATAGAACATATAGAAACCACGACCCTAGTAACACATATCTAGTGTCTTAATTATTACATTGGCATATATTCTAGGTGTCAACTCATGAAGAACAAATCAGTTTAGCAATTTTAAAGAACTCTAAGCACAAAATGATACCTATGATACATTCAAAATAGAAAATAAAAAAACAATAGAAAATGATCAAAATCCCTAATACTTATTCAAATGATTCATATTCATAAGTTTGGTAACTATAAAAAATTAAGGGAGATCACAATGCCCAGCAAGTCTTATGTATAACTAAAGATATCATGAAATAATTAGAATAATCAATAGGAAATGGAAAATAACTATAAACACCATCATATTAAATATATTCACTATCATGATAATATATGTAATAATTAATAAGGAATGGAAATTAACTAAAATAAATTTTACTTAATTAATAAATTGATTATAAAATGAGACTATGTATAATAACTTTATGAAAAAACTCTTATATAATAAATGAATTCTTAATGAAGGAACTATTTAATTATTTGTTGTAAAATCTTAGGAACATGATACATCTATTATAATAATCATCCCTCAAGAAACATTAAAACTTCTTGGTAACAAATCATATAATTTGACCAACATGTATTCATCAAGAGAGCTATTGATTCATCAATGGGATATCTATAATAATTAATGTCATGAACTGGTCCGGGTCGACAAGACTTGACATCCGACCAATCTCAAAACAAGGCTTAAATCATGTCTCCCTATATTCCATAGGTTTCTAACTGGTGGAGAAGGGATAAAATATTTCACTAGGTATAATTATCCCTCCAATTATAGATTTAAAATATAGGATATAAACTAAACATATAAACATCCATGAAATTTTTATTATACATAAGAAAATAAACTAAAATATTTTAATAAATGGGATGATAAATACAAAATAGAAAAAAACATATAGACATCGTTCGAACATTGGGCCGACCGCACAAAAAATTAAAAAAAAATTAAATACTTATGGATCTACAACAACATAGAGGAAAACCAAAAACCAGATCTATAGGAGAGGTGGATAACTCTAGCACGAACCTAAAAATTCACTTGAGTGAATCTTGCCGGAAAGAAAACACTTGTACTCTTCCTCATCCAATACAATATAGTAATCTTAAAATAAGACATTTTTATACATGTACACTAAGGTTCGCATATAGGGAGTGAGAAAAAATTATTAATATGTTATCGACAATGGTGTTCTAAACATCTACTATCATTACATATTCATGAAAAAAAATCATTTCTAGTCTAGTTGATTTTGAATATGAGAATAAATGATTAGAAAAAGATAGAAAATATTTAAATTAACTACACAATAATGGATAAGAATAATCCTAGATATCTACTATTACAATTACAATTAAAACTACCCTTGCTCAGGCCACATCTAGATCAATTTTGAACCTTATACAACTTAGCCATGCATCATGCTCATCCATCTGATCAAGAAGAAGCTCATTTTTCGAACTCATGGAAATGATCACAATCCACACCTTATTATTTCATACTATAAATAAAAAACCATAATGAACCTAATAGGCACTGGGACTATAATGGTGTTTCTCAAAATTGCGATAGAAAGCCCTTGATCACCTCGAAAATATTCTACCATTCCCAAAATACATGAAAAAAATTATTACGAGAATGATCATATTAACACCTCATCAGGATGCCTAGTCAGGCCACAAAACCTAATGAAAATAGTGTCCAGGGGAGAAAAATACTCCCTATAGTTCAGTAACCCTATCTCTATGTGAACTATTAGGATAATGTGGCTCCACTCATCTATATGAGTCAATAGCTCAATATCCCCTCTAAATAATAACAATACAAAACCAATAGAAGAGTGTAATAAGATTAAAATACATGTTTATTCATTGTCTACTAATATTAAAATGGTATCCCAACTCAACAATCACGAATAAGAACATCCTCAAACTACCAACCACCAATCAAACACTTGGGTCAGATAAAACCGGCACCCATAAAACCAAACTATTTAACTGGCACCCGACACCTCAGAATCCATCCAACATAGGGTAACCACCACAGCTCCAAGAACCTCAACAGAATAAGAGACCCTATATGGGGAACAAAAAACAAACCTCAACTCAGGAAGGAAACATACGAGGGTCCCCTCATGAAAAATCAATCTATGTTCTAACCCGCTCAAAAGAACCATGTATGGACTCCAATCTAAAAAATTAATATGACTTTACCAAATGAGAAAACTCAAAAAACCCCTCACCCATACAAAATATAATTCCTCTTAACATATCTTTAATTCCTATATCAACTATTCTCAATAGATCGTAGGCATACATGAAATCCAATATTGTCAAACCACCATGAAGTCTACTACCTAGGCCAATCATATGCATACAGACCAAAACCCCAAACAACAAACTATCAATCTCATGAAATAAAAAAAATTGATTTAGACATATAGAATCATTCTCAAGATGTTTAATAGGTACAACATAGAATAATAATTAAATGGTTTTTGTTGGCCGCAAAACATCCAAAAAGTCTTGTAATACACATCCCAACTTATTGGAGGATTGTTGAACAAAAACCTCAAAGGGATCCTACCACACATATATATAAATGTACTAAAATTCATATAGAAAACCTCTAAATTTTAAAAGGATTTCATCAATATGATCTAAATAAAAAAATATAATAGACTACATAGAATTCTAATTATGTCACAATCGAATAATTAAATGGAAAACAGTCTAGGGACGAATATGTACCAGAAGTTCACCTCTGGTACATGATGTGTACCCCCATGTGTTTTCCATATTTTTTTTATTTCATACATTCAATGTGTACTTTCAAAATGTACATCACATGTATCCCATTATTCTTTACATGTGTCCCATCATGGGTATATGCACATGTAAGACACCAAAATATGACGACATGTACTGTCGGTACAAATTGTGTTAACCCACGTGGGTACCTATCTATAATTTAGGTCATGTATCTCGCCCATGTGTGTAATTCTATATAGTGTGATCCACACATAAGACCTTTATATGTATCCTACCAGACTATATACCCTTCAATACTAGGTACCCCCCATAAGTTGATTGACCGAGTACTTGACCACACAATGGAGACACAATACACAGTGTGTATCCCCGACATATGGAATGTAATTACAAAAAAAACTCATCATACATGAATTGGAAGAACAAAAAACTTTTTTTCTATAAGTCACACATATTGTGATTAGGATTTCTCGAATGGAAATCCCTCATAACACCCAAAATGCTTTAATGAACCTAAAAACCACCATATTTTCCATTTAGAAGAATAAAAAATATTATAAAAAATACTAAAACCTAAACAATTATTATAGGAGTATTTTCAATGAAAACCAGAAAATAAATCTACCACCAGGTAGAAATCACCGATTCTTTAATTCAAACCATGTTCTCCAGCACCCGTATGGTGATCCAGCATGACTCAAGCACTATGGCATCACATCCTTCTACGCCTCTCATTCTTACATCCATCTATTCTCCCCCTCCTCTCTCTTAACCAAAGTAAGAAATATTGGGGTTGGTCATACATGCTACAACAAGGGAGAAAAAATAAAAAATAATGAATAAGGGATAGAATAAGAAATGTAAAAATGAAAAAACAAAAGTGAAAAAGGAACCAGAATCTAACCTAACAACCAATACTAGGTTATGCCCCTTCATAAAAAAACCAAAAATTATACAATCAAATACCATGTCATATTTATGATATGACACTCCACAATCAGGATATCACAGACTCAACATGTATATTTACTAACAAATAAATATTTCGATATTAAATATTCATCCATAATTTGAATGACATAGAAAGAAAAAATACTCTTAATGTATGGTAAACAAACAATTATGGGAAAAATTGATTAGTCAATAGAATCAACAGACATCTTCTGAGTAGGTAAATTAACATTTTTCACATTTAAAGCCACCCATGGGAAAAAAATCAAAATTTCTCAATTTTTTTGCAATCATTTGTGATGATGTTCATGAAAACATCGAAAACATAAAAACATATCTCCTAAAGAATAATGGTTACTAAACCAACCCACAATCATAGAATATAATGTAAGTCATCAAACACTACCATAACCATTCAACGACAGTTTTCACAACACCAAAGACAATTCAAACACGATATAAAATCAATTGTGGCAGACTAGATATTCAGAAACATAAGTGTATCATTATTATTTACCGTCAACCAAGAGAAAAAATAAAAGTCACATGCTCATTCCACTACCAAAAAAATTAATTTAATTGTAAATGATGTTCACACATAATCTCCAACATGAAAATCCAACCATTAACGTTAGTTGAAACACTAGGAACGCCAACCCCACTCTTAATGAATCCCATGAAATAAGGACGACAACCCACAATAACCAATTGTGATTTCCCCACAATAAGGATTCTTCATGACCAAAATAACTCTCAGAAAACTCAAATAAGGAAATTATAACTTCAAATAAAACAAAGAATCCCCTTTATTCTTGGAACCAACAACAACCCCCACCCCCTCGTAGACACCAATCGAAGACCACATGTGCCCAACCATACTTTGACCATGATACCCAATCAAAAATCAAAACCGATATGTTCAAGAATAAAAAAAATGTCCCTCTCCTCCAAATACAAAACCACAATGCCATATATAACATGATAAACCAAGAGAACTCCAATCACTTCATCACACAAGCCTACGACAACATCACCCTCAGCACATAACATATCAAATCCAACATAAATTATGTAAATGTAAATCACAATATAATAATCTATGATGAATCATTTTATTTATCAACCCATCCACCTATAGAGGTAACAAGGCTCGCCAATTTTCACCCTCACCAATAAGACTTTCTACACATCCCTCGATAATGTGAATGCCCCTACCCCTCCAACAATCACTCATGAAAGGATCCACATGATCAGTCATCCAAATAACAATAATTATTAAAAAAAAAAGATTATATAAACATCCATGTTCATAAAATGATTCATGACCATGTTCCTAGTTCAATTATGAAAATATCAACATAATTATAATTTATAATTTTCATAAAAAAAGTGCATCAATCTAGGTAAAATTCTCATATGAGTAATAGCCAAAAAATGAATAACAATCCCAAAATCCTGGAAACATGTATTTCCAAGAAAAAAATTGCTAAAAAAGATACAATCTAATATCCATCATAGGCTCTAAAAAAATCCAATATATTATGTGACCTGACACCTTAAATAATAATATAATGAAAAAAAATAAAATAATACCATTTTTTCATGAATTAGTTTGAGTAGACATGAACTATCACCAGATCCGGCCAACAATAATGACTCCAAATTTCCTCCACCTACAATAAAGTCTTCCAACTACGGGAAATGAACTATAATGATATAGTGGGAGATTATACTATGATATTAGTGTGATAATAGGGGAAATTAACCAAACATTTAATCATCCATTAACATTATAGATTACAAAATTTAAAATACAATAATAATAGTAGTAATTGAAATAGTGTATGAATTCAAGAAAAACTAATCCTAAAGATAATAGTTTCCCACTAGGCCAACCACATAGAGATGAAACAAAAATACACAAGGATCTACAACTACTCTGAGTCAAACCACATACTCGACCTCCTCTAGGGTTGGAAATCTCCTGCTTGAACCATAGCCCCCAAACACGTGGTTTCTCTTGAACATGAAACACTGGGATATCACAAGATCGCATATACTACAATGAACCTTAAATCAGAAAAAATCTCTACACAAACACAACAGATCAAGTGTTGGATTGAGATAAAAAATTCTGTAGGACTCCTCAAATGGTGGTCATAATATAATATACTCTAACACGTGCATTAACGTGGGTCATGTATAGCCTAGACTAACATGAATACATGTTTAAAAGGTAAAAAATATAGAAATCCCATAAATGAAGTAAACAAATCAAAAATACCCCAAGTTCTAGTATAAATCCCATAGGAAGTAATACCACCAGTCTGACCTAATACAGAGGAATTAAAAACATGTTCCACATAGAGACAACATAATGTGCGTCCACCTGATAAAGAGGTAGATCCAAATCCCAATGCAAGTATAGGTACACATTCTACAAATTAAGATATCTTCACTGGTTCCAAAACACCAAAATTAATCTACCATGAACAAATACTCCAATAGTAAAAATTCAACTTGTGATGGTGAAATGTTTTTCACGTTAGGAGTATGATATTATACACTATTTCCAAAATAACTAATTTCCAAAACAAACCATTGAAAGAATTAGAGAGATGCCTATGCAGGCCACATAACCAACATATGATAGATTCCCAGAGAGAAAAATATCTTTTATGGTACACTAACCACATCCCTAGGATAAATAATTTCCTAAAGAAGATTCACTTATATAGATCATTCATTAGCTCTCTAGCCATGCCTCACACAACCATCCATAACAAATAGAGGAGAGAAACAATATCAATTTGGAGGTTTATTGCTGGTATAATAATATCAGAAATAACTCATCCCTTGTCAATACTAAATAAGAACAACCCTGAACCACCAATCTATATCTCAACCACCAGATTTGGCTAGAACCCATGCCCTCTAACCACAACCACTGTATACGTCCATGAACATAAACCTTACATAATCGTGAAATATCTTAATAATTTAGATTGAGGAACTTTTCAAGTTTAAAATTTTAAAGAATTAGACCATAACTATTACATTAGATATCTAATATTACAATGTTGACAATTATACTATGTATCCATTTTTTCATAAAACAAAAAATCTTAAACAAAAACAAGAATAATTTTCTTGATATAAATCTTCTCGATATAATCATTTCTCTTACCCTTCCTTCTATCCTGTGAAAAACATTTCCAAAACATTGTATGAGCATCAAAATCTCAATAAAGATAATAAATATAAGAAAGAAAAAATTATTCCATCAATAAATACAAATCAAAGAAATCATATTTTTCGATATTTAACAAACCAAACAAAATCATAAGAATTATGAATAAAAAATGTAAATCATAAATAATTAAGGTAATTTTTGGCAGACATAAGATACAAATGTAGTAGCTTTTACAGCGACATAGCGAGTAACATTTCAAACATCCATCACAATTAATTACTTTAATCTCTTAAGAAAAACAATGAAATTTACCTCTATCACGTTACCTTATGCATTAGAGATCAATCTCGGCCTCAACATCCATTGGTTTATCAAATAACCACTTATATACGTAAACAATTACCAAGAACCATAACATAGTCACAAGACATGAACAAGCATAATGGAAATATATCATTTCCACATTTCAATAATATATCAATATATTGAGAAAATCAATCCATTCTCAAAAGCATTTCAATACCAATATATTTAAAAAGTGTATATGGTATTTACGTTTCTTTTTTAAACACTATGGCGTATAGAGGACGGAAAATATCAAATATTTCTTGTGGTAACGGAAAGGTCGTTGTCATCACATACATTAAAAATAAACCTTCCCATTTCCATTTACTAAAACGCTTTGTATGAAAAAGGTTCCCTATGAATGAAATGAATATTCAAAGGAGTTTATTCACCATATAAAATAAAACTGTGTATAAATCAAAATATGCCTCAATGAATGGAGATTGGTGATACGCCCCTTACAATGAACATTTTCTAAAAAAAAATTGATTTAATATGTGTATTCAATATAATAAAAAATAAATCATGTATAAATACATGATATGATATAAATATTTATTTCTCACATAATCAATGAAATACATAATCATGATAGAGAAGATCATCCCAAAGAATTAAAATTGGGTTATGAAGATCCCTTACCTCCTGTATGACTTAACAAGACTGTTCATTAATTTTTGGATTAATAAAATAAATATAATTTATTCATTATTAAGTTAATTTTGCTTGTTTAATATTCCTTTCATATTACTTTTTAACATGTTATATACCTATATAGACATTTATGTTAATAACAATTGTTTGGTTGATATTTGGTACTTGATTCAAAAATTATGTTCCTTTAATTACATGTTGTCCAAGTGTTCAGAAGTCCATTATAATGAGAATGATATTCAGTATTTAGATATCATATATATAATATATATCCAGTATATATATATATATATTTATAATTATACATAAAATTTTGGGATATGAAAATGAAATGCACCGTTCATGAAGATGGTAAGTTGTACCTAATCATGGACGCAACATTCATTTCTATAGCATCCTTAATGGAATGAAAAAATATTGATACAAAGGTATATAATAATTATAATATAATATCATATATAATATTGTTATATCTATCCATTATATATTCTATGTATGGTATTAACAAGTCATATCTTTTTAATGGGGTGTTAGTCTGCACTTCCTCAAATTAAATTATTGTATTTACCTATTATGGAAACAATAAAATTTTTATATACATGAAATATATAGATTCAAATAGACTATATAAATATAATATATTTCACATATAAATATATTTACATAATAATGGCCACCATGAGAGGCAGTAGGATATAATTGAACAATCATTTTTTTGTGAGACATTTGATCGTCATCCACAAAAACAATTTGTTCATATCAATTAGATGAAGGCGTTGGGATGTATAGTTCGAATTCGTCACATTAAAACAACCTAGTATATTTAGGATGGTATTTTTTTAATAAAAGAATGGAATAAAGAGAGTTTATTGTGGTTGGACAAGGAAAATAATAGAAAATAACATGATAGAAGATGTTACCTTTAAATCTCTTAACACTCGTTGGTTTGATCCAGAAGGAATTATTGAATTTATTTCTTCAAAAACATAGGTTTATTGGTGGAATAATGGTATGTTGGGAGATTTTTCGGGAAAATTTTGTATGAGAAAGCGGTCATGATAGGTGTGATTAAGGGTTAGAGTTGATGGATTTTTATAAGGTGAGGAGGGACTCTTTACAATAGATTGAAAATATTATTTTATTATAAACTAAATTTAGATTTCTAAATAACCTCAAATAATTTAATTTGAAGATAAGGTGATTATTTTTAGAAATAATAACATCCAATTGGTTTTAGACATGTTTAGGGCATACAATTAACCTTATCATTTAGCTTTATGATTTAACAAACTAATTTTACTTTAACCATGTCCTCTTCTATATTCATACGTCGTGGTTAATCTATTTAAAATTAATTGAAAAGCGACCCAAAAATGGGTACATAATGTCTTTCTTTACATAATATATTTAAGTTAGAAAAATGTTAGATATTTAGGATTATTTTATCATTTAATAAAATAGTACTCATTTTAAAAACACATTTATGTAATTATATAAACATTTCATATCAATAAATTTAAAATCATCTATAAAAACTCGATTATTTCAAACAATAAACATTAATTAAAATATAACGAGTTATAATCATACATAAATTTTTTTTATGAAAAAAAATTCAAAATAAATTTATTTTAATATTTATAATATCATTTATTTAAAACATTCATTAATAAAGTAATCATTACATCATCATTGTGTCAAAAATAAATTTATTTATATGTTGACTAAAAATTATATATAATATATAGTATTGTATGAAATATTTTATATTTATAATGACTATTTATAGTAATAAATATCACTTATATAACCCATTATAATTTTTTTACAATGACATATATGTCTATGTTATAATTTCCTTTAAAGTAAATTTATTTTTATAACGTGGCATTTTAACTTAAAAGTTGCTCCATGGATTCCAAAAATCGTTTCATGGATTCCCATGGTCAGACATATATTAGCCAGTAGGATAAATCCCTGTTTTTTGGTAATTTAATTTAATTATAATATTATGTTTTGGCACTTATATTATCATATTTAACCTTTATCCACTATAAATAAAATATTTTCTGATGTTATTATTGACAATTCCTAAAAATAAAAGATAACTATTTACAAAAATCGGACCACCTAATTCAAAATATGGCATCAATTTTCCTAATTAATTTATTATATGTTTTAGAAATAAATTTAAAATTAATTCATGTTGTAAAAACAAAAAAAACGTGTTTTAAATAAATAATAACTATCAAAAGATTGACATTTGTTTATGTCCAATTACAAAAGGAAATTTCTTTAAATGACAATAATTGGATTAAATGGAAAAAAATAATCTAATTACAATTTAAAAAAAATTAAAAAAGTTAATCAATGAATATAAATAAATATATTAAATGGATTTTTTCAATAAAAAGTAGAGTTTTCACTATTCATCAAAAAATGAACATTATTAGAAAAATACCAAAATTTTATCCAATATAAATTTTGATGTCCTTATTCTAAAGAAAAATTTAATTTTTTAAAATTTGACATATAAAAGTGCCAAAAAAATTGATATAAAAGCTATTGAACATCAAACGGTGTCAAAACTACCATTTAAACATATTAAAGTATTTAGTATAAAAATTAGATTCATTTTAATTTTAAGCCTCTAAATATTATGGCTATATGAAAAAATATTTAACAAACATGAATAATCATATTCTTGTTAGTTTTGTTCATTCCCTCCAATACAATAGTTAGGTTCTAATTAACATTTAAAATAATATTATCATATTATATTTTTTTTGGTTTAACTCAAAGTTGTGTGAAAAATAAATTTTCAAAGAAACACATTATTGCGTGTTGAGTACACTATCAGACCATTCATCCCATTGAATGTAAAATTAATATTTAACTCAAAAATATTAATATATTTTATAATATAATATTAATTATTTACCTGGGATGTTAAATCCTTCCCCCATTGGGGGAACTACCTCCTCACAATTTTAAATATGGGAATGGAAACATAATTGAATGTCCTACATCAGTAAAATAGTCTATACAACTATCACATTAAAAGAAATAAAGAGAAGTAAAAATGTTATCCTAAGATAACCAATACAAGGATTCCATGTTGGAATACATGGATATGGATGATATACTATATGTCATGTTTTGATGGAGAGTGATTGAAAACATGATAAGGATAATATTAAAAAAAAGCAAAAAACTGGTGATGGGTTAAATGATAATTGGTTTCACATTGGGAAAATTAAATGAACAATATTTTTGTATTTAGTTCCATTTCATAAATTTGGAGAGTTAATTTATGAGATTTAGTATGGACATAAGGAAATATATTATTATTTCAATTAGAGATTAATCATTTCATAAGATTACACCAAAAACTAATATTTTCTCAAAACGATGAGTATTAAATATGACTTGGTCACACAAGAAGTGATAGAATCAACATCTAGAGAATCACATAGTCCACAAAAGATGACCTATATAATTTTTTTTCCTTAAGACAATAATGAAAACCAAAATGGATAGTACAGATAAGATAACCCCCCAAAAGGATAATCTTTTACAAAAATAAACACAACTCTTAATCTCCAAAATTGAACAAACAATACCCAAAGTTCTACGAATACCATTCAATAATAAATTGTCATATAATTCTAAATAATTCAAACTATGATGAAATCCAAAATCGAAGAATAATTTTATCATATAGTCTTCCATAGTAAATATTAGCATTTATCTCCAAATTATATTGACTACTCTATAAGTCTCAAACTAAAGTGTAATTAAAAAATTACATATTTTATATTATAGGTTAATCATTTTGATAAATAAACTGAATCGCTATATGTCAACAATGAAATCATAGATACATCCAAAATAAAATTTCAATCATAAATCCATAAATGAAATCCCATAGCATTCTATTTTTTTTGTATATAGTGTCACCACATGATAGGAAATGTATTCCATAATAACCATCATCACATAATCAACTAATAATTTTATTATAAATAATATAACCATTTGATAAAACATATGTTCCAAAAATCAACTTATTCTTGATCCATAAAATAATTTCACTAAAAAAATAACTCATAATAACAGGGGACTTCATATAGGCCAGTGGTGGGAGATTCACCCTTGTCACCCTTCGGTTGTGGGTTCGATTCCTACAGCCTTGCGGGATATGACAATTTTTCACCCATCATGCATGTTTCCCCTTTTTATAAAACTCAAAAAAAACTGAAACGTGATTTAACCTCAATAGTTTTATTATACATCTCATTTTTATTCCAACTCATAGTTGCATCAATATCTTAATTTGTTAATATATATATATATATTGAAATTTTTTACCTTTATATGATAAAATAGCACTATTAGAAAAGAAAGAACATTGTACCTTGATCATGGTGTCCACCTGGTTTGATTATCATCTAGTTCACATAGATAACAGGTCCATGCATTGCAAAAATTATTTAGAAATCCTTTAGAATCATCAAATTCATCTATCCAAATACACCTCATATAACTTGGGTCATATGGGTGTTCACAATTTTTTTTTGAATATATTAATCTATGACATATAATTTCATTCCATCTGATAAAAATTGATTTTTGTAAAATAGTTGGACCATGATTGTGTTAAACATTTAATAAATGGTAATTTTAAAATACCATTAGTATGTGCTGAGAGGATATATTTTAAAAGAAAATATTAATTGGTTGTGCAGGGGTCTCCTTCTTCATCACCTTTTTAGAAATAATAATATGCTTAAAGATGTAGTGATATGGTAAAATAATTGATCATGCATTGATAATATTTACCTTTCTGGAAGATATGATCCATGATCTATGATGTTATTGAGTTATGGTGGAGGTGTTTCATATATCAAAAAAATATTACATGTGATTTTTATGCTTGAAAATGTTTCACAATCATACAAGCATGACTTTGCAATAATTATTGTAGATAGGTCATTAGGAAAAGTTATGAATTTTAATTGAGATCGTCCACCTTCCATTTGTAACCGATATTCTCTGTACTGAAAATGTTATAGAACAAATATTTAACTAAAATAATAGACATAGAGACTAATGATGTTCTTAATGAAAACTAATAATCGCAAATGTTTTCAAAAAATACCTATGATACCAACTATAAGGCCTCTTCCATAAACAGTACATAGTCGGGAATTAAGTTAATAATTCAAATTGAGGATATTTCCAGGTTTAGAGCATAAGATAATTAGGACATAACTATTACAATACATCTCAAATATTACAAAGTGGTCACTACTAATCAGTATCCATTTTTTAAAAAAAAATACTCTTAGAAAAAAATAATATTTTCTTGATATAAGTCATCTTGAATTATTCTTTTCTCTTACGCAGTGTTTTATCCAGTGAAATAAATTTCGAAATCACGAGATGAGAAATAAACCCATTAAAAATTATTGAACAATGAAAGAAAACATTAGTCCATCAATAAATACAATTCATTGAAATCTCACATTTCCAAATTTAACATACCACACCTTAGTCAATTTTTTATTATTATTAGAAACTACTTTCTGGATAAGTGGAAACCTTACAAAATCATTCAATGCCACACAAAGACCATAATAAATAGAAAATATATTAAAAATTAAATGTTAAAATATAAAATTAAAAATTTCAAACAACAACAAGATGACCTCCTTGAACCACATCACACCACATGTTGCGTACCTTGACACAAAACAAACCCATATTCTTGTCATATGCCTAGTGAGAAAAATATAAGAATCCCCATAATCATCATAAAAAAACCACACAACATGAAGTGAATCACTAGGATAAACTAACTTTGATACATTCATAACGTCATCGAGAACTGAACCAATCCAAAACACCAATAAATCATGCACAAATAATCACCAAGAGAGAACAACCACCTTCTTGGAGGTATGTTGTTGTCCAATAAAGGGACGAGAGACTACTAATATGTCATAGTCCACTCGAACAACTCCTCCAAAAGCCTCGTTTAGAACCATCAAAACAGAAAAAATCAGAAAGGAGTTTTGGACCTTGAAGCCAGGTAAGATTTGTTTAGCCTATAACCAAAATCACGACCACCAATCAGAGATTAAAAAAACTAGAATTATAACGATTCCGGATAGCTTACAAACAGATGATCCCCATAAGCTCTGGCATCCCCATCCACTACCAAAAAAATGAACTCACCGAACACCTGGTCACCGTCAGATCTAGGGAGATAGACTAACAACTCTTTAGGATGGAAGGACCACCACCAATACATTAAAGGACCACCGAGAACACTATTAGAAAATACCTAGATCTTAAGCCGCCATAGAGAGTTGCATATGAAATAAGAATAAAATGGGAAGGATGAACCATATTGATGAATGCAGAGACACAAAACCAATCATGGAGGATTATTATTTAAAGATGGACAAGAAAAAGGGAAAAGAAAACCAAAAAAATATCTATGAATAATAAATGGAAATTATAATTCATAAAGGTATTGTGTGGCATCCATAACGTACATAAATTTTTTCTTTCACAACTATGTAGTGAGTTACATTTTGGAAAACCCATAATAGTACAGTCCCTAAGTCGCTTAGGAGAAACATTAATGTTTACCTCAATCACATTACCAAATTAATTAATGTAAAATATCTTGCTCACCAACCATATGTTTATCACGGAACCCCCCGTATATGTAAACAATTCCCAAGAACCATTACATTCTAATAATACATCAACAAGAATAAAGGAAAGATAAAATTTACACATTTTAGTACATTGACCAAATAAATCCATTCAAAAACCCATTTTAAATTCCAAAATAAATAAAAAGAATATATGGTATTTATTTTCCTTTTAAAAATAATACGATGTGTAGAGGATTCCAAATATACAATAATGCTATCGGTGGAGGAAAGGTCGATGCCAACGAGTAAATTAATTATAAACAGTCAGTTTTTCATTTATTAAAATGAAACATAGCAAAATTAATCCCTTTCAATGAAATGAATAGTCAATGGCGTTTATAAACTAAATAAATGAAAGCCATGTATATATCTAAATATGCCTCAATGAAACAAGATTGAGATGAAGTCCCATACAAAGATAATTTTGTAAATAAAATATATTTATTATATGTATTAAATTATAGAACACATAAACCATGTATAAATACATGATAATATATAAAAATCGATTTCTCACATAATCATATAACGACATAAACATGAATTAGAAGATCAACCCAATGAATGGAAATTGGGTTAAGAAGTTTTCCTACCTAGTGTAAAAATGACTTGTTCATTATTTAATCTCTTGAATAATAAACTAAAGATAATTTCTAAACTATTATAAACCATTTTCATCCTTTGTATTCATTTCATATTACATATTACCCCGTTATAAACAATAAATAATCAATTATTTTAATAATGGTAATTTTGTCGATACTAGGTACATGAGTGAAAAATGAACTTCTTATAATTAAAAGTTGTCCATAAGGTAAAAATTCCATTATATCCAGAATTATATTCATTATTTATATATCATATATATCATATATATCCAGAATATATATATTTATTACACTACATAACATTTGGATATAAGAAAATGAAATGCATCGTTCATGGATACAGTAAGTCGTACGTATGAATGAACAATAATTTCAACAATATTTATTATTTAATGGAATTAATACATAATAATATATAGCTATATTAGAATTAAAGTGTAATATAATACATAATTTTATTAACTCCACCCTTTATACTTTCATGGTATGGAATTAACAAGTCATATCACTTTTAGTGGGCAATAGTCCACACCTTCTAAAATTAAATTATCATATTTAACCATTATGGAAATCATAAAGGTATTATATAAATGAGAAATAGAGAATAATAGAGAGAATATAAATATATTATATATCACATATAAATACAGTTCCACCATATTGTCCACCATGTGTGGATGTAGGAGATAATTGAACAATCATCATTTCCTGAGGAAGTAGTTCACCATTCACAGAAACAGTATGTTCTTATCCATTAGATGCAGGTGTGTGAATGTATAATTAGAATCCTTATACTAAAAATTTATTAAAATATTTACGATATTTATGTCCTATTAAAATAAGGTAATAAAGAAATTTTAGTGGAGGGGGTTGGAGAAATAATATATTTGAAAAGAAAAAGAGCGAAAAAGATACCTTTAAATCAGGTAACTCCATTTAGTTTGATCCAAAATGATTTATTAAATGGACTCAATTATATAGAATGGAATCTAGGTATATGTGTAAAACACAACTAATCTATCCTTTAGAAATAAAATATTGCAAAACACTACTAAACTATCCTTTAGAAATAAAGTATTGTTTTTCTGAAACCATATCATTTTTTTAAATGATTATTATTTATTTTAATAGATAATCATAATTTATTAATTTAGTTATAACTATTCATACAAACCAACATAAAATGTATTTTATTATGATATTCTATATTACATTCGATTTTAACTCAAGGATTCATGTTTGATAAGATATAAGATATATTATATTATATGAAATATATATTTGTAGGTCGTTTAAGCTCATTTCTGTGTGTCACAAACACTATTAAATAAATTGATTTTATATTATAAATCTATCATGTAAAATCAAGAATAATATACCAACATCAATCTCGTGATTTTCTCATAGGTGTTTCTATTGTTCTAAAGAGTCTCTCTCTTTCTTCAAGAAGTATTCTCTCATGGTGTGGGTTTTTAATCCTCATGTTTCCATTTTGAGAAAAATATATTTTTTATAATGTTTTTTAAAATTAACATTTTTCATGTCAATTCATAGTACTATATGTTATTGCATTAAATTTATCATATTTTTATAATATTTTATATATTCTCACTCAATATAACTACTTCTTAAGTTGTTAATCTGGAAAAATATTGTCTCCTCACACCTCCAAGTCAATTTCCATTAAGAGGACTTTTAAATTACATTTCATTTCAACATGAAATATAACAATGAATCATTTTTATATCCTTTATAATTTTATGTCAACGATATATCACTATTACATATCATTATACTATATTCATAATCCATTAAAATGCTTAAGCTATCCAGTAGCCATATAACCATCCAACATTTAGTGATGAAAATGACTACGGTTTTATGAGAAACAACATTTGTATATGTATACAATAAGAATATATGGATTTAGTAATTTAATACCGAGTGATATTGACCTAAAAATGGTGAATTTTTTATTAACTCAATCATTATCTAGTGAACGAATAGATGACTAATTTTATAACTTGTTTTAAAGGCTATTTTGATTTTCATTGAATAATCCACAGATTTTTTATGATCCATTATAAGGATTAGAATATATTTATTGATATTTACATCCAATTTAAATAAATATTACATTAATTTTCCAATCAACAAATCTTATTATAATTCCTTTAATTGTATATTACCCATTCATTGTGAACATCTTATTGTTTCTAAAGATGATTCATGAAAAATAACCTAGATTGGAAAATTAATCAATTAATAGGGTTTTATCCCCAGCCAATGTATAACCAATGTTCGTCTTCATTGTCACCATACATCATTATCAATGATTTTAATATTATTATCCATGACCATGGTTCTATATAAACGTGGTATAATAGAAATTTTTTCTATATGGTAAATGATCCATCAATGAATTGTTCATTAATTATCATTAGATACACATTGATTTTCCTCAAAATTCCTTTCCTTTTTAGATACCATTTTATAATTATTATTATTTAATTATTTTCACATAGATACCAATCCCTCTATTTACAAGGGGATTTATTTAATAAACTATTTACCCTTAATCATTTTGTGTAAATACCTTAGGAATCATTTTTTGACTCATGGGTATTTATGTAGAAGGTCGCAAAAATTCATTAGATACCCATATTATATTCATAGTGCATATAGATAAATATTCATTGATGTATTGATTATTTTATTTCTATGTTTGGAACACATAGTCATTTACATGTTAGTTTGGGTGTCCGTAGATAGCTTCTTAATTCACTCAGTAATGTTTTTTTAACATGTTAGGATATGTATGGGATTATGGATTAAATTTTATTAATTTTGGGACTCTATCCACCATTTGATAATGTCTTGGTATTTATCTATTCTTTATAATTATTTCATGTCACATGTTTCGTCACTTTTCCTCGGTTTCCATGATAGTGGGTTTCAATAATTATGGCATGCCTTTATATGTTTATATACAATTATTCTACCATTTATATCATGTTATGCCTCATGAAATTATGATGTTGTTAAAAATTATTTACCTAATATATTATAATGTAACCCATTATTAATATCATTTAGTACACTTTTTTCCCTTTGATTTTCATTTATGAAATATTTTCATTGTTTATCCCTTGATGGGATTTATCGATCTCTGGTTTCTTATGTTACATAATTACACATTTAATTGAATTAAAATTGATCTTTAAAATTGAATAAAATTTACATAGTGTATTTTTATAAGAATATTGTGTTATACTATCTTTGTTGTTTTCCATACTCCGTGTTTGCAAAGACACTAAACATTTTCTATTGAGAATTTATATAATTCATGTGATTTGTTAAATATTATTTATTTTTAGTACATAATACAGATGTGTGGGTCTCATTAATCTCTTAATATTAATCAAGAATCATATAAAGGAAATATAATGTCGACAAAAAATGTTACCTGGAAATTGGAGGATAAAATTAAATTCAATGTGAGATACTATAGTTTCTAGTTGACATATCCATGGAAAGGGTATAAGATATTTTGAATGAAAGGGAATTCAAATCCAAGATATATTAGGATGTTTTAAATATTGATGTAGATAAATTTAGTGGTATATTATTTATAAATTCCACCAAATCTATCCAATGTTTATTTGGTATTCTATATATCATGTATAAAGAATTATATGAAAAAATACACATGTTACAAAATAATTTGATTATTAGTTGTATAAATACGTTTCATAAGTGGATGTGGTTATTCAAACTCTTGATACTAGGGAACGTGTGTTATGAAATTAAAGAACCCAACTAGTGACCGTTCTTGGAAGAATTATTTTTTCTAGAAGAGGAATCATGACAGCTAGGGATTTCTATGATAAATTCAAATATATATCTTTTTATATACTTATTTTCAATTTTATTGATGAAAATTATTTTATGTTTATGTAGGGGATATAATGTAATATCAATTATTCAATAATTGTAAATAAAAAATTCATTATATGATTATTTTATAATGAAAATATATTATTTCATTAAAAAGGTATAACACATAATGAAAAAAACACAAGTTATTAAATATAAAAGAGAAAATTTAACTAGTATCATAAATAAAGTTAAAATATTTTAAGAAAAATAATATTGTAACATGATAGATTATTCGTAGAAACATATAACAAGTATATGAGGTGCATTACACTTAAGAAAAATAGAAATCATGAAAGTAGACAAGTTTTATGAACATAGATATTGATATGAATTGATTGAGATATTGGCATTTATATATAAGGACTCATTTAACAATGATGAATTGTGAACATGGGTCAGTATGAACAAAGGGAATTATAATCATTGGTTAATATAACCATAGGGTATTGCAAAAGTTGGAGGAATATCGATTAATAAAATTCTATTATGATTTTTCTTTTTTTTAATGAAAAATTATAATGATATATATAGTAGAAAATGATGAATAGATATGCTAAAATATATATTATTATGCTATTATATTAGAGTAGAAGAATTTGGTATCATCATTGGGGTTCACCCATTTACAGAATCTAGAAGTCATACAACAAGTGATGTGGGAGAAAAAATGTATTTGAGAGATTTTTATTAGGATTTATTTATTCATTTTTTATATTTTATTTTATGAATAATACAATCCCTCATAGTATATTATTTTATTATATCATGAGTTAGAGTACCAATAATATCATAACTCATATTTCATACAAAATATAAGAATCATTTATCTTTTCCATTCAACCGGAATGATGTAAGATCCAGACTCAATGTGTACATATTTTTATTCCGAACATATTCCCTGCATTAGGTTTTTAGAAAAACATTCTTTTACTATTTTACTTAGTAATTAAATGATAACCTGTATTTTGTAGATTAAAATTTTAAAATAATCTTTTTCTAAATATTAATTATATTTTTTAAAATTTCATTAATCATTGATGATTTTTGTAATAATTGTTTGAGTTCACAAAAAATTCCCCATGTTCTTTGTAAAATTTAATAAATTAAAAAATTTCTAGAATACACCATCTTCAATTTTTATCAAATATAAAAATAAAAATAATGAATCATGTACCATTATTGTGATGGACTAATAATTATTTATATATTTATATTTATTCCACTTCAATAAATATTGAAATTGTTGTTCAGTAAATCCAATATTTATTAAATGTATTTAAATGATTTTTCCCAATTTGATAGTTAATTTTTTTTCATAATTTTTCGAAGATATCACATTATATATTTCATAATATTGATTAATTTAATCCATGGGAAATATTATAAATTTATCTTCATTAAATTCAACTGAAAAGATGTCTATGTATTTTGTTTAGGTGTAATAATAAATTGTTGATGATTTTTCCATAGGGAAAATGAACCCTATTTTTCAAATGTAACTATAAACCCTTTTTTGAATGTGAGCATTATGGATTTTTTTCATGTAACTAAATATTTCCCTATTATATAATATAGTTTTTTATGTGACCAAATAGACTATTTTTTAAATTGAACACATGAAAATGGATTTTGAACAGACCACATTACTTATTTTTTCAACTGATGGAATTGTATTAAAGTATCTCAAGTTCCAAGAACCTGGTTTAGTAACCTATATGGAGACTACATATCCATTAACATGATCTTTCATCCAACCAAAATGGTATTATATTATCTAATTTTTAGCTAATTACATTTAATGATTCAAGAGGTCGGCATGGAAAACAATTTTTTATGATATTCAGGTTATTTTCTCAAAGTATATGTATAATGTTTGTAATATATCCTATTATTTGTTGAATAATTGAATATATATCAACATTGAGGAATTAATGTGATGTGGCAGATGTTAAAAATTATCATATGAAACCAAATGTGGATGTACTGGTTGAAGGTGTTGTGGAGAACCACTATTACGAAACCAACTATAAGATGACAACAACAAGAACTCACAATATGTAGAGTTACTAAATGAATAAATTTCATCCAACCATGTATCATAGTACATTATGTGACTAAAAAACATTTTTTTCATCACATGGCCATTATAGGACATTTTAAATGACCATAGATTATAACCATCACACAGTTTTTGTACCAACTATATGATATATTGGGATGATAAGTTATCTGAAAAAGGTGTATACCTCAAGGTCACTCAGTTCTCAAGAGAAGTTCTATAATTTTTTTTATTGCTAAAATATTGAATTTTTAGGATGCATTGTTTTTATTTAGTTTTGATATTTTGATTAAATACAACATTATATTAAATGTTTTTAGTATCTTATTATTTTAGAATATTTATATATGATTTTTTATGGAAATATAAACTATTTTTCAAATATTTTATTGAATATATAAATATGATTTAATTTATTTGTCACTCATGAATGTAGAAATATTATTTATATTTGTAATATTTATTATTTTTAATTTTTTAGTTGATTTTTTGGTCTTATTATTTTGAAAACTTATATTAACTAATTACTAAATTATTGAAATAACTTTTTTGGTATTAAATGTATTATAATAAAATATTCAATAACTATAATTTGAATGATATTAAAATGTATTTTAATATTTGGATTTAAAAGTAAAATTATTATCTATTATTACGGGAATTTATATGGATTATTAATGTGGAGACAACCTGAATTATTTTATGAAAAAAAAATTATTGTAATGGTCACTATGTTTGGAAATAATTTATTTTTTATAATGACTATTTTAGATGGTTAATTTTCTCACTCTTAGATAATTTAAAATAATAAATTCTAATTACATTACATAGTCATAAAATGGATTTTATGATTCTATAGATCTAATTTAATAGAATTGGAAAAATTATAAAATATTTGAGTTAAAAATTATTTAAGGGGCCAATAAGGATTTACATTATGCATTCATGTGATATAGAAACTGTAGAGTCCCGTAATTTATGTACAGATATATTACATTAATTTTTTCAGAATTCATAACAACATAACAAAAATAGACAAACAAGGACCGTAATAGTTTCGTGTGTTTGGAAACACGGAATATAATCTTCTAATAATGGTGAAAGATATTTTACATGTACCATAATGGTCTCCCCCTTTTGTTTTCTTACCTAAAAAATTCCATTAAATCTTGGGGAAAAGAAATCATATAAAGGGTGATATCAAATGCTCATTAAGGGTAAATATCGAGAAAATAAAACAAATAATATACATTTGAACTTAAAAAACATGAACATAATGTTTAAACATCAAAATCGTGAGAAATGAAATAAAACATGATAGTACATAAGGCATAGATCATAATGTAACATAAATAATGATAAAATTTCATGGGAATAATTCATGTAATTGTGGAATACACTTAATCACGTGATATTATTTCCATAGTAGCCAAGGCATTGGTGCCAAAACCATCATAGTGGACAAAGTCCCTTTCTGAATCATGTTCACTACTCATTCCAGTCCTGTATCACTCACCCAGATTAACTTACATTTTCATCCATGTCTATCTCATGAGATATAAAACTTTAAATAATGCATTGGAGGGAGATATAGGTCCCACCCATCTCATAATGAAATCATTCTTAGATGTTCCACAACATAAACATAAATCATTCATCATAACCCAAAGAATAAAATGAGTATAATAAACAACATTCAATCATAACATAATCTATATATAACAAATGAATATCATTTCATCATAAGAAAAATCAATCCATGTAAATAATATATACATTATACTTGAAACATACAGATATGAAATAATTTCATCTTATATTGAAAATGGTTTTGATAAAACAATTGAAATGAATTCTTGAGGAAAATATCATTTGTTCTTCAAAATTATTTTCTTTTCAAAAAATTCCATGAATTTTTAAAAGAAAAGGATTTTTTTTGAAAATAGTGATCAAATTTTATAGATAAAGATTCATGAAAAAATGTGTTATGAAACTGTAAAAAATTCGTTCATGCCTTGTAAGTTAAAAAAACATTCTCCTCATACTTTTAACGGGAATGTCAAAATGTAGAAAGTATAGTAAAAAAATAAATATTCCTTCCATAACACAAAATAAAAGTCTAAGAGGGGTAAAAATGACATTAAACATACATGGAAGAATAATAAACAATTTATGAAAAACATTTTATGGTCATGGATGAAAAATATAACCCCAATAAATACTTACGTATAATGAATATCAGATAAAAATGATATTGCAAAATTATCCCTTATCTTATTTACGATATGCTTTATATCTATCTGAACCTCCTGTATAATGATTTAAATAATTTCATTGACTTATTATAGAATCATATTCATTGTTATGATATCATATATGGTTCACTTATGACTTTATATTACACGTTCTTTTGTAAATTCATGTTAAAGTAGTGTTTTGGGTAAAATCGTTTTATTTATCATTCGTTTTTTGACTTCTATTAATTCATATGATTACTAATTTCATTATTACTTACTTCTATAATGTAAAAAATTATTTATATATTATATATTTTCATAATATACATATATATAACAGATCAATAAATGGAAATAAATACATCGTTCATGGAGACAGTAAGTTGTATGTACGCATGAACGCTCTTTCCGTTTCCTTATTAAATTCGATGTAAGAAAGTAAATAACATATACAAAAGTCCAGTATCATTAATATGCCATATATTTTATGATTATTTAATATATATACTCTATAATCATTATAGTATGGTTAACATGGAAAATGAATCTCATCGCGTCGTGGAGACGGTAATCCGTACGAATGCACGAGCGATGATATCGCTCCCATAATAATTGAATGGAATTAGTGTGGATGATATAATATCTCAGAATCAGTATGATGTTATATTAACTCTATATAGTTATTATTTACACCATTATAACCATCCAAGAAAGGTGGTGGTGGAAAAATAGATTACACCACGTCGTGGAGATGGTATTCCGTACATACACACACGCGGCGATTTCATATTCCGTAGGAAGGATAGAAGCTGAAATTGGGTTGTTTCATCTTTATAATAACAAATCATTATATTAGTGACACTGATTTTATTACATTACAATTATACAACTAAAGTAGAATATGTTTAAGAAGAAATAATACTTGAATGAATCGGTAGAAGAGATTACCTCTTCTTCGACACACCTCTTTTAAGATTCCTCTTAAGGCACTAGAGTTGGTATTTTGAGGAGACCAGAACCTCTATAATGTTTCTATGGAAGTGGAGGAGTAAAATGGGTAGGGTATGGCAGAGATTGAAGGCTCAAAATGGTGTGAGGAGGAGAGGCAGGAGGTGATCTTTTATAAAGTAGGTGAGGGGCACCTTTGGAAACATATGAAATATTAATTTATAATAAATTGAAACCCCACATAAAAACATTCAAATCGTATCAAATTTGAATATTAGATAATATAGAGTTGTAATCTCATCATCCAATTCAATTAAGAAAAGTTTTGATTTTATTTTAAACCTTATCAAATTAATTTATCCTTATTTAATCTATATAATTTTATTTGTGGTAATAATGTTATAAATTTTATATGGTGATAAATATTTACTTATGTGTTATTACTTATACATAATTTGATACTTTATGACATGTTATATCATATAAATTTTGATTTGTAATTTTTAAAATATTTTCTTTGAATTTAAATAAAATACACACAGAAGATATGTTTGATCCAAAATATTTAATAGATTCCTTACATGTCATATTCATCAAAAAGATTCAGGGGGCACATTAATTTGTTCATATATTATTCATTTTCATATTTTTAAAACCATTTATTTGGTATATCTCTTAATAAAATAATTACTACAACATTTTTGTATAAATAATTAATATACTTAATTGTTTCATAAAAATAAAAAAATTCTCCGATGAAGATAAGTCTATTACATTCATAATAATAATTTTACAAGAATTTATCATCTTAAAATCACAACATTTAAATTGTTACATTTATTAAATTCTAAAGGTGACAACTTTGACATCATTTAAAAAAATAATAGAAGTGTCATAATTGCTTTTATTTGGCTCTAATTAGTCTAGTAGTCTACCATTGGATGCTTATGGTTTACATGTACATGACCAATATGTTTTGGTCAGGGTTTTTTCATTTTATGGTCACTATTAGTTTAATAAAAACTATATTATTTATTTTTCCCTAAATAAACAATTTCTACATCACTATTGTGTCACCATTAATGAAAATTATTTAATCAGTAAAAATTATAAATAAATGCACATGAAATAGATAAATTTATTATATTTATGGAGAATATTCTTGTTAGAAGATTCATGAATTTTTTCACTAAATTAAAATTATTATACATATAAGATTTAAGAGAGTGACATGTTGTCACTTTCAATGGATATAATAATAATTAAATTATTTTCATGGTCAAAAGTCCTTAAAATTAAAATAATCTGACCCTTAGGTGATATGGGTCGACTTTTAGTCATCCAATAGAATTTTGGAAGGTGATAGGGTAATTTTATTATCTTATTATTACCTTTAATTACCCAATTTACATTTAACGATAGTAAAGAAAAATTACTGTAGTTACTATTGATAACATAAAAAAAAATTTATCCTATTAACATAATTTTGACCCACTGAATTCAAATATGGAATCCATTTTTCAAAATTCAAAACACTTAAGTTGCATTAATTTATTTAAAATTAATCCCGTTGTTAAGAAAACGAGTTTTAAATGTTAAAACGTTGCAAAAGATTGAAATGTTTTGTCTTATGAATTCAATGTAAAATTAATAGTAATGACATAAATTATATTAAACTGTAAAAATATATTGTATTTATACTTTAAAACTAATAAATATAATAATTTAAAAATATAAATTATTGTGATGACAAACGTTGTTTTTAATTATAATATATCGTGTTTTTAAAATTCATTAAAATATGAAAGTTATCTGAAAAATTTGAAAATTTTATCAAAAGTTATTTTTTATATCTTGATTCCAAATAAGAATATTATTTTGCCAAATTAAACTTGTAAACATGTCAAAAATGAGATTTAAATTGGGTGCGCCATCAAATGGAGGCAAAACTGCATTTTTTTAAAAATACTTATTTTAACTGAAAAATTAATTTTGTTCGCATACCATGTTCTAGAAAAAGTGTAAGATGAATAATATTGTTATAAAATTCAAAATTTAGTTTATAATATTCATAACAGCTAGTCCATAATAATATTATAACAATATATCGTTGTTTAGAAAAACCTAGTATTTCGTACTACACACACTATCGAGGAAAGTCGTGATTGTGTGTAATGCAAGCCAAGTCAGGGATGTATGTAGTTCAAGCTATTTTTGGTGTAGCATAAAACACAAGACAAAAATAAAATTAATAAAATAATTCTCATAAAATATCGGGTTATTACATTCTACCCCCCGTAAAATGAATTTCACCCTCAAAATTCGTCGGGGTTATAAATTGTTTACTACATGAATGTTTATTTCATAGAAACCCTCATTTTAAAAAGGAACTCTAAAACATAATTTTAAAAAGTGAATTATCAAAGATATCAGTTACCCAAATTAACTCATCACTGGGTTTCCACATAGGAGAACATATGTGAAAATATGGTTATGGAAGAGAAATATAACCATCAACTTCTAATGATGAGTGGTAGAGGACATGTATATGAAAAATCCAACAATGAAAAATCCATAAATTTGTGATGTTCTAAGGTATCAGTTGATTCATCAGATATGAGGCCATTAGGAAAATTTTTTTGGTTTTCATGTTCCTTTCCAAAATGTTAAAGAATTTTTGGATTAAAGGAAATAATTACTTGATTTTGGTACAATCTTACCGTTTCTCGTGCCTTGAACAGTTTCCAACTCACCCCATAAAGAAATGGAGATGAATTTTTCATTTTTGAAGTGTTAGCAGATCTTGTGATAGAATTATTGGTCAATCCGTAATTCTCAAACAAAATGTTAGAAAAAGTTATCAAATATACATAAATCGATCTATTGTGAGGTTAATCATATATGATTCCAAAAATAGACTAATACTTCGGCTATAATACCTCTTAATAAAATAAAACTAGTTTCTAATAACTATGGAATATATATAGGCCAGTGGTATGATATACTGTCATGTCACACTTCGGTTGATGTTTGAATTCCCGCAACCTTGTTTGACGGGACGAGTTGTCTCTCGTCATGAAGGTTGTCTTTATTATTTCTAAAACTTCAGTATTATAACATTACAGAAATAATATAAAAAAAAGTTCTACCCTTAAATAATACTATCTAATTTCCATTATAATGTTTTCTAGTCTTATGACTTATCTAAAATACATCTGTCCAATCTCATAGTATTATGAAAATGAGTACTAGAAATGTCATTAACCAAGAAAGTGAATGCAATCATTTGTCCCCCATATATCATAAGATATATCTTGTTGATCGCATTCCAATCATGTGAATACCTTTATCTTGTATTCTCTTGAAACATGAATTACCATAGAACCATAGTGAAAAAATGTATGATTTTAAAAGGTAAATCTTTCCACCAACCAAAATCCCAAAATTTCAATATACTCAATCCATGATATCACATTTTTCATATATCAGTCATGAGCTCATTAATATTATTTTATCCTAATCCCTTCATTATGCACATATCATTTTCTTTCCAAAATATTTGAATTACATTTCACGGTTACTGGTACCATATGATTATTGAAAACCATAATAAACCAACACAAAGATATTCCAATATTCCACAATACTATAAATGATATTCCACGACATTATTTTGGAATCCCTAGCCATAAACACATAATAATTACACCACATCATTTTCTTACTCAACAATGATTATATGTGACTTCCCATTTCCCTTTTACTTAATAGGTTGTTGATGTAGATCATAATTAACCCTTGGATTAGGGAATTTGTTAGCATAATTCCCCATTTCCTTGCAATTGTAGCATTGAAGTTTTAGAAGAGCGTTCTCTGTAATATTTTCTCTAATCAAATAATTAGATATATTTTCCCATTACTTCGACACTCAACTTCTCAATGACCATATTTTCCAAACTTAAAACATTTTCCAGTACCTTTTAGACAATCTCCACCATGATTCATTCCACACATTGAGCATAAATAAACATTTATCTTATTTTCAACACTGTTCTGAGATTTATCATTGAACTCCATCATTCATTTCTTGTCAAAACCATGATATGGATATGTAACACCAACTTCCAGTTCTACCTTGATAGCACAACGCACAATTTCATCAAATCATCTAATGTCTATTACCGCTAATGCCCTTTGAAGACATGGTTTTAAGAAACTGAAGAATCAATCAACTTTACGTTCAGGTTGGATGATTAATCCAGATGCATAACTTCCAAGCCTTGTAAAATTCACTTCATATATACCAAAAAAATCATCATCCTTATACATAAGCTCATAGAACTCCTTCTCCATCTTTGTTCTAAGAATACAAGGGAAGTACTTATTGAAAAACAAGTTCTTGAACCCATTCCATTCCATGGATTCAATTTCATCTTGGGGCCTTGTATTCTTAATTAGAGTCCACCACTGGTCTGCATCACTTTATAAATGTTAAACAGATTAGAAGAATTTTTCATGTTCTGAACAGCAAAGTATGGAAAATATCTTTTCAATGGTACTGATCCATTGTTCAGTAAGAAGTGGATCAGAAGACCCATTGAAATATGGTGGGCATTGCCTCATGAAGGAATCAATAGAATATTGTTCCCTTATCTTCTCATTTGGAACTCCAGAATGATTCATATCTTGTGTATGTATAGAAATAAGATTTTTCACTCCATATCCTATAATGTTGGTTTTTTCAGGAGTAAAATCATTTAATCATCCATTACATTGATCAACACGGTTCCCTCGGGTTCTATCCATCATCTAAAACACAAAAATAATAGTGTGAGAGGAAACTGGAAAATATCTCTAGGGATCTCACTAATGTTTTAAAATACCTAGACATACCTTAAAAATATCTCTAGGGATATCACTAAAGCTTTCACTTCCTAGTTTACAATGGTTAACTAAACCTTTCCTCTGATACCAAATATAGATACCTTTACTTGATGTCCAAAGACATTACATTACTTTTTTTCAGAATTTTTAATACATAACCAAAACAGACATACAAGGACCATACCAGTTTAGTGTCTTTAGAAACTCGGAATATAATCTTCTAATTATGTTGAAATATCTCCTTCATATCCCATAATGATCTTCCCCTTTTATTTTATTACCTAAAACTTTTCATTTAATACATGGGAAAAAAAAATATAAACGGTGAGCTCAAATGGTCAGTAAGAGTAATCTTGGAGAAAATAAAACAAATCATATACATTTGAACTTATAAAACATGAACAAAATGTTTAAACATTAAAATCATGAGCAATGAAAAAAAAATGATATTAAGTAAGGCATAGATCTTAATGGAACTTAAATAACGATAAAATAGCATGGAAATAAAACATGTAAGAGTGGATAAAAATTAAGCACTTGATATGATTTCCATAGTATCCAAGGCATTACCCCCAAGACCATCTTAGTGGACAAAGTCCCTTTCTAAATCAAGTTCACTAATCGTTCCTGTCTTGTATCACTGAACCAGATTAACTTACCATTTCAGCCATGAATATCTCATGAGATATAAATCATTACCCAATGAATTGGAGGGAGATATAGGTCCCAACAATCTCATAATGAAATTATTCTTACATGTGCCCCAACATAAATATAAATCATTAATTATAACCCAAAGAATAAAATGGGTTTCATAAACATCATCCAATCATAAAATAATCCATATAAAACAAATGTATATCATTTCATCATAAGAAAAATCAATCCATGTAAATAAAATAGACAATATACTTGAAAAATTCACATTTTAAATAATTTAATCATAGATGGAAAATGGTTTTGATAAAAAAAATTGAAGTGATTTCTTGAGGAAAATATCCTTTCATCTTCAAAATCATTTTCATTTCACAAAATTTAAAGCAATATTAAAATAAAAGTATTTTTATTAAAATAATAATGAAATATTATAGAGTAATCTTCATTAAAAAATGAGTTATGAAATCGTAAATAATTTTTTCATGCTGTAAAAGTTATAAAAACATTCTCATCTTACTTTTAACGCAAAAGTCAAAATGTAGCATGTATGGTAAACAAAAGAATGATTCCTTCCATAACACAAAGTAGAAGTCAAAGTGGGGTAAACAAGAAATTAACCATATATGGAAGAATATTTAACACTTTATTAAAACCATATTATGTGCATCGATTAAAAAGTATAACCCTAGTAAATTCTTATATATAAGGAATCTCAGACAAAAATGAGATTGAAAAATTATCCCTGACTTATGTCTGATATGCTTCATATGTATCTAAACCACTTTTATAATGATTTAAATATTTTCATTTTCATATTACATAATAATATTCATTGTTATGATATCATATATGGTTCAATTTTGACATTATATTACCCTTTCTTTTGTAAATTCATGCTAAAGTAGTGTTTTGCGTAAAATCGTTTCATTTATCGTCCATGTTTTGACTTGTAATTATTCATATGATTACTTAGATAATGATTACATACGTATATAATTTAAAAAATGATTTATATATAATATATTTTCAGAATATGAATATATATAAGAGATCAATAAATGGAATGAAATACACCGTTCATGGAGACGGTAGACCGTACGTACGCAAGAACGCTGTTTTCGTTTTCTTATTAAATTTAATGGAAGTAAGTAAATAACATATACTTAAGTCCAGTATAATTAATATGTCATATATTTTATTATTATTTAATATATATACTTTATAATCATTTTTGAATTGATAACATGGAGAATGAATCTCATCGCATCGTGGAGACGATAATCTGTATGTATGCATGAGCGATGATATTGTTCCCGTAATTATTGAATGGAATTCGAGTGGATGATATAATATCTCAGAATCAGTATGATGTTATAATAACTATATATAGTTATTATATACACCATTATACCCATCCAAAAATGGTGGTGGTGTTAAAACAGAATACACCACGGCGTGGATACGGTATTCCGTACGTATGCACGCGCAATGATTTCGTTTTCCGTAGGATGGATAGAAGGTGAAATGGGGATGTTTAATATTTATAATAAAATATAAATATATTAGTGATACTAATGTTATTAAATTATAATTTAACAACTAAATATGAAGAAATTGAAGAAGAAAGAAAACTTGGAAGAATCGGTAGAAGAGATTACCTCTTCTTTGACACACTTCTTTTAAGCTTCCTCTTAAGGCACTAGAGATGGTTTTTTTAGGATACCAGAACCTCTATAATTTTTATTGGGAATCGTAGAAGTGAAATGAGATGGGTTTGGCCAAGCATTAATGCTCAAAATGGTGTGAGGAGGAGATGGAGGAGGTTCTCTTTTATACGGGATGAGAGGGGCACCTTTGGAATCATAAGAAATATTAATTTATAATAAATTCAAACCCCATATAAAAACTTCAAAAGTGAATTAAATTCAGATATTAGATAATGTATAGTTTTAATATCATCATCCAATTAAATTTAGACAACTTTTGATTTTATTTTAAACCTTATCATTTTAATATTCCTTATTTAATCTATATAATTTGATTTGTGGTAATAATGTTATAAATATTACATGGTTATAAATTTTTACTTAAGTGATCTTAATTATACATAATTTTATACTTAATGAAATTTTATATCATATAATTTTAAAATTTTTTTATAAAAAAAAAATCTGATTTTTAAACAATTTAATGATATAAATTATCAATATTGTCCATTTTGACACAATTAATTTATTTGAATTTAAATAAAATCCACACATATGATATGTTCCATCCAAAATATTTAATAGTTTCCTAACATGTCATATTCATCAAAAAAATCACGGGTCACATTAATGTGTTCAAATATTATTTTATTTAATATTTTCAAAACCATTAATCTGATATACCTATTAATAAAATAATTCCTACAAAATTTTAGTATAAATATTTAATATACTTATTTGTTGCATAAAAATAAAAAAAATAAATACTTATAACAAAGATAAATATATTATATTTTATAATAATACTTTTACTCGAATTTATCATCTTAAAATCATTACATTTAAATTGTTACATTTATTAAATTATGAAGGTGACAACATTGACATCATTTAAAATAAAATAATATAAGTTTTATAATGGATTATATAAGGATATAAATTGACTAATATTAGACCATTGGATTATTATGGTTTACATGTTCATGAACAATAGGTTTTGGTTAGGTTTTTGTGCCTTTTTTTTGTAACTATTTGTTTAATAAAAACTATATTAATTTTTCACTAATTAAACAATTTCTGCATCACTATTGTGTCACCATTAATGAAAATTATTTACTCGCTAAAAAGTATAAATAAATCCACATGATGTGGATAATTTTATTATCTTACTGGAGACTATTCATTTTCGAAGGTTAATGATGTTTATAAATAAATTAAAATTAGTATACTTATAAGATTTAAGAGAGTGACAAGTGGTCACTTTCATTGGTTTTAATAATAATTAAATTATTTTCATGGTAAAGTGACAAAAAAAGAATCTAATCTGACCCTTAGGTGATATGGGTTGACTTTAAGTCATCCAATAGAATTTTGGAAAGTGTTAGGGTTATTTTATATTATTATATATACCCTTAATTACTCGATTTACCTTTATTGGTAGTAATGAAAAATTACCGTAGTTACTATTCATAATATCAAAAAAATAAAAGTAACCTATTAACATAATTTAGACCCACTGAATTAAAATATGTAATCCATTTTTCAAAAATAAAAACACAAAAGTTGCAGTAATTAATTTAAAATTAATCTCATTGTTAAGAAAACGAGTTTTAAAAGATGAAACATTGCCAAAGATTGAAATGTTTTTACATATGAATTCAATGTAAAATTAATGGTAATGATATATATTATATTAAATGGTAAAAATATATTCTCTTTATACTTTTAAGCCATTCAGTATTATAAATTAACCATATTAATTATTGCGATGAAAAAAGTTGTTTTTAATTAAAATATAGCTTGTTTTTACTATTCATTAAAATATAAAAGTTATCAGAATAATATGAAAAAATATTATATCCTGATTCCAAAGAATTATCTTATTTTGTAAAATTGAACCTATAAAAATTTCAAAAATGAGTTTTAAAGTGGATGCGCCATCAAAATGCGGCAAAACTGCATTTTTTTAAATTATACTTATTTTACCTGAAAAAATTATTTTGTTCTCATAACATGTTATAGAAAATATATAAGATGAATAATTATGTCATAAAATTAAAAATTTAGTTAATAATATTCATAACAGCTAGTTCATAATAATATAATAACAATATATCATTGTTTAGAGAAACTCGGTATTGAGTACTACACACACTATCGAGGAAGGTCGTGATTGCGTGTAATGAAAACCATGTCAGGGATGCATGTAGTGCAACCTTCATTTGGTGTAGCGTACAACACAAGACATCAATGAAATTAAAAGGAATAATTCTCATAAAATCTCGGGTTGTTACCCAAACCATGTTCTATTAATAAAATCATCAACTATATATTTTTTGTAATTATTAACATAAAACTTCATTTATTTTTATGAAAACATTAAAAAGATATCATGATACATATATGATGTATGTTTACAATTTTTCATTCAATGATCATCTACATTATACAAGTTTGGTTTGTTTTTAACACTAATTCTTTAATATCATGTGTTCCCACATTATGAATTTATTATTTTACCATTTTTTATTTCATTGGTTTGTGAATCACATATTCTAATGTTAGTAATGTTTAGGATCTGACCCCCACAGTCATATTTCATTCCTATAATTTTTTTAAATCCGCATACAAAATTAGGGCATCATTATAGATATAAATCCACTATAAAATGATGGTTGTAATTGGGTGATGATATCCATTAAAAAAATTTGTAGTTTGAGAAATGCATCCGTCACTAAAAAGAGATGTATAAGAGTATTATAGATCAGAATTTCACCAAACAACAATTACAATTGCCTACGATCATTATTTTATTATTTAATATATTAATTTACACTCTGAATACACTACAATAATAAATTGTAGATATATTTTTCACAATAGTATATTCAGCCCTCTTCATACCATCTTCCTAATTCTTTTTGACCAATCTATTTTTATTAGAATTTAACCATTTGTGGAATTGATAATTTAGAATCGGTATTAATTTAAAGTATGCTATCTTATTGAATTAGATGGTAAACATTTATATATATATATTTAATTTATTATAATATATCATTTTATTAATATAACATTTTTATAAACCTCACAATCTGAGTGAAGTGTCTTTCTATATAGAAATAATGAATGTAAATGATGCATGGATACCTAAAAAGCCACCTCACTTTGACAGAAATTGTTTTGGTTGATAAAAATCTAGAATGGAGATATAACATAATAATTTGAGTAGTGAACACATATCAATCATGGTAAAATCATACTTATTACCAGAAGAAGAGACATAAACATTGTGTCGTCCTGGTTCCAGAAGCCATCCAAAGGCGCCCCATATCCAGTTAGTCACATAGCCTCAAGAGAATTTCCCCAAACGCAAGAGGCTGCCGACTAGTAGCGAGGGCCTTGGATGTGATAGTGGGAAAACTATGCCCTCATTGGCAGAGTACACAGTGGAAGTAATAAACATGAAATAGCGAAATCAGTAAATAACCAACAATAATAAACTATAGAAGACTAAATCAACAAACTAGAGCACATATGTATATATAGGGAATGATGCATGTTACATATCTAGGAAAGTAGCCAAACAAGTCACAATGGTGAAAAACCCCACAGTACCAAAACAAGTAAAAAATAAAATTAAATAGATCCTCAACATCGCAAGCCAATGATTGGTCCCTTGCTCTCCTGCTCCAAGAAATCATGTTCCAGAAGTCGAAGGGCACTTTCCCATTTATATACCTGAAACAACATAGAATGCTTGGGCCCGAAATCATGGCCCAAATAAGGTGTGAGATAAAATACCAGTAGGAAACCGCCCGAAGATCTGTGCCTAATAGTCAATGAGTATATGGTAGGTAAAAGTACAATAAGCAGTAAACATTAACAGCAAGCAGTAGGCTGTAAACAGTAAGTAGTGAAGTAGGATGATATACAACAGTAATCAATCCACAACCAACAAAAGCAGTGAGAAAACCAGCTAACAGAAACAGAAAACCCTATGGGAAGTACCCGCAGTCATCCCCTCTGGTCCTAACCAAGAAGTAGCACAACCTTCTGGGTAGTGCACTCAGCCTAACCCCTCTGGCTTGGTCAGAATAATTTATGAGACTCTATGGGGAAGCACACCCCGTCAATTCCACTTATAGTTTAAGGTAGTTAGGGACTCTCTAGGGAAGATCACACGGTCTAACCCTCATAGCCCCAAGGTCTAGAGACTCTTTGAGGAAGATCACTCAGCGAATTCCTCTTATATCCTCAGGTATACCACAGACTCTCTGAGGAAGCTCACTCGGTCAATTCCTCATCTAGCCTGGGAAGGTTCTTAAGGAGAAATCAAACAAGGTAAGACTCTCTGAGGAATCTCACTTGGTCTACCATCTTGTAGTCTACAAAATCTGAAGGCACTCTGGGAAGATCACTCGCTCTATCCCACATTGCCTATAATGTCTAAGACTCCCTGAGGAAGATAAATCGGTCTATCCTCCTGTAGTCTATAATGTCAAGGACTCTCTGGGAAGCTCACTCGGTCTATCCCTTATAGTCTATAGCTCCAGGTTCTCACAGCCTTGTGCCAGTCAGTGCATGATAATTCAATAAGTCCAAATTACACCTACAGAGATACTTATCAAACCAAAGTACACTTATAGAGCTACGTGGCTAACTGTGTATAAGGAAATAAGAATGTACAGCAAAAAACTCCATCCTATAGACACAAGGCATATCAATAGTCATAACGGCCAAAGTCTGTCAAGACCCAAAGGATGTAAACAAAGCATAGCATAGGAAAAACATCCTAGCACAACAAATTTATCCTCTAAAAAGATTAAATTACATCTACACAAGCATACAATCATGGTAGGAAAACAATAATGGAAATAAAGGTAAACACGCAATACCCCGTTCACGAGTAGTGATGAAATTTTCACATAAAACTCAATGACATTAAACGGTATGGCACAAAACACCTACCTCGAACCTACGAGATCAATATACTTGAACCATGATGACTGATTCTCCCTTGAACGTCGTAGATCTGAGAAAATGTCCAAAATGCTCAAAACCACGATAACTTGATAAATAGGAAGAATCAATGCATGAAACCCAATAATATGGAAGAACTCACCGCTGTGGTTCCAACGCAGTCGACGATGGTCGAATTGGCCAACAGATGGAGCCTCCAGAATCTGGAGAAATTCGCGGTCGTATGATGTCTCTCAATCGAACCAGACCTAGAAGAAGATGTTTATGGTGATCGGGCGCGACCCAGGTCCTATTAATGAAAAAAATGAAAGTACATTCCATGTACTTTTAGAGTACATGGTGTGTACTAGGTCCTTCCATACTCCGCAAAAATCGGCCTCCATGTCACCCCTACACACAGTGTGTGTAGCCCGGACATGGCCAGTACATGACTTCGAGAGGGAAAAGAGTACACGGCGTGTACTTAGAAATTACAAGGCATGTACTTCAAAAATTTCCAACAGCATCATTTTTCTCACAAACATCAGAAAAAGGAAAGACATACCTGAAAACGAATATCCAGGTACTTACAATCTTCCCCCCATAAGTAAATTATTCCTCAAATTTTTCTAGCGAGGCATTGAATAAGAAACCCCAAACAGCTCCGGCCACTGTGATCATACATTGGCCTCCCTCTCCCAGGTCTCGTCCTGTACTTGCCCATGATGCTAAAGAACTCGTACTAAAGGAACAGATCACCCATGGATGACCATCGTACTACGATCAACAATCTGGATAGGATGATCCTAAAATGATGCATCCTCTTAGAGCTCAACCTCCTTGGGTTGAAAGAAATGATACGGGTCTGAAAAGTAACATCGGAGCTGAGAGACATGAAAGACATTGTGCATGGCCTGGTACCTCTGGGATAACTGCAACCGATAGGTAATTGGCCCAACTCTCTCCAACACCTCAAACAGTCCAGAATACTGCAGTGAAAGTTTACCCTCAATCTGAATCCTCTTGTGTCCCATCCTCGGTGTGACACATAGGAAA
Source organism: Viscum album (assembly GCA_963277665.1). Lineage (NCBI taxonomy): Eukaryota > Viridiplantae > Streptophyta > Magnoliopsida > Santalales > Viscaceae > Viscum > Viscum album. The sequence goes on from CAUJRU010000154.1 coordinate 849,181, forward strand.
ACCTGATCTCCGACCTCGAACTCCATAGGTCGTCTCCGCTGATCAGTATAAGACTTCTATAGAAACTGTGTTTTCGCCATCCTCTTCCGAATCAGCTCTATCTGCTCTGAGATCTCTTGAACAAGACGAGGTCCCAGCAAATCCACCTCTCCTGCCTCCAACCAGTATAAGGGTGATCAGCATGGCCTACCATACAAAGCATCATAAGGTTCCATCTGAATGGTCACCTGGAAATGATTTTTGTAGGAGAACTCCACCAGAGGGATATGATTATCCCAAGAACCGCCAATGTCTATAATGCAAGCTTAGAGCATATCCTCAAGAACCAGGATCGTGTGCTCGGATTGGCCATCTGTCTGGGGATGGTATGTTCTACTCAAAAGTTCATGTGTACCCAAAGCCTTTTGATGTCCTTTCCAGATCTGAGAATTAATGTGTGCATCCCCGTCTGAAATAATGTAGTGTAAAACTCCATGTAGACTTACAATATACCGGATGTACAACCGTCTCAGATCATCACCATTGACAGTCTCCTTGATCGGAAAGAAGATAGAAACCTTCCTAAGCCTATGGATGACAACCCAAACAGAATTTCGTCCCAGAGGTGACCTCGGTAGCTCGGTCATGAAGTCCATCGCGACATCTTTCAACTTCCACCCAGGAATGGGTAACTGCTATAAAATCCTTGCTGGTCGTTGATGATCTTATTTCACCTGGTGACAAGTAGAACATTTCAGGAAAAAACCATCAATATAATTCTTCATACCTGGCCACCAGTACTGGTGGTGTAGGTCATGATACATTTTGGTGACATTAGGATGAACTTCCCAAACTGAGGAATGAAAATACCACATCAGCTTCTCTCGTATGTCTGCTGGCACCCATACATGTCCCGAGAAACACAAGATCTCATCCTCGCCCATTTTCCATCCAGGAAGATGGTCCCTTCCTGACCCACACTCCTGAAAGACTAATTATTCTGTGTCTGATAGCTGACTCATCTTTACATGATCAAGTATTGTAGAGGTTATGGCTACAGAAGACAGTTAAGTCTTTCCCTGTCTGTCGTGCACCTCCAGATGCATCTCAGAGAACAGACCCATCTGCTGCCACTCACTGCTGGCCTCTTGAACTACATGAATCAGGGTTCCCATACTCAACACTTCTTTCACTGTGTTTCCCTTTCCCAGAGTATAGGTGAGCTCAAAGTCGAAAGACTAAAGATACTCGAACCACCTGCGCAGTCTTAGATTCATATTAATCTTAGTGAAGATATAATTGAGACTCTTGTGGTCAGTGAAAACCATAATGCGCTCTCCCATAAGGTAGTTTCTCCAATAGCATAAGTCATGAACAATAGCATACAACTCCATATCATGTGTAGGGTAATTCCTCTCGTGTGGCCTCAACTATAGAGACCCGTATGCAACGACTCCATCTCCCTCCATAAGTACATCTCCTATCCCGATACCTGAAGCATCACAATAAATAGTTTATCTCTTGCCTGTCTCTGGAAAGAATAGTATCGGTGCTGACGTCAACCTCCCCTTTAGCTCCTAAAAGGCAGGCTCACAAGGATCTGACCATAAAAACATCGCCCCCTTCTTGGTCAGACCAGTCAAAGGTGCTGCAAGGCATGAAAAGTTCTATATAATCCATATGTAGTATCCATCCAGCCATAGGAAACTACATACCTCAAAAATGTTCTTCGATTTCTCCCAGAAAACTACAGCTCTCACATCCTCTACATCCACAGATACTCTTGTCTCTAAGATGATGTGACCCATGAATTAAATTTGATCCATTCAAAAGTGGCATTTTGAGAGTTTAGCATACATCTGATTCTCTCTCTATGTACTGATAATGTTCTCAAGATGAGTGACATGGTCGTGTTGAGTGTGAGAGTACACCAAGATATCGTCCACAAAGACCACGATGAAGGAGTCGAAATACAGATGGAACACTCGGTTAATCAGTTCCATGAAAACTACATGCGCGTTTGTGAGACCGAACATCATGATTGTATACTTGTATAGACCATACCTGCTCTTGAAGGCTTTCAGAGGTATATATGATGGTCTAATGCAAAACTGATGATAAACAGACCTCAAATAGATCTTCTAAAACACCCGGCCTCCTCGAAGCTAATCGAAAAGGTCATCAATACTTTGCATGGTATATCGTTTCTTGACCATCAACTGGTTCAGCTTCCGATAATCCAAACAGAGCCTATGGGTACCACCTGCCTTCTTCCTAAACAGGATAGGCGAACCTCGAGGAGATATACTGGTTCGGATGAAAGCCTTTGCATGTAACTCCTCCAACTACTTCTTGACCACCTGCAACTCTGGCGTAGCCATCCTATAAGGAGGAATGGACACTAGTGTTTCTCCTGTAACCAGCTCAATCGATATGTATATCTCACTGTACAGAGGAAAACCTGAAAAGTCCTATGGGAAAACATCCCTGAAACGATCCACCACTGAGGGAAAGTCTAACTGTGAAGTCCACTGTTCATCTAAATAATGACTGGAAATCTGGCCCGTATCTTCCCCTATCCCATGATGTTCGGGTCCATCTCTACCCGCGTCGACATTCTGCTCGCCTCTATGATGAAAAGATCCTCCCTCTGGTGATAGGAAGCTCACCCTGCGGTGATAGCAATCAACGACTTCCTGGAAGGGAACCAACTAGTCCATAATGAGGATGACATCATTGCTCGTCATCTCTAGGACATAGAGGTCCCATAGGAAATAACACCCCACAACCTCAAGAGGGCACTCTATGCACTGACATACGCTAGATGTCCTCATTCCCAATAGCATGTCAAGAGTCAACAAGTCGGTAGAAGAAAAGATACAGAGCCTAAGGCTCTCCACAATAGCAAAAGAGATAAAGCTATGCGAAGCACCAGTATCAAAAAGAGATGAAGATAAAACTGAGGCTACTAAGATCGTACCTCGAACTGTATAGGGGCCAGTATCCTGCTACTGATAGGTCTTCTCCACGACGAATGACTATCCTGCACCGCGGCCCTGCTCCCCTGGTTGACCGCTCTGCGATGATCCACTCTGCTGTCACTAATGACCTGGGGACTGACCACCACGATCATGACCTCCACCACGTCCTGAACAGCCATAATAACTTCAGTTCCCAGACTGGTGGGAAACTGGAAAAGCATCTCCAGAACACGGGGTCAAAGAAGAACCCCTACCACCTTCTGAAGGCGAGAAGATGTGACATAAGTGCTGAAGATGACCCATCATGCCGAATGATCGGCTCTCCATTGCATCTCTCTGGCACTGAGGTCTAGTGTGCCCACTCCTACCGCACTAGTAGCATACAACCTGGCTGTCAGAAGATGCATCCCATGAACCTCGATCTCCTCAAGAAGACTCTCTACGGTGCTTCCTACTATCCGTAGGAGGAACACCAGCTCTGGATGTCAAACCGCTCTGGCTCACTACTCAAGAATCCCTCAGATTGCGCTCAGTAATAAGTACTTGGTTGACGATGGAGGATATAGTAGTCAACTAGAAGATATTCATTTGGTAGTAGATCTTATGCATGAGGCTTTCCTCGAACATCCTAGTAAAGAACAACTCATCACATGCTAGGATCGGTGTGAAATGATGTGGCACAGTAAAACGAGATGAGTAATCCATAAAAAAAGAGTACCCTGCTAGAGACTAATAAACTCCCGGGCTCGATCGGCCCTTAGGGTCTCCAGATTGAAGTAGTTATAGAAGGTGCGTTGAAACTCATCCCATGACAAATTCTGCTGGCATCCTGACTGTGAATAAACCTCCCACCACCTCTCGGTGGTGTCCTGGAGAATATAGGTGGCCATCTTTACACTCTTCTCTAGGGGTATCTCTAGAAGCTATAAGATAGTCAAGGTGGACTCGAACCCCGACTCTGTAGTCTGGGGTCCACCATCCCTTTAAAAAGTAGGAGGATGCTACTGCTGGAAAACCCTAATCAATTCAGCCATCGATAGAGTAGGAGGCGACGATCCCTGAAATGTCTGTAACATCTTCAAGAAGTCATCCCTGAACTGTGTATCGACGTCGACGATGGTTATAACTGCTGGTGCCAAGGATGGCACATTAGGAGGATCAACCGGAGGTCCCTGATTGGCCATATCTAGTGTCTGGTCACCGTCTAGCAGCTGACGTACAAATGGAGGATGTCTCAGATGCATTTCTCTGAAAGATTAAAATCACATCTTAGATTCGTATAACAAATAATGAAAACACAAGAGTATAAAACGGTATCAGGGGAAGAAAATATCATGTTTTACAAAACATGACTACATGGCGTGTATAAAACCTACACAGCGTGTACTTTTAGCCATTAACATGGGTGTGTACTCCTGCCACTACTAGTCATGTAACACCCCAAACTACATGGAGTGTTGATCCCACACACGGTGTGTACATGAACTCTAAACCTCTTCCCGAGTATCCATACAAAGATAACCCACATAGTACAAATTAACCCCAAACTACACGACATGTTCTATAGGTACATGGTGTGTACTTGACACGGTCTTGGCAGCCCGTGTTGTTAGTTACATGGCCGTCTACACGGCTTCCCTTACACGACTTGTTCCGAACAAACACGACATGAATAGGAGAAGATAACACCGACCCGTGTTGTTCATGACACGACCGGGTACCTGGGACACAACGACATGGAATGATCTTTAGAAACACAGTGTGTTCTACTCGAGCTTCCCCAGCCCATGTTGTTAGTGACACGACCGGGTACATGGCTCTAAACTACATGGTATGCACCTAATATACACAGCATTTTCCTGAAGTTATTTTCATGACACTGTTTTTCTGCTCACATGTTCAGTGACACGGCCTGATACTATATGTCGTGTATCTAGAAATTACCCACCGTGTATTATGGGTTTTTCTGGGCAGTAGCTCAGAAACTGCACAGAATCCTATAATCATTGAAAAGATGGCAATGATGTGCCGAATTCTGATATGTGAGGGCCCATACTCCCTACGAATCAAGGATTGGCCTCTCCTACAGTCATGTACAAGATAAAATAGGGTCATGAGCCACCAACTTTTGATTCAAGAGGGCCCATAACACCTCAAGAATCACAATTCGGTGTTCATTTAAGCAATGTGCATCACAATCTAATTCACTATAACAACAATAGGGATTATATGAAGAATCTATCAAAACAGCATACATAACCTACACAGAGTCTATCATAACAACATGAAATCACTAATTCACCCTAGATGGCATGGAAAAATTGCATGACATGTGATTTCTAAAACATTCCAATATGATGCATGAGATAGAATACCCTCATCTCATTGGGTTGTGATATAAATAGAACTGTAATATCAAAAAAATAACAGCACAAGGGATTTGAATCACTCTAGGTGAAATCATATCAACTATATAATCTCAAAACCATAAAATTGCAATAAACGAGGTAGTATGGATTTTCCCTGTACACGGGTTAGCTACACCCATGCATAGATTTTTACCATGTACTAAATCTTTCATATCCCGAGATAAAGGCTCCAAAAAATTCATCAAGAGAAAATAATCCCTTTGATACCACTTTGTAATGTCCTAGTTCCAGAAGCCACCAAAAGGAGCCTTGTACCTGGTTGTTCACATGGCCTCAAGCGCATTTCCCCAATAGCCAGAGGCTACCGACTAGCAGTGAGGGCCTTGGGTGTGAAAGTGAGGAAACAATGCCCCCATTGGCAGAGTACACATCAGAAGTAATAAACATGAAATAGAGGAAGCGGTAAATATCCAACAATAATAAACAGTGGAAGACTAAATCAAAAAATTGGAGCACATCTGTATATATATGGAATGATGCGAGTTACATATTTAGAAAACCAGCCAAACACGTAAAAATGATGAAAAACACCAAAATACCAAAACAATTACAAAAGGAAAGTAAACAGCTCCTCCGCATCACACGAAAATGTTGGGTCCCATGCACTCCTTCTCCAAGAAATAATGTTCCAGAAGTCGAAGGGAGCTTTCCCTTGTCTATAACAGCAACAACATAGTCTTCTTGGGCCCAAAATCATTGCCCAAATATGGTGTGAGATAAAATACTAGTAGGCAACCACCTAAAGATTTGTGCCTAACAGTCAGTGAGTATATGGCAGATAAAAGTACAATAAGTAATAAACAACTATAGAAAATAGGTTCCAGTAAACAGTAAGTAGTGAAGAAGGATGATATACAATAGTAATCAATCCACAATCAACAACAACAGTGAGAAAATTAGGTAACACAAACAGAAAACCCTCTAGGATGTACCTATGACCACCCCCTCTGGTCTTAACCAAGAAGTACCACAACCCTCTGAGAAGTGTACTCTACTTAACCCCTCTGGCTTGGTCATACGAATTTCTGAGTCTCTCTGGGAATGCTCACTCGGTCAATTCCCCTTATAGTCTAGGGTAGTCAGGGACTCTCTTAGGAAGATCGCGTGGTCTAACCCTCTTATCCCCAAGGTCTAGAGACTCTCTGATGTAGCTATCTCTGTAACACCCCAAGTAAATAAAGAATATGACATTTTTATACTTATCCATATTTGTGGATAAAATATTAATATTACTTTAAAGGGGACGCTATTCTCGATGGCATACCGAATACACAACAACGAGTTTCTTGGGAATCTTATGTTGCACTCTAATAATAAAATAATATTATTTTAAATGTTAGTTAACACCTAGACATTGTAATGGCGGGAATGAACAGAACTAACTAAAAAATGATTATATATGTTTTTCAAATATTTTTACTTTTTACAATAAATTTTAGAGGATTAATAATGCGAATGAATGAAATTTTAAGCGTAAACAATCTAATATTCTTTAAAAGGTTGATTAACCACATTTTGAAGGCGAACCTCGTTTCAATCCACTTTTTGAAAATTTTATCTGTTATACTTGACAAAATAAAATTCTTCTTTAGAATCGGGACATCAAAATTTACATTGTGTAATTTTTTTGTATTTTTCTGATAAAGTTCATTTTTTTAATGAATAGTGAAAAATGTTGTATTTTAATTCAAAACATCTTTTTAATCTTATTTATTTATATGATTAGATTATCTTTTGAATTGTTTTTAAAGTACAATTAGAATATATATTTACCATTTAATCCAATAGTGGTCGTTGGAATTAGCTTCATCATGAAATTGGACTAAAACTAGTGTCAATCTTTTGATACTTATTGTTTCATAAAAACACGTTATTTGCTCTGACAGTGAGAATTAATTATTAAATTAATTAATGTAACTTATATGATTTGATTTTTTTAAAATATACATCATTTTTGAATTTGGAATATCAAATATAGCTTAGGGTGAATTTTTGGTATTTTTCTGGAAAACTTCAATTTTTGATGAATAGTGAAACCACTAAGTGGTACTTAAAAAAAAGATTTTTCATTTAAATGAAATTTCAACACCTCTGTGTTTTGAATTTCAAAAATCCTACATACATGGATTTCATTAATAAGTAAAATTTTGTCCAATGGGATTAAAATAATTTTTTCGGTGAATAGTAACTTTTAAGTTTTAAACGCGATTAGAGGTAATTAGTGTAGTTTAAGGTATGCATAATGTTTTAATAATATGAAATGACCTAGAAACATTTCCTACCCTCATTGGATGAGTCATGTCTGACCCAGACAATACATGGGACAACTTGGGGACCCATGGAGAAACTTTGGTTGGAATATGACATAAATACCTTTTTATTTAAAGTTAAAATTAAAAATGACACAAACATGAGTTGTTTTAATAAAACAATTTTTACATGGGGATATACAAGTCATATTTTTGACTATAAATTGTAATTGAAAATCTAAAAATATTTCTTACATCATGATAGTTTTTTTATAATTTTTAGACATTATATAAATAAAATTATTTATGACATCATAATGATGCAGCGATTACCTCATTAATAAAGGATTTAAAAAAATGAAAATATAATGTAAAATCTATGACCTACACATGTCCAAAACCTATTGGATTGGTGGATTTCGAAAAATTATCAACTTATCCTAGAATTATATCAATGTGGTACCTTTTAAATCTGAAACTAATTCTCAAATAAAGTAACATTTATTTACTTTCAAGAGTGCCCATGCTCTCTTCTTATAAAAGGCTCCCACCTCTACCTCCTTACCCACACATCCAAAGCCTTTGGCTCAGACAAACCCTACTAATTTTTCCTCTCCACATCCCTATCTTAATCCTAGAAGCCTAAATTTTGGCACAAGTCTTCCCAAGGAAGCCTTTGAGCTCAAATCAAAAAGAGTTACCCGATTTTAAGGTAATGTCTTCACTTGTGTTCTTTTGTTTTATTTTGCTTCTCCAACCCCCTAAACTATATTTATTCATTTCCTTTGTAAAAAATACAGTATCTCAAATATACTATGATTTTGTTATAAGAATAATTAATGCTACACTTAAACACACCTACATCAAATGAGTAAAGAACATACTGTTTCTGTGGATGGTGAATTTCTGCCTCACGAAACGATGATTTTTCAACACTCATATAACAACTTAAAAGGTGGCCATTAAGATGTAACTATATTTATATATGATATATAATATGTTTATGTTTTACTTAAGCTTCTGTTTTATTCTTTTGGGGCATACCTTTATGGTTTCCATTGTGGGTAAACACGATAATTTCATTTTAGGAAGTGCGGACTACCGCCCCCTCAAAGTGATTTGATTCGTTAATCCAATATGTGGGATGTATAAAGGATGTATTTAATTTTATTATATATGATATATTTTACATATAAATTATGAATATAAATCTATAATTAAAATATACATACCTATCATTTAGTTTTAATTCCATTAATATGACATAGAAATGAAAGTAGTGTTCATGCGTACGTACGGCTTACCGTCTCCATGAACGATGCATTTCATTTCATACCCCTAGATGATTATGTAATATTATAAATACATGTATATTCTGGATATATATGATATCCAAATCCTGAATATCATTCTGGATATAATGAACCTTTTACCACAAGAACAACATGTAATTGTAAGAAGTCCACTTTCGACTTAAGAACCAAATATCGACAAAACAAACATGATTAACTAAAATTTTTACATAATGTTTATAACATGGTAATAAGTGATATAAAAGTAAAAATTAACATGAAAAATGTTCTCAATCAAGTAGAAATTAACTAATGATTATTATTTAGGACGTTAAAGAACGATCGAGTCAAGTCGGACCTGAGGTATGGGATCCTACTCCTCTCTTTCTTTTTAAGTACAATCTTTTATGTCATTCCTTTTAAGATGATCTTTCCTGTGATTGGGATTTTATTTTATATTAATCTTACTGTAATTTTTATATTCATATGATGAGAGCCCCTATTCTCTCTCATCAATCAATTTTGGAAGTTTTGAGTGGCACCGTTTGGCTGCCGAATTTTCGTAAGAGATCTAACCTTTCTCTTTCCCTTTAAGTACTATCCTTTATGTCACTTATTTTAATCTCATCTCTGTTATGATGGGGGATGTTATTTTATATTCTTATTGCTGTACATTTTATTCTAATATAATGAGAGACCCTATTTGATCTAATCAATCCATTTTTGGATGTTTTAAGTGGCGCTGTTAGGCTGCCGAGTTTTCGTAAGGGATTTTTCATCTCACATTTATTCCCGTGATATTTATGCTACATTTTTCCACAATTTCCTTTTAGTGGTGTATGTACTGACCATTAATTTTCTCATTGTGTAATATACTTTAATTTATGAGTATTTACATCAATGTTGTATTGTCATTCTTTCACCGGGTGTATGTTTCAAAAGATACCCATGTCGGTAAGGGAACCTTTCACCCTCCTATTTTTAAAAGACTTCTTTTGTTATGTCTTTTAATTCACATAAAATTATGTTGGGATATGTTATTATATATCCTTAGTCATTTAAATTTTATGTCCATGTGATGAGATACCCTTTTTTTCTCTCATCAACACATTTTCTGAATTTTGTAGTGACGTCGTTAGGCTGTCAAATTTTTTCAAGGGAACTTCTTAACCCAATTCTGATTCTTTGGGATAAGCTTATACTCCTTGAATATGTCATTCTATGAATATGTGTGAATAACCTCTGATTTTTTTACACTTAATATCCACTTATATTTGGTTTATTAGTTTGTCACACATAATTATGTAATTGATTTATCCTTAATCCAAGGATATCATCTTTGTATGGGACTTCATCTCAATCTCCTTTCATTGAAGAATATTTTGTTTTATACACAACCTCCATTTATACGGTGTATAAAACCCTTTTACTTTTACATTTTTTTGAAAGGAATGTTTTTTATACAAAGCATTTTACTAAATGACAAAAGGAAATTTTTTTGTCATATGTATGCGGCGACAACGAATTCTCCACTGCCGTGACCATTATTTGAGTTTCGGCTTCCTCTACAAGACATACCTTTTTAAAAAGAAAAATAAATACCATGTTTTACTATTATTTTATTTTGATATTGAAAATGGTTTTCATAATGTTTTTATATCAATGTGTTGTATTGATATCTTGTGATTGAAAAGTGGAAATGTTATGTTTCCTTTATGCATGTTTTATGTGATACGATTATGTTATGGTTCTTGGGAATTATTATGAAGACGAGTGGTTCCGTGATAAAATAAGGGTGGGTGAGCCCGATATAGCTCTCCAAAGCATTGGGTAACACGAAGGGGTTAAACATTAAGGTTTCTCAGAATAGATTTAGGGAATATACTGTGATTTGTATTCCAAACGTAACCAAGAGGGTTACTCCCTACGTATGAATGTTCTGAATTCCTCAAGTTACCTTTATGTCTTATGATTTCAATGATTAATTAATGATTTTATGAAGTATGTTAAAGTGCTTATGTTTTATGGGTAATGTATGATTTCATTCTTATGTATACATATACTTATGTTTCCTTTCCATATTTTTATATCGCATACTGAGCTTTTTGTGCTCATCCCAAGTATTTGAAATTTTTTTCACAGGTCAAGGGAAGGGTACATGATATGATGATATTTTCAAGGAAGTGGCAAGAAAGAATCCATGTTTTATTTTAAATATATTTCCGTTGATTGGAAAAATGAATACTATCTTTTATGTAACCACTTTGATTAAATGTGGAATGTAATGCATGTTTTATGATCTAATTCTCTAAAACTCTAAACCTGAAAAGATCATCAATGTGTAATCTTGTAATAACTCATGATTAAGTAAGGTTTAAGGCTGGGGCCTTATAGTTGGTATCAAAGGTTAGCTTAGATAACTTTCAAGGTTAGGGTATTCTCGAAGAACAAGTGACATTACCATAATGGTTAGGATTTCAGAAAGAGTCCTAGTTTTAGATAAAGTGAATGAGTAAGTATATCTTAGTGTTTACCATCCTCATTAGTACATGATGGATTTGTTGATATACTCACATTGACATTTCTATTTTTAGGGAATTGATGGATCTATCAGTCACCAAAGAGACAACAAGTTTGAAGGAACTGTGGTGGTTCTCTGATTAAGATAGTAGATAAAATGCGGGATTCAATGAGGAAACTAGTGGTTGTTCTAAACCAACTATCAAGGAGTCATGATCAACCACTTGAACCTTGGTATCATCTGTAATGCATCATGTACGAGATTACCAATCGATGTGGATGTTCAGGAAATAATTATAAAGGTAACCATTAGAGTTTATATGATCCTTACTTTTGAGGTAATTATGAGTTATTATATGTTATGATGGAAAATGAAAGGCATGAGATAAACTTGAGGTTAAAATTTTTATGATCATTTTTGAAGAATTTATCTCATTTTGGGGAATGCTTTAAGAATTATATTGTTTTGGAAAAAGGACAACACATAGACCGTGTGACAACCCGTCGCGTCAGACAAAGCTGTAAAATCAAACCCACAACCAAAGTGCGACTGGTATTTATCGCCTACCACTGGACTACGTGAAGTCCCTGGTTAGTTTGACTAATTCTTTTTAGTTAGATGATTTTAGGAATCATGAGTAAGTTTATTGTAGGTTATCTATGGAAACGATTAACCTATCTTGGAGGATATGTGTTAGGGCCAATAGGGGCCTATATACCCTGAGAGGGGGGGTGAATCAGGGTATGGATATTCTTTTTCAAAGTTCTTCCTACCCCACTGGATCTTGACCTCTTTATTACAAGGGTCACTTTGTTTGCTCTTGTTTGTAAACTGTGATCACTTATTTACTTCTTTATCTAATGATGATGCTTTGAATGCAATGTAGGGAAGCAAACAGATAGACACATAGATTTTTACATGGTTTACCCTCACTAGGCTACGTCCAAGGAGCATACGCCGACAAGTTGCTGGTCGTACCAAATTCCACTATTCTTCACTAGATGTGGATACAAATTTCGGGCTAGATCACTTCTATGCCCATGCTCACTGCCATTACAAATTTAGGGTCAGCTCACTGCTTTCCCAAGGGTCACTCCCTGTCTCTCTCTCTCTGGCTCACTACCGGTGGAGAGGATCACCTTCTTCCTTTTCCTAAGCTCACTGCTCTTGGAAGAAATCCACTCACAGTTTATAGACCTGTAGATCTCTTCATTTGCAGGAATGAATGCATCTTTCTCTGTGTGTAGATGCTCTATTGAAGTAAAACTTTCACCCGAAGATGAATATCTCTTTGCACCAATGGTATCGGGAAAACATCCAGCTTCCACGCAGTCCGAAAAACACTGCTGGAACAAACCTTACTTGGAACGCAAGTCTACCTCGACGCGCAATTATCGGCGCGCAAGTCACCACGGGCGCACAAGTCCTCCTATGACACTTGCGCGACACAAGCTTCCTCAACACCAAACTTGCGTGACTCTCTTCCTTTTATGCCCAAACCAATATTGGCATGAAACTGCCAACCGACGCGCAACTTCTAACACCGGCACACAACTTCAACCACTGGCGCGCAACTTCACCTGCGCGACCACACACACCACCTGCGCGACCACCACACCTGCGCGATGGGAGTTTTGACTTCTCAAAGACTTGAACTATGTTCAGAATGAAGAGGGGGTGGTCCAGTGTTTATAGGCAAATTGACCACCCTAGGTGACAGCGCGCAAGTCACTTGCGCGACCCAGTCTCGGCGCGCAAGGATTCTCTCCTTTTAGACACTTGCGCGACCAACTCCCAAACTTGCATGAACCTATTTCCTTAGCCATATTTTGATCTTCTGATCTTGAAAAACATATGGCGCGCAAGTTTCACTGCTTTCCCAAGGGTCACTCCCTGTCTCTCTCTCTCTGGCTCACTGCCGGTGGAGAGGATCACCTTCTTCCTTTTCCTAAGCTCACTGCTCTTGGAAAGAATCCACTCACAGTTTATAGACCTGTAGGTCTCTTCATTTTCATGAATGAATGCATCTTTCTCTGTGTGTAGATTCTCTATTGAAGTACAACTTTCACCCGAAGATGAATATCTCTTTGCACCGAAGGTATCGGGAAAACTTCCACCTTCCACGCAGTCCGAAAAACACTGCTGGAACAAACCTTACTTGGCGCGCAAGTCTACCTCGACGCGCAATTTTCGGCGCGCAAGTCACAACGGGCGCGCAAGTCCTCCTATGACACTTGCGCGACACAAGCTTCCTCAACACCAAACTTGAGCGACTCTCTTCCTTTTATGCCCAAACCAATATTGGCATGAAACTGCCAACCGACGCGCAACTTCTAACACTGGCGCACAACTTCAACCACTGGCGCGCAACTTCACCTGCGCGACCACACACACCACCTGCGCGACCACCACACCTGCGCAACGGGAGCTTTGATTTCTCAAAGACTTGAACTCCGTTCAGAATGAAGAGGGGTTGGTCCAGTGTTTATTGGAAAATTGACCACCCTAGGTGACAGCGCGCAAGTCACCTGCGCGACCCAGTCTCGGCGCGCAAGGCTTCTTTCCTTTTAGACACTTGCCCGACCAACTCCCAAACTTGCGCGAACCTATTTCATTAGCCATATTTTGATATTCTGATCTTGAAAAACATATGGCGCGCAAGTTTCCTGTACTCCAAGTCCGCGGCGTTCAATTATCTCTTCTTTTGTACCGCCTCCAGATCATCCATTCCTTTTATCGACGTTCTTGAATCAAACATGGATCGTTGACCTCAGCTCTTGAACTCGACATTCCACCATTAAATCCTCTTTGTTAACAAATTTGTATGTCATTGTTTTGATTTGTCAACAATCACTACTCAGATGTCCACTTTGTCAACAAACACAATCACCACAAAAATGCTTCAATGATACCTTGAGGGATTTTTTCCCAACAATATGTGATTAGATTATTTACTTTTTAATATGAGAATTTAAGAGAAACTGATGTTATTTGGAGATAAAAGTCAATTTGTACCATGGAAGACTATGTGATTAAATCCTTCAAATATTTGGGTTTCAATCTTAGTTTTATTTACATTGAAGAATTGTATGGATAATTGTTTATCAAATGGTCATCGTTGAACTCTGGGTTTTGTTGGAAAAATTTTAGAGATTAAGAATAGATTTTCTATTTATAAGGGGTTATCCATTTTTGGATTATCTGATCTCATACTAACAATTTTGGTTTTGGTTTTGGTTAAATTCTAAGGACAAGGGAAGTATATAGTTCTCTTTTGTAGATTAGGTGATTCTCTAGAAGTTTATTATAGTGTACATGTCTTCCTAAATACTCGTCTTTTGGAGAAAATATGAGTTTGTTTAAGAAATCTAATAAAAGTTGAAAGTAAACATGATAAGTAATTAAGTTTCCTTATGAATAAATTCTTCAATGAAGAGTAACTTAAGACAAAAATGTAGTCTGATAACTTTTCTTACTGGGGAATCGAATACCGTTTAACCCAACAGAAGTTTATGATTTTCTTATGGTTAACTTTCTCCTAGACATGTTTACTATCAATATCCCTCAGAACATGACCCCTTTTTTTTATTCCATATCCATATTTTCCTACATGGAATCCAAGTATGGGTTAACTCGGGTGACCTCTGTTGTTCTCATTAAATATTTTAAAGTGATTGTTTTACCGACTCCTGTTCCAATGTGGGACTTTCAAGGATGTTTCTAAGCCCAATTTTAAAATTGCGAGGACGCAATTCCCAAAAGGGGGGATGGATTTAACACCCCAGGTAAATAAAGAATATGAAATTTTTATTCTTATCCATATTTGTGAATAAAATATTAATATAACTTTAAAGGGGATGCTATGCTCGATGGCGTACCCAATATGAATCAATGAGTTTCTTGGGAATCTTACGTTGCACTCTAATAATAAAATAATATTATTATAAATGGTAGTTAACGCCTAGAAGTTGTAATGGATGAAATGAACAGAACTAACTAAAAAATGATTATATATGTTTGTCAAATATTTTTACTTTTTACAATAAACGTTGGAAGATTAAAAATGTGAATGAATCCAATTTTAAGCGTAAACATTCTAATATTCTTTAAATGGTCGATTAACCGCATATTGATAGAGAACCTCTTTTAAATACACTTTTTTGAAAATTTAATGTGTTATATTTGAGAAAATAAAATTCTTCTTTAGATTCAGGACATCATAATTTACATTGTGTAAATTTTTGGTATTTTTACGATAAAGTTCATTTTTTTAATGAATAGTGAAAAATGTTGTCTTTTAATTCAAAACATCTTTTTAATCTAATTTATTTATATGATTAGATTATCTTTTGAACTGGTTTTAAAGTTAAATTAGAATATAGTTTTACCATTTAATTCAATAGTGGTCGTTGGAATTAATTTCATCTTGAAATTGGACTTCAACTAGTGTCAATCTTTTGATACTTATTGTTTCATAAAAACACGCTATTTGCTCTGACAGTGGGAATTAATTATTAAAATAGTTAATGTAACTTATATGTTTTGAATTTTGTAAAATAGAAATCATTTTTGAATTCCAAATATCAAATATTTCTTAGGGTGAATTTTTGGTATTTTTCTGGAAAACATCAATTTTTGATGAATAGTGAAACCACTATGTGGTACTTAAAAAACTAATTTTTCATTTAAATGAAATTTTACCACCTCTGTGTATTGAATTTCAAAAATCCAACATACATGGTTTTCATTAGGAAGTAAAATGTGGTTCAATGGGATTAAAATAATTTTTTCGGTGAATAGTAACTTTTAAGTTTTATACGCGATTAGAGGTAATTAGTGTAGTTTAGGGTAAAAATAATGTTTTAATAATATTAAATGACCTAGACACATGTCCTACCCTCATTGGATGAGTCACGGACGACCAAGAAAATCCATGGGTCAACATGGGGACCCCATACAGCCACTTTAGTTGGAAAATGACATAAATACCTTTTTATTTAAAGTTAAAATTAAAAATGACACAAACATGAGTTTTTTTAATAAAACAATTTTTACATGGGGATATACAAGTCATATATTTGACTATAAATAGTAATTGGAAAGCTAAAACGATTTCCTGCATCATGATAGTTTTTTTATAATTTTTAGAAATTAAATAAATAATATTATTTATGACATCATAATGATGCAGCGATTACCTCATTAATAAAGGATTTAAATAAAATGAAAAGATAATGTAAAATCTATGACCTACACATGTCCAAAACCTATTGGATTGGTGGATTTAGAAACCTTATCACCTTATCCTATAATTATATTAATGTGAGACCTTTTAAATACGAAACTCATTTTCAAATAAAGTAACATTTCTTTACTTTCCAAGAGTGCCCCTCCTCTCCTCTTATAAAAGGCCCCCACCTCTACCTCCTTACCCACACTTCCAAAGACATTGGCTCGGAAAAACCCTGCTCATTTTGCCTCTCCACATCCCTCTCTTACTCCTAGAAGCCTCACTTTAGGCATAAGGCTTCCCAAGTAAGCCTTTGGGCTCTAATCAAAAAGAGTTACCCGATTTTAAGGTAATGTCTTCATTTGTGTTCTTTTGCATTATTTTGCTTATACAACCCCATAAAATCTATTTATTCATTTATTTTGTAACAAATACAGTATCGTAAATATTCTAGGATGTTGTTATAAGAAGCATTAGAGCTACATTTACACACACCTACATCAAATGGTTAAAGAACATACTGTTTCTGTGGATGGTGAATTTCTGCCTCACGAAACGATGATTGTTCAACACTCATATAACAACTTAAAAGGTTGACATTAAGATGTCACTATATTTATATATGATATAAAATATGTTTATGTTTTACTTATATTTATGTATTTTTCTTTTTGTAATTATTTTATGGTTTCCATTGTGGGTAAACACGATAATTTCATTTTAGGAAGTGCGGACTTCCACCCCCTCAAAGTGATTTGATTCGTTAATGCCATATGTGGGATGTATAAAGGATATATTTAAAGTTATTATATATGATTTATGTTAAATATAAATGATGAATATAATTATGGAATTAAAATATACATACCTCTCATTTAGTTTTAATTCCATTAATATGACATAGAAATGAAAGTAGCGTTCATGAGTACGAACGACTTACCATCTCCATTAACGTTGCATTTCATTTATTACCTCTAAATGATTATGTAATATTATAAATAAATTTATATTATGGATATATATGATATATATGATATCCAAATCATGAATATGATTCTGGATATAATGTACCCTTGACCACACGAACAACATGTAATTGTAAGAAGTCCACTTTCGACTAAAGAACCAAATATCGACAAAACAAACATTATTAACATAAATGATTACATAATTTTTATAACATTGAAATAAGTTATATAAAATGAATAATGAACATGAAAAATGTTCTTAAGAAAGTAGAAATTACCTCAAGTTTATTATTCAGGACGTTAAAGAATGATCGAGTCAAGTCGGACCTGAGGTAAGGGATCCTACTCCTCTCTTTCTTTTTAAGTACAATCTTTTATGTCATTCCTTTTAAGCTTATCTTTCTTCTGATTGGGATGTTCTTTTATATTATTCTTACAGTAATTTTTATGTTCATATTATGAGAGACCCTATTCTCTCTCATCAATCCATTTTGGATGTTTTGAGTGGTGCTGATATGCTGCCGAATTTTCGTACGAAATCTAACCTCTCTTTTTCTCTTTAAGTACTCTCCTTTATGTCACTTCTTTTAAGATAATATTTGTTATTATGGGGGATGTTATTTTATATTCCTTTTGCTGTAAATTTTATATTAATATGATTAGAGACCCAATTTGATCTCGTCAATCCATTTTTGGACGTTTTATGTGACGTCGTTAGGCTCTTGAGTTTTCATAAGTGATTTTTCATATCACTTTTATTCCTGTGAGATTTATGCTACATTTGCCACAATTTCCTTTGAGTGGTGTATATACTGACCATTATTTTACTCATTGTGTAATATGCTTTCATTTATGAGTGTTTACATCAATTTTGTATTGTCCTTCTTTCACGGGGTGTATGTTTCGAAAGATACCCATGTCGGTAAGGGAACCTTTCACCCTCTTCTTTTTAAAAGATTTCTTTTGTTATGTATTTTAATTCACTTAAAATTATGTTGGGATTTGTTCTTCTATATCCTTGGTAATTTAAATTTTATGTCCAAGTGATGAGATACACTTTTTATCTCTCAACAACTCAATTTCTGAATTTTGTAGTGACGTCGTTAGGCTGTCAAATTTTTGTAAGGTAACTTTTTAACCCAATTTTGATTATTTGGGATAAGATTGTACTCCTTGAATATGTTGTTCTTTGTGTGAATAACCTCTGATTGTTTTACACTTAATATCAAATTATATTTGGTGTATTAGTTTGTCACACATAATTATGTAATTGATTTATCCTTAATCCAAGGATACCGTCTTTGTATTGAAATTTATCTAAATCTCCTTTAATTGAGGCATATTTTATTTTATACACAACCTTTTTTTATACGGTGTATAAACCCCTTTGTCTTTTACGTTAATCCGAATGAAATATTTTTTATACAAAGCGTTTTACTAAACGACAAAAGGGAATGTTTTTGTTGTATGTATACGGCGACAACGACTTCTCCGCCGCCGTGACCATTATTTGAGTTTAGGCTTCCTCTACAGGCCATACCATTTTTTTAAAAGAAAAATAAATACCATGTTTTATTTTTTTTTTTTTTGGTATTGAAAATGGTTTTCATAATGTTTTTATATCAATGTGTTGTATTGATGTCTTGTGTTTGAAAAGTGGAAATGTGATGTTTCCTTTATGCATGTTTTATGTGATACAATTCAGTTATGGTTCTTGGGAATTATTATGAAGACGAGTGGTTCCGTGATAAACTAAGGGCGGGTGAGCCCGATATAGCTCTCCAATGCATTGGGTAAGTTGAAGTGGTTAAACGTTAATGTTTCTCCGAAGCGATTTAGGGAATATACTGTGATGGGTATTCCAAACGTAACCAAGAGGGTTACTCCCTACGTAAGAATGTTATGAATGCCTCAAGTTACCTTTATATCTTATGATTTCTATGATTTATTCATGATTTTATGATTTATGTTAAAGTGCTCATGTTTTATGGGTAAAGTATGATTTCATTCTTATGTATACATGTACACATGTTTCCTTTCCATATTTTTATATCCCTTACTGAGCTTTTTATGCTTATCGCAAATTTTTGGAATGTTTTTCACAGGTCAAGAGAAGGGTACATGATATGATGTTAGTGTCAAGGAAGTGTCAAGAAATAATCCGTGTTTTGTTTTAAATATGTTTCCATTGATTGAAAAAATGAATACTATCTTTTATGTAACCACTTTGTTTAAATGTGGAATGAAATGCATGTTTTATGTTCTAATTCTCTAAAACTCTAAACCTGAAAAGATAATAAATGTGTAATCTTGTAATAACTCAAGATTAAGTAAGGTTTAAGGATGGGGCCTTATAATCTCGGTGAATTCCTCCTGTAGCCTTAGGTATACCACAAACACTCTAAGGAAGCTCACTCGGTCAATTCCTGCTCAATCCTGGGAAGTTTTTTATGGAGAAATCTAACAAGGTAAGAATCTCTTAGGAAGCTCACTCGGTCTACACTCCTGTAGTCTAAAATATCTGAAGGCACTCTGGGAAGCTCGCTCGATCTATCCCTCGTGGCCTATAATATCTAAGACACATTGTGGAAGCTCACTCGGTCTAACCTCCTATGGTCTATAATGTCATGGACTCTCTGGGATGCTCACTCAGTCTATCCCTTATAGTCTATAGCACCAGATTTTCATATCCCCATGAAAATCAGTGCATGATAATGATATAAGGCCAATGTACACCTATAGAGCTACTTGGATAACCAAATTACACCTATAGAACTACTTGGCTAACAGTATACAAGGCAACAAGCTTGTACTACAAAACACTCCATCCTATAGACACAAGGCATGGCAATAGTCATAACGGACAAAGTCTAATAAGAAACAGTGGTCGTAAATAGAGTAAAGCATAGGAATAAAGTCCATGTACAACAAATTAATCCCCTAACATGATTAAATTACCTCTACACAAGCATACAAGAAAGTATGAAAAACAACAAGGGAAAAAAAGGTAAACATGCAATACCCTGTTCATGAGTATTGGTCGAATTTACATATAAAACTAAAATACCATGAACGGTAAGGCACAAAAAACCTACCTTGATCCTATGAGATCAATATACTTGAACCACAATGACTGATTCTCCTTTGAACATCGTTGATCTGAGAAAACTCCCAAAACTCTCACACCATGATAACCTGAGAAAGTAGAAGAATCAATGAATGAAACTCAAGAAGAAGGAATAACTCACCGCTGCAGTTCCAATGCAATCGACGGAGGACGAATCGGCCAACAGATAGAGGCTCGAGAATCCGGAGAAGTTTTGTGGTCGTACAATGTCTCCCAGTCGAATCAGACCTAGAAGAAGATGTTTATGGCGATTGGGCTTAACCCTGGTTCGATTAATGAAAAAAATAATGTACATGGAGTGTACTTTTAGAGTACATGACATGTACTAGGTCCTT
The DNA here is from genome assembly GCA_963277665.1 of Viscum album. Taxonomy (NCBI): domain Eukaryota; kingdom Viridiplantae; phylum Streptophyta; class Magnoliopsida; order Santalales; family Viscaceae; genus Viscum; species Viscum album. Next base: position 870,292 of record CAUJRU010000154.1, read on the forward strand.
CCGTAGTCTTCCAAAATCGGCCTCTACATCACCCCTACACACCATGTGTGTGGACCGAACATGGCCAGCACACTACTACAAGGGGGAAATGAGTACACGACATGTACCCATAAAGTATACGACCTGTAATTCAAAAATTTCCTGAAGCTTCATTTTTTCCAAAAAATCTAGAAAAAGGAAAGTCATACCTGGAAACGAAGACTCGGGTTCTTACATACACTTAAGGAATACAATTTAGTTAAATATGTTTTAAATTACAATTATGTGAATATGATAGGTTGTTCTATTAAAAAAAGTGTATTAAAAAAAGAGTTATAAGGTAATAAATCTAATTAGATATTGAAAATTATACAATTTCATCAACTTAACATTCACTATTTAATTCAAACTATGTTGTAAAATCATTAAGATGAGTTTTAATAATTATTGATGGGGATATATGAAATATTAAAATATATGTTCAACTGATTAACCAACATTTTGATTGGAATGAATTACCGTGGAGTATCATTAGAAAGTCTAATACTAGTTAAAATATTCATAAGGGAATTAGCTATGATATGGAATGAAATTTAGGTTACCATTTATATAATAATTAACATCACAGTGATTATGATTGGTGAATTGATTGGATCACTACTTCAGTATATAAATTAATTGAAGAATATAACTATATACGAGACAACAATGAAGAATGGTGTAGATTATAAATATTTAAATGTTTTTTTCATAAAAATTTTATCCTGAATTCATAGAATCCATAAAAGAATATATGGATCATATTTGTGACTGAAGTCTATAAATGGATGAATACCAAAAGATTCATGAACTAATTTATATGAAACTATCAAAAGGAAAACACCAAGGATGAAATAATAGGAGTAATAATTATAATAAATCATATGTTACTTGTTTTGAGTGTAGAAAAATAGTCTTAATTATATATATTTAATAGAACTGATAAATAAATAAACATAAAAAATGATAAAATGAATTAAAAACTATTCATAGTTGTACCAAAAATAATATTCTAGTGATGAATTTGGGAACAAGAAAGAATATGGTAACATGCGATTTATGGATTCACTATATAAGGTTATATCTTCTTGAATTTATTTTATATTTTTTACTCTGACATTTATTATGTAAATATGAATATTTCCGTGTAAAATTAAGAAATGGAGTTGTTTAGATAAGATGTATTCAATAATTTTGACTTCTATATTAAGAATAAATAAAATATTGAGATAATTTATTATGAAAAAAATGATATTTTACATGATAATGAATAAATAAGGAACACCATTTCCCATTATAATTATAAATTATATGTGGTTTTATATATATAATAACTATTTTTAAAATATTTATAAAGGATGTTGAAATTCATAATAAAAGATTATATTCATTTATTTAAGGTTATAAAAAATATCACAAGATGATATCTATGAAAACTCTTGTTGGTATTTTCTATGATAGGTTATTACATCAATTTTAATGAAATATTTTTTTGAAATGATAAAATTGGTATACTTATCATTTTACATGTTTTCAATGATTCATGATGGGACACTAAAAAAATTTCTCCAAGAATTAAATAATAATTGGGATTTAAAAAAACTTATATATATGAAATAATATTCTTTAGTGTACCGTACAATAATTGTTTCAATATTATATGGGATCTTAATTTGCTTTAATAATCTAATTGGACCTAAATAGCCAATGTACCAAAATTTTTGTATATTTATTTTTTCCCAAAAAAAATACTATAGATATCTCAAGAATGAAATATGTTACATGGAATGTAGATAGACTTGGAATATATCCATAAACCCATAACATGTTATCAAATAAGGAAAATTGAAGGAGGCATTGTTACATTTGGAGACACTTTTAATTGATAATTAAAATGATTATGTATTGTTAATTATACATTGTTATTGAAAATATTTCGAGTGAAATTTTATTTACTCACGTTTATATTAATGTTTTTTTGGATCATTATTTTTTTTGTAATGTGTTTTAAAATTAAATGTCATTCGATTTTTCCCCATTTCTTTTGGGGGAAGGAAACTATATTAGAGACTTAATATTTTTCAATTAACTAAATAATTTTTTTGAAACAATCCAAATATTACATTCATTTAGATATATTTTGGGGTCTCCATTGCTGTAAATATTATAAATACTAATGACTGTTAGTTTAATATTAGATTTTGAGGCTTCTAAAAAATCTATATATTCAAAATTATTTACAGGATAAATTGAATTTTTTTCGAATTTAACTATTTCTAGATATGATATAATGTTTCATGTTTATTTGTATACCAAATTTAAATAAAATCTTATGGAATCTCACTTAAAAGTCATTAAAATATTTTTCGAGATGTGAAAGTCATGGTTAGTTGTAGATTAATTTATTAAAAAAATATATTTTAATCAAATATCATACCCTCAAAATGATTAAAGATTATTATAACATAAAATAATTACACTTACTATATGTCAGTTTTTTGGTAAGGATTTAGTTTCTCGAGTTTATGAATACATAAGTATTTTTCTTATACAACTAGTAAAAGTGAATATATCTATCAAGTATCCTTATTATATCAATAATAATGGGATAAATTTTTTTACTTTGGATTTTTTAAAATATGTACAAGTACTCTGATTGTATGTCTAATATTTATATTTCATATAACTCTTTACTCTAATCTAGATTTAAAAAAATAGAGTCTAAATTTCATTTTCATGGATATTATGTAAAAAATAGGTGATATTATTTTGGAACATATTCCAATTAAAAATCAACTGGTATATATATTTTTCAAATCATTGGGGTTTTTAAAATATTATAATATTATATTTTAATTTCGTTGATAAAAATTTAGTTTGGAAATATTACCATAAATTGTTTTTAATTTTATATAATGCGAATTTATCATGATGGATTTTTTTAAGATTGTAAACTAGTTTTTTCACCATTGTTTTTCAATTTATTAATATTTTATCTTTTAAATTTTTTATAATTTCTACAAAATATTATAGAACCTTGTTTCAATATTTCAATTTAGAAAAAGTTGAGTATTTAGGGAGTTTGCGTTTTTTTTGATATTTTATGTTTTGATTATTATAGTCCCTTAAAAAATTTATGTTATTATATATTGAGTAATGTTTTTTTTATTTCATAAAAACAATTTCATTTTAAATATAATAATTCAATGTAGTTTTTATTTAAATAGAATAATGTTAAATATAGTCTCCATGGTTTCACACAATTGTTCAAAACAATTTGAATGCTTTTAGTTTTTATTAAAACTTCACATTACAGTTTTCATTATTTATTTTATGTTAACAACAGTTATATATCATATATTTTCTTAAAACCTATTTTTTAATATAAATTGGATTTATTTTATTTTAATAAATTAATATGATGTCTGAAATACTTCTTTTTCTCTAAAAAGTTCCCAATGTCTCTACAATATTTCATAAATCCAATAATTCCATTAATACAACATCTTATTTTTCTAAGGACTATATATAATAACTTTATCATATCATTCCATATTTTTACATGTAATGATTATACATTTTTATATAAATCTATAAAATTCTTAATTTACCAAATGTCTATTTGCACTCCCTGAAAAGTTTACTATGTTCTGCAATATTATAGTAAAAATTTATATAGTTTTTTACTTCATTTTTTGTAAGTGGGTTTTATGGATTTCTCTTGAAATATGGTATATATATATGTTTTATTGGAGATATTAGTAATATTTATAATTTATATATTTTTTCATGAAATGTACAAATAGAATATATTTAACAATTATATATTTTATAAAATATGTTTTCTTAAATTCTCAGATTTAATGTGTTATAGGAAACATTGGGTTTTAATAAAAAAAGTATACTATTAATATTATTATTTAAAACATTCTTCTTATATCCAATATATTAAAATTACAGGTTCAAATATTAATAACCACATATTAAAAATTAATTAAGTTGGTTTTTTATAAGGAATATATATTTTGAAATTAGTACATTGAAAATTAATTTCTTTAAATAATATGTTATTCACTTTTTTTGAACAAATAAACGTATTTATTAGTGAAATATTTACATAATTTATCTAAAAAAATTATTTCATTTTGTGAAATACATTGAAACATTATATTTTAGTGAAATTTTTATAGTATTCGAAAAATATTAATTTCCCAATAAATAGTTACAAAATACTGTTTTTATAAAAATATGAAAAATTATTTTAAATAATTTACAAGGGATATATTATTTTTATATGAATTTAAAATACAAAATAGTTAATTTATGTGGTTAAAATGTAATTTATTTCACTAGAATCAATTTTATATGACATTTAGATGTGAAATAATTCAATAAATATGAAACAAAATTAATGGAAATCGCTTTTTCTATCAAGTACGAGTGATTATGTTAAAATTTATTTCTTAATCATATATAAAATAAAGACGGTAAAATTGATTCCATATTTGGAATTAAAAAATTGTATATTATACTATACTTCCATCATAATTTTTGGTCAAGATAAATTGTTAAAATATTAAATGTCAATTTGAACAGTTAAGGTGAAAATGGCTTTACCAAAAATAAAAATAAAAATAAATTTTTTAAAATGAACTAATTACTCATCTACTTTTTCTATTGGTTGGATATATTTTTACCATACCACATATACGGTTTTATAATTATACAATTTTTATCCTTTTGAATGTATAAAATGTTGGTATAAGACTTTTCTAAAATTCCATGATTTTATTATGTTAATTTAAAAACCTACATCAATCTCATCCTCCATAAAATGGAAAATAAAAAGTCAATTGTATGTATGGAGGACAACTTCGTCCCAAAATGATGTAATTTTATTTCTATAATCACGTCTCATAAATGAATATAATGATAAATTTATTTCTTATATATGATATTTATTAATGATTCATTATCCTTGAATTGTAATATTATATCTATATTCTTACCATCAATTAATTTGGAAAATTAAATCATCACCCTTGTATAAGTGCAGACTACCACAACAACGAAGCGATTAACTGTGTTTTCATTTTTTTAACAAGGATGATAATAAAATAATATTAAATTAATATATATGATATATATGATATAAAAATTATACTTAAATGTTTAATTAATAGTTACCTTTCATTTTTCCAACCATCGAAAAATATAAATGACAGACATCTATATGTATGTTTTATCATCTCCATGAACATTATAATTCATTTTCCATCTCTAAATTTTATAGATTAAACTAAATTATTATTTATTGAATATATTAGGTATATATCTATTGAATTTATTTATATTATAAAAAATTTATCAATGTAGACATACCAAAAATACAAAACCAAATCATAAATGAATGTTAAAACTATTATAAAATGGGACATAATTTTTCCAATGAATTGTTAATAAATTGTTAATAAATTATCATAAATAAATTACTAATGTTTATATATATATAATGTTATAATCATATGATATAATAATAATAATGCTATTCTAATTATATAGGAGGTTGTAATGTGTATTAAAAACTACTAAACATGATGAAAGAGACTTTTATCCCACTATTATTTTTAAGGGACCAATGAATTATGCACAACAAGATTCAATTTTTGAGGAGTATATACTATCCAAGAACGTATGTAATTATTTTTATGATAAAAATTATCGAATATACATATCCATATATGGTTGTATCCATCATGGTGTTTATAATATAAAATTTAATAATTTTTGTTAGGTTTTGATGTTGTAATCTAAATTTTTATCACAATTTTTTACTATTAATATTTTTATAATGAAATCATATGATCTAGATGTTAAGAAACTATTTAAAATTCTTCTGCTATTTATTTTTATTTAAATTAAATAATTTCACCACTTTTTTCTCATTTTATGTAAAATGTATTAAAAAATAATTTTTGTAAGGAAAACATGAATTTATTTTTCTGTTTGGTCGAAGAAATTTTTTTATCCATTTCTAGGATTACTAAAAATTATTTAATGAATGTTTTTATAGTCATATAATTATTGTTTAGTTAAATTTGAAGCCATTTTTTATTTTTATTAAAATGGTTTATAATTTATATTCCTTTGCTTTTATGAATATAAAAGATTGGAATTTTGATAAAAAATGTAAAAAGAATATTCATTTTTTCTTAAATAAAAAAAATATATGTTTCACCAATATTCCCATTCAGTGAAATAAAATCATAAGTTAAATTTTTCAAAATATATTTTCCTATAATATTTTCCATTAATATTTGAGAAATTATTATTTATAAAATATTTTATTTTAATATGGAAGTGATATTTTCCAAAATAAATCATCTAATGTGTCTTTCAAAACAATCAACCATTTATTATGACATAATTTAATGTTACGCATTTTGTACTAGGTATACGATCCAAAGATATAATAATTATTCTTTATTTGGATGGTTTATGATTTTTATGAAATGACGTTTATCAAAACCATTTCTTTTGATGGGGTCATGCTGTAATGAACATTTTATGAATCCCATTTATTTTAATTAGATATAATAAATTGAATGATTTATAATCATTTGACAAAAATGTACATTATTTTAATTATATTATAGTTAGCACCTATATCCCCCTCCAATTCAGTGATTAATGGTTAATATATCAGTTTATAAAATGGAATATAATGTGTTGTTATCCCAGTCAGAAAGATACTCTAACCATTATGATTGTCTTGTGAGTGGACCGTGACAACTTTCATGGTTTTTGAAATTAATCAATTCCACTTTTATAGCATTGGAACTAATCGTCAGCCACTAATAAAATTATTTTCTATGATTTTTATATGAGAAATATTTCCTGAGTATGACAAAGTCATGCTCTCATAAACCAAGATAATTGATTTGGTAATTATTTATGTATTATGAACTAAATATATTTACTCAATTTTTTATTTTTATGATCTATGATATGATGTGTATAGTTTCTAATTTTTTTTAACATCACAGGTAAGGAAATGATATCACATTTTCATATTTATTAATATTTTTTAATGAAATGTTAATATTCAGTTAAAGGGAATGTTGTGTTCGATGGAATTCCCAGTACACAACAACGAGTTTATTTGAAATCTTACATTGCACACAAAAAATATAAAAATATTATTTTAAATGGTAGTAAACGCCTAGACATTGTAATGGTTGGAATGAAAAAACTAACTAATAAATGATTATATATGTTCGCTAAATATTTTTAGATTTATCCAATAAAAGATAGAGGCTTAAAATAAGAAAATAATTCGATTTTAAGCATAAATATTCTAATGTTCTTTAAAAGGTCAATTAATCTCCTTTTGATGGTGAACAATTTTTTAAAATAATTTTTGTCAATTTTATATGTTATATATGACAAAATAGAATCATTTTTTAGAATCAAGACATCATAATTTTCTTTGTGTACTTTTTTGTTATTTTTCTGATAAAGTTAAATTTTAACAAATAGTGAAAATGCTTTATTTTAATTCAAAAAATCCTTTTAATATAATTTATTAATATGGATAGATTACCTTTTAATTGGGTTTAATGTTTAGTTAAAATATATTTTTACAATTTAATGCAATGTTGGTCTTTGGAATTAATTTCATTCTGAAATTGGACATAAAAAATTGTCAATCTTTTGATAAATATATTGTTTCATAAAAACACACTATTTGTTTTGACAGTGGTAATTAATTATGAAATTAATTAATGAAACTTCTATGTTTTGAATTTTGAAAAATGGAAATAATTTTTGAAATTGGAAGATCAAATTTACTTTGGATATATTATTGGTAGTTTTCTAACAAATGTTTATTTTTAATGAATAATGAAAAATACTGCATTTTACTTCAAAACTACTTTTTCATGTAACTTAATTATATAGTTAAGTGGTCCTTTTAATTGGTTTTAAAGAGTAATTTAATTATGTTTTTATCAATTAATACAATTTTTTTTATTGGAAGTAATTTTAGTTTTCAATTGGATTTAAAAACATGTCAATCTTTTGATAAATTTTTACTTCTTAAAATCCCCTCTTTGGTTGTGAAAGCAAGAATTATTTTTAAATTAATCACTTCAACAACTATGTTGGAATTCGGTAAAATGGATTCCATCTTTGGAATCTTTTGGTCCAAATTATGTAATTTATACTCTTTTGTTTTTGGACATTATGAATAGTAACGATGATAATTATCTTTAATTATCAAGATTAATCAGTAATCGGGTAGTTAAGGGTAATAAAATAATATCTTAATAATATAAAATGACCCCAAAATGTGTCCAAATCCTTTTTTTGAGTCATGTCCAACCATGGAATGATTTTCACCGAACTGGAGGTCCCATGGAGTCAAATGGGTGTAATAGTTACATTTATGACAATATTTGTTTTAAAGAAGAGAAATATAACAATGGTTTGTATATCATAAGTAAAAAAGATTTTAATTTATTTACATAAATTATTTCTTAGACTATAAATATTAATTGCAAAGATAAATATATTTCCTACATCATGATATGTTTTTTATAATTTTTAGAGATTATATAAATAAATTTATTGATGACACCATGATGATGTAGTGATTACCTCATTACTGAACAATTTAAATAAAATTAAAAGGTAAGGTAAAATATAAGACATAAATTTGTAGAAAAACAATTATATGGGTCTATATTAAAGCCTTATCACATTATCCTAGAAATATATCATTTTGGGAGCTTTAAAATATGAAAACCATTTTATAATAATGTAACATTTCAAGACATTCCAAAAGTGACCATCCTCCCTCTTATTAAAGGCCCCCAACTCTACCCCCATACCAAAACCTCTCAAGCCCTTGGATCATCCATAATCTGATCATATAATCTCTCCACATCCCTCTCTCACTCCTGAAAGCCACACTTTGGGCAGAATGTTTTCCAAGGAATCCTTTAGATCAAATCAAAAAGAGTTACTCGATTTATAGGCAATGTCTTCTCTCGAGTTTTTTTCTTCTTATTTTCCATCTTCAATCACCACTATCTTATTCTTATTTGATCCCATAATAAAAACAACATCCTCAATATAGTAGGATGTTGTAATGATACGTATTTTACCAACACTTACACACACCTCTGTCTAATGGTTATAAAACATATTGTTTCTGTGGATGGAGAATTACTTCCTCACGAAACGATGATTGTTCAATCTTCTTGTAAAACCTCTCATGGTAGAAATTATGATGGAAATATATTAATATATGATACATATTATATTATATTCCCTCTATATGCTTCTGTATTTATATTTAAAACATACAATTATGCTTTTCATGTTGTGGAAATGTGATAATTTCATATGAGAAAGTCTGGACAACCGCCCCCCTCAAGTGATGTGACTCGTCCATGCCCAACATGGAATTTATAAATAATATAATTAATGAACTTATGTTACCTATATAACATTTATGTTTTACTGTAATTATAATATATCTATGTCTAATTAAGTTTTTATGTCCAATAGTATGACAAAAAAATGAAAGTCGTGTTCATGCGTACGTACAACATACCGTCTCCATGAATGGTAAATTTAATTTCATATCTCCAAACATTATGGAAAATTATTAAATACATATATACTGGATATATATGATCTTTAAATCATGAACACCATTCCAGACATTATATAATTATAACTACATGGACAATTCTCTTCAAACATGTTTATTTTTTACTCATGTACTGAACATCGACAAAACATATGATATGAACTCACATAATTAACTAATTATTATAACATGATAATATGTGATATGAATTAAATAATAAACTTTAAATTATGTCCTCAAGTAATTATAAATTTACCAATGTTTATTATTCATGAATATAATGAAACGAACAAGGCATGTCAGACTTGAGGTAAGGGGATTTCTTATCTCACTTTTAATTCCATGAGATTTCCATTGTTCGCTAATTACTTATTGCTTGTGGTGTATTGTGTAATTACATTTCATATATATTACCATGATTATATTTATAATAATTTAATTATGTGATTAATTTGGGGTTTATTATCTTTTGGTTATATGAATCGATTGATTACAATTAGGTAAGGGGTATTTATCTCACTTTTTATTCCTGTGAGATTCATGCTACATTTGACACAATTTCTTATTGAGTTGCGTATGTACTGGACATGATTGTATTATTTGTGTATTATAATTTAATTTATAGTTATTTAAATCTTCATTTTATGAACCTTCTTTCATGGGGTGTACGTTTCACAAGATAACCAAATCGGTAAGAGAAACTTTCACCCACTTCTTTTTAAAAGACTTATTTTTTTAGGTCTTCTAATTTACAAATTCATAATGTTAGTATATGTTATTATATATTATTATTGCTGTAAATTTTATGTGCATGTAATGAGATACCCTTTTTATCTCTCATCAAATCATATTTTGAATTTTAATGTGACGTTGCCAGGCTGTCGAATTTCAGTAAGGGAACTTGTTAAACCAATTTCATTTCATTGGGACAAACCACTACTTCTTCATTATGTCGTGATATGAATATGTGTGGATGAAATATTACTTTTTTACACTTAATATCCAGTTCTATTGAGTGTATTTATATTTGTTAAACATAATTATGAAATTTATTTATCCTTAATCTAAGGATAACGTCTTTGTACGAGACTTCATCTCAATCTAATTTCATTGAGGCTTATTTTGATTTCAACAAGAATTTATTTTATATGGGTGTATAAAAACATTTTCAATTTTATTTTCATTAAAAGAGAATCTTTTTAAATGAATAGTTTTACTAAACTAAAAAAGGAATGTTTTTGTCTTACGTACATGGCGACAACGACTTCTCCGACACCATGACCATTATTTGAGTTTCAGCTTCCTCTATCAGAAATAACTTTATTAAATGAAAAATAAATACCATGTTCTAAATTTATTTTATTTTGTTATTCAATATGGCTATGGTAATGTTTTGATTATATCAATGTGTTTTATTGATATCTTTTTATTGATATGTGAAAATGTTATGCTTCATTTATTCATCTTTAGAGTGATATGATTATGTTATGGTTGTTGGGAATTGTTTATGATGTCGGGAGGTTCTGTGATAAACTAAGGGAGAGTGAGCCCATGATAGCTCTCCAATTCATTGGGTAATGCAAAGGATTTAAACACTATGGTTACTCCGAAGAGATTTAGGTGATATATTGTAATCGATATTCCAAATGTAACCATGAGGGTTACGCTCTACATAAGAATGTTATGAGTGCCATAAGTTAACTTTATGTCTTATGATTTATATGAGTTATTCATAAATATTATGATTTCTTTAGGTATGTTAAAGTTATTCTGGTTTATGAGTAATGTATTATTTTATTGATTCTTATGTAAACATGGACTACTATTTTTTTCCATATTTTTATATCCATTTCTGAGCTTTTTATGCTCATTCTATGTTTTTTAAATGTTTTCCACAAGACTTAAATATGAATAGGGTCATGGATGGGATCATGGAAGGAAATTTTATATCAAACATGGATCTAGAAATGTTTCTTTCTGGGACATTTTATTTTATGAATAAAGCTGAAACTGAGTAGAAGTGTCCACTTTTTTATTTTTTTATATGTAATAGTTATTTCCTAATTATCTAAGACTCTAAAACAAAAAAGAAATCCTCAATGTGAATTATTCATTTAATTCATGATTACGTAATATTTTAAGGTCATGTCCTTATAATTTTATTATCTTGTAAACATATAGTTATAATCAATTAATATTGATATCTCCATTTTTTACCTTACTGAGCATCTAATGTCACACATTTTTATGTTTACCATTTTCATGTTATGTATAAAACAATTATGTGTGATATGTATAATAATGATGCATGTTATGATGAACAAAGAGGGATATGATGTGTATTACATATTAACAACTTTTTTTGAATCAAATATTTCAAATGAACTACACCTATTTAATTTGGGAATGGATTTCTATATAATGTAATGAATATTCATATTTTAAGATGTAATTTTTATTTAAAAAACAATAGGATTCTATGGAACTTATTAGTGTTTGATTTAGGTAATATTTGGATTCTAGGACAAGAAAACTTTTTTGAGAAAAATAAGGATATGTCTAAGAATATGAACATATATTTAAATTTTATTGAAGCATACAGTGTGTTGTTTCCATGAAATTGCAACCATTTATATATTATATGAGTTCATGGGTATTTCAGGGAGATATAATTAGGGTATTTGTTTTTTAAAGAGGGTCATTTGTCTTGAATTGATCATCATCTGGTGTATGACAATAGGCTTGGATTTATAATGATATTGACACTCTAATGGGATATTCATTTAAATTAACAAGCACTTTATGAATAGTTATAATGTATGTGAAAAAGCGAGGAACAAAAATTACCTCATTTAAAAAAAGGTTTCATAGATTTTAGTAAAGGTTTATTTATTAATAAAACTATTAAATGTTTTATGTATTTTCATGTTGTTTCCCACTATTATTATAAATCTTTTTTAAAATATGTTTTTTAGTCAATGTATAGAAATGAAGGAATCATACTAATACTAAATACAACAGAAACTAATATTATCTACATTATGAGAAATAAATTAATATTAGAGTTGTAAAAATATCATTTATATGGTCACACATCAGTATTAACCTATGAATTAGAAGATAATTTAAAATTACAAAAAGTTCCAAAAATGATCTGGATAGTCGTTTATGATGAAACACACATATTTTTTAGGGGAGAGTCTAATTCACTTGTTTATGGAATGTGAATGAGTAAAATTTAAATTAAGTTTTAAATTATCTAGTTTTTAGATTATATACAAATAAATTTGGATACGTTTCATTTATAAATAACTAATCAGGGGTGGAGTCTTATCAAGAATATGTGTACAAAAGGAGAAATTGACTATATATAGTGGGATGAGATTATGGACTTATTTTAAAATATGTACTTTGGTCCTATTTTTCATAAAATGCAATTAGTCAAAGTTCTTTGAATTAAATTATAAGGATGAAGAATACATTGGTTTCTATGGGGTGAATTTTACAATACTTTTGAGGTAGAATTCAATTATTGTCATTCAACCCAAATGTATAGTTGATCAATTATTCATTCTATTAATAGGAATTCATATAAGGGTGATTTATATAATTAGTGTTAGTAGATATGAATATAAGATTCCATGTGTTATCAATTAGTAAATGGAGATTATTGTTACCAATAATTTTCATGATTCTGATATGAAAATAATGATTGAATAAAAATAAAAATAAAAAACATGGATAAAAGAAGATTAAATTTATTTCATGCTCAAGGTGTGGAAGGAAAAATGGAGGAAATATTATGAAGTGGACCAATAATTTTTTTTAAACATTGAATGTTTCTCATTTTGAATTCAATTATTAGATTACTGAGAAATTTTTTTTAATGATGTGACTAGAGGGAATTCTCCACAGAATAGAACAACCACACATTAGTGTTAAATATGTAATGGGTATGGGAATTAGTCTAACCCATGACCAGATAAAAATGTTAATGATGGTGGTACAAATCAATAAGATCTTATTATGAGAGAAAAATGAAAATATCATGTGATCACTATTTTTAATTAGGGGTTCAATAATAGATTTTTAAAGGGTACATTAACAATCCAATCAAGACTGTCAAATATGTTATTTGAATATAGAACTACTGATCCATTTAATTTTGAATAAATTTATAAGGGTGTCACATTACCACCTCAATGATTAGATATTATGTTTTTGGAAATACTAATCATAGTGTGATGATCTCATATCAAGTGTATGATTCTACTCCAGTTGATATTTGTGGGAATATACTTCCTAAGAATATCTTTATTATTCCCTTGGTTGAATTTTATGTTATCATATTAATCTATTGTATTTATCTACCTAAATAGAAAATCAACATCCATATAATGGAATTCATGTTTCATAATCAAAAATAAACTATGATCTTCTATCTATGGGAGGATTGGTATCAAATCATGATGAGGATTTAAAATATTTAATGGTATTTTATTCTCATTCAAAAGTTGTTGATATTTAATATGGTTAGGGAGAAAATTCACATCAAGGTTATTCCAATTGTTAGTTAACTTATTGATTTCATTTTAGAGGAGATGTACTTGACAAATAGTATATAGTGGAATATTATTTAATATTATGACCTCTCAATACATTACCTCTGAGAGAAATCAATCAATGTGGAAGAATATTTGAGTTCAAAGGATAATACTATCTTATCTATGATGGGGATAAAAAAGACTATGTGTCACATTATTTTAAAATAATGGATATGTAAATATTAATTAAATTTTAAAATCATATCTTTATCAAATAAAATATCACCATTCAATCCATCAAAAGATTTATTATATCCATAAGGTTAAAATATATATATAGAAGAAGTTGAGAAAAATGCGGGTCTTCAAACACGATTATGATGAAATGATATGTTTTTGGAACAGTGTATAAGGTCTCCCATATTAAATATAATGAATTACTAGTTAGAGGAAGATAATAATTATTCATTCTCTATTTATCATGGATGTATAAATTTTTATAGTATTTTGAAAGTTTATTTATGATGGATTGAAATAAAGGGAGGTATTTGAGTATTTTTATATTGGTCATTGGTATGAAGACATGTTAATTTTGAGATAAAAGAGTATTATAGGATATTAAAAAAATTATCCATAACAGAATGGAAAGAGGAAAATTTCAAGATGTTTTATTTCATTAGAGTCCCCAAAACATCAAAATGGACCCATGTTATATAAGATGTAGTTGATCAGATTAAAATGCCAAAAAAAATATCACTATCAGATTGGATTTATATATGGATAAAATTTATAGAAAATTTATTAATAATGTGGTATTGCTTCATGGTGTAAATATCATTATTGTATCTGATCGATATCTAAATATAACTGTGATGTTCTGAAATAGTATTTAGTAGGATCTTTATATTGAGTTGAGTTTCATTACTACATATCATACTCAAGAAAATTGATCAGTCTAAATGAATAACCCAAACCATATAGGATTTATTGAAATATTAATATTGATTCCAATGGTTATTGGGATTAACACATTCCAATAATAAATATTTCATAAAACATATATTTTATTAAATAATTCAAAATGATCCATATGATTCACTAAAATGAAATTATATTATTACTAATACGTAATTGAATAAATGTAATAAAACAATGATATTTCGACCAAATATAGTTTAGGAAATAACAGATAAATTCTTATATATTCAACAAAACATCATAGTAAGCAATATTTAATAGAAATATTATTTTGATAATCATAGATATGATTTGGAATTATAAGTTATTGAAAATGGGTTTCTAATAAGTTTCCATGGAATAAGGTTATGAGATTCAAGAAGAATGGAATTCTGTGACATTGGGTATATTGTCCCTTTATGAATTATGGATTCAATAGTTATAATATGTTATTTCTTAGTACTTCAACAGACCCTCGCCCAAATTAATGATGTTTTCCATACATCTATAATGAGGATGTACATAATGAAACATTGTTGTGTAATAAACTCAGAAGTCATACCACTAGATTCATACCATTAAAGAATAACCAATGGATATTTTTTTCAAATTGTTAGAGATAAAAAACAAAATGACTCACATGGTCAATGTTTTATGGTGAATATAGAATTTTTTTGGATATGCATGGGATCCTAAGTATATGATGATTAATAATTTTCATCATTTTTCTGTATTAGATTTATAAAATTTCATGGGTCAAATTATTTTTACGTGGCGGAAGAATGAAACACCCTAAAATATTATAGTTTGATTTCCAATGAATATAATTTCATTGAAAATTTTCATTGTAAATAACAACAAGTTTAAACGAACAAAAGTGTACAATTAATAAAATTATTTATATTCTAAAAAACATAGAATATCGAATAAAAATAATTTTATTAATAGTAATAACCTCATTTTTAAAATTAATAATAATAGTTTTAGATAAAAAATATATTGTTAAATATGTTATTTTAAAACATATTACTTATATTTTTTTTAAATTCATTTAGGTGAAAAATAATAAAATTAATTTGTTCCAATTTTATAATATTTATTTGAAAAATTATTCATAAATATTCCAAAAATAATTTAAATATATTCATTAATTGATTTTTTAGAATTTTCAACAACGAATATGTTTTCAATCAATATTATAAAATAGAATTTTTATAAAGAATTCTCATTTAATTAAAATACATTTAAATATAAATAACATTTTAATAATAATTTCAATGCTAAATTTGTATGATTATTTATTTATTAACTCTATTTAGGTCATTGGAATCAATTTCATACTGAATTTTGATATTAAAACATTATATACATATGGAAACATTTTCATAGGAAAACCTCTTCTTCATCGTGTTTTCGAAATTAATTCTAAGTCAAATTGAACAACTTTTGTAAATTGAATTTGATATAATAGATTACATATTTTGAATAATCATAATTAATATTAAATAATAATTCCATCACAATTTTTTTCATAATTAATAATATATATTAAAAACATATTACCCTTGTAAATTCTAAAATGGATTTATTATGGTTAAATATAAAAAGATAATACATACCATTGGTTCCTTCCATATAATGAGAAAATGGAAACATTGATCATGTTTATGCATGACCTAATATTTCTATAAACCATGTAATTAATTTTATATATTTATTTTTAATGGATTACTATAATAAAATATATAATGAATACATATAAAATATTTATATCACGATTAATAACAATATATGATGTAAAAATGATCAAAGATATATGATCAAAAATACCAAAAAAAATACAAGAACAATTATGACGTTATTTTTAAAAAATGTAATTTTAATAAAGAATTTTTAATTAAAAAAATAAAAGGTCATAAGTAAATAAAATATATCTTGATATATTTGATTATGGTTTTGAAATAGATTTATAATAAACATATATTTATTATACATGAGTTTAAAACAAGTTCAATGAATTTTGATAAACGAGGAAATGTATTTAATCACACTTATATATATATTGGACACAAGACTAGTACACCACTTGTTTCATTTTTGTGGTGTATAAACCACCCTAATATATATTATATCATTATTTTTATGAAAATAATTGGATATGAATATCTATATTTGATTATATATTTTAAGGGTATTATTATAATGTACTTATGAAAGTGGCAAGGATAAGATGTTATAATCTAATTCTTTATCAGGATTGTTTATGAGCATAATTTTGATGGTGAAATATTTTAAGATATCGCAAATTAAAAAAATTAAATTTATTATCATATGGAAATTCCAATATATTTCACATCTTATAATCATGTTCTTCTCAATATTTACAAATGTTTCTAAAATATTTATTATGTAGTGATTTGAATTTATATATCTCGTTTGTTGAAGACACTTTTTCTATTCTATCAATTTTTTCATAAATTTTTAATGACATATTCTATTCTAAAATGAATGTTTGATTTTTTTTTCAAAAATGTATTAATTTTTGAAAGAATTCTTATTATTTAATGTTTTTATAATTTTCATAACAATTATCTTTTGACTTTAATAAAAAAAATGAAAGGAATTTTTATTTATACATTTATAGAGTAAATAGTATTTTTAATCATCATGACCACTCAATTAGTTATATA
Source organism: Viscum album (assembly GCA_963277665.1). Lineage (NCBI taxonomy): Eukaryota > Viridiplantae > Streptophyta > Magnoliopsida > Santalales > Viscaceae > Viscum > Viscum album. The sequence continues at coordinate 888,159 of CAUJRU010000154.1, forward strand.
TAATTTTATATGATTCCATATATATTATCAATGTTACTTTTTTTCACTAATATCTGATCATTTATATATTTTAAATAAGTGATTTAAAAATTAAAATTTAATTTTCCTTATGTAATATTTAATGTGGACGTTCAATCTCATTTTATTATATGATGAAATCATTTGATATTATATAATAATTACTAGGTATTTGATATAATGATACCATTATTATTCTTTCTCATGATATTTTATAACTATTTTGAGAATATTTTTATAAAACCCATTTCATTTCCAAGGATTATACTATGATGAAATGTATATAAAAACAATTTCATTTCATGTGTTCTAATTCTTGTGATGTTTTATAATATTCTAGCACACATGAGAATGATTTTAATTAAATGATTGTTGGTTCCTATTTTCCCATCCAATGTATTGGGTAGTTATTAATATCTCATGTGATAAACATGATTGGAATGGGTAATGTACCATGTTCAATAAGGTATTTCATCCACTATGATATTCATGGTAGTGAATAATAATACTATTATATTTTAGGAAGAGATCCCATTCCACTATGATAACAAAGGAAATGAACCTAGAATAACACAAAAATTATATTTATTCATATTTGTACTCTAAAAATATATGTATTATGCTAATTATATACTCTCATGGACTATTTTCACTTTTTTCATTATGATTCATCAATTAAGAACATACAAGATTTATTATTTAACTCAATTTTATGATTTGCGATACATAGTGTATGGTATTCATATGATATTATCATTTTTACATACCCTTAAGCTCATGTTATATTGATATAACACTTATATAACCTTACTTAACATCTGAGTTGTACATTTATTATGATACTTTTTACTTAGGATATGAAGAAAGTTATTATGTGTGATATGTATAAGAAATGTTTTAATTATGGAGAACATAGTGGGAGATTATGTGGTTTTCATATAATCCACATGATTTTGTATCCATTTTCCAATTGTAGTAGACATATATAACATAGGTGTGGATCATTATGTATTGAAATGAATTGTTATATATTAGGATGTAATATTTATGTTTGAAAATATTGGTTTTATGTATTAATCCATTAGTTAGATGGGTTAAAACCATGAATTATTATGGTTCTAATTTTTCCATGAAATGATAATTTCTAATGATACCATGGAACATATTTTTAATGTGACCATGAACCATATTATTCATGTGACCGCATGTTTTCTATAATATAACTAAATGTGTTTTCATGTTACCTAATGAAGGATTAATTAATGTGGAAACAAGAAGTGAGATTGTTGAATTGATCACATCTGTTTTAATTCCAACCGACTTCACTGTCATAATAAATCATGGGATCAGAATACTTAGTGATATGACATATGTGAAGGCTATAGCTCCACTCACACTATTTTTATCATAAAATAGTGTATTCTATGAATTGGTTATCCAAAAATATATTTTATCATTTCAATATTTTGATATGTAGTACATATGTTTTCTTGATCATCAATATATTCTTATAATATATTTATATATAGGATGACTGTAACATTTCATGTAGTTTACAAGAAAATTAATTGAATCTAATCCTCCAAGTTTACTTGTGATGTTGTAAACATGATTCCATGTCTACTTCTATCACATAGTAGCTTCCAAAATAAAATGAACAAGAATTGGATGATGTTTTAGTGGAGAACCACTATCCTTAAACCTACAATATGATAGTTTATTAAATGTAAAAACTATAATTATTTTTTCCACATTATTACATCTCAACAGACCATGCATCATAGTAACTTATGTTACCAATTATTGTATTTTCTCACATGTCTATTTGATATTCGTTGTATTTGATCATAATTTTATAATTATTTTCTTATTAATTTGTTTTAATTATAGGTATTTAATTTGATTAAATAGATTAATTATTTGGAATCAAGAAGTCCAAATTTTGTAAACATGTCCCTTTTATTTTTAGAGATTTTGAATAATAACCTTGTTAAATTATTTCACATTAGGGAATCCTAAATATGGTTAATATTCTTAAAATATATGATAAATATATAGTTTCTCAATTTAATTATTATTTTATTTTGGAGATTCATACCTTAACTACCTCATGATTTAAATATAGTTGTTTAATGGACACTTGTTTTAATGAACCAACCTAGGTAAAATGCAAACTGGTCACTCGAGCCATCTCACAACAAGGCCTAAGAGGAATTCCAAATCCACTTTGACTAAAAAGTAGTTCCGAACATCAATGATAACATAAATGGGGACAATATATCCCATAAAACAAAAAATAAGTAAATAATCATGAACAAAAAATCAATATTAGTTAATGGAAAACATAGACATACCTCTATTCAATCATTGGTTCAACACTGTCCAAAAGACCACGCTTTTCCATGAGAGAACCTATATGTGAAGCTAAACATGAACACCATGTTGAGTCTACCGATGTCATTTGGAAAAATAAGGATGTGAACAGAAAATATGTAATTAGGTAATAACAACATAATACTTACATTCTCATCCCTGAGATAGTATATAAATTCTTTTTTTAAAATATAGATAGAGAATATGTCTTGGGTTTTATGAATCCAATCATAGATTTTATAATATCAATTTCAAAAATAAAACATGGATTTATTTGTAAATGTAATATAAATTTCAATGATACATATTTAAAAACTATATCAGTAATATTAAAAAAACTAAAATTGACCAATGGTATTATTAAATAATTATATATCTAATGAAATAATAAAATTATATATGGGGAAATATTTATAGAACATGTAAAAAATGTTTTAAAAAATAATAAAAAAATAACATATAACCATGTAATCATGTAAATTTCCAAAAAATATATAAAACATATCTGGTATGCACTAGGTTCATACACACATATTGGGATATGGTGAAAATCATTATTCAACAGTCAAAATTTCAACTCTATACAATCATCACCGTTGGCGAATCCCACTAGGCATATCCCCTATCCAAGGGATTTTAAACCTTCAAATTGAGATCTGGAAGATACCTCCACTCAAATATCTAGAATAAATCCAATAATCCCTTGATAAATGTGTTATAGGAATGTGAGAATACCATTCCACACATGGAATTAAATATAACGCATTAATTCCATCGTTCATTCATTTCCCTCTCACAGAAAATGTCAATGAAAATCCCCTATATTATGGAGGATAACCATTAGGGTACCAATTGTATAATTAATAATTCGCAAGTGAAAATAGGTTATACCAAAAATAAATTTTCTAACCATTTTCCAGGAACCATATTAAAGTACCAAACATGACATATAATTTAAAATCCATATTTCTTTTTATGAAAAAGGAGACCAACATGCCTTTAAGAATGTTTATTGTCAAATAATTCATTTAATTTTCCAATCAGGATAAGAAATATAAATTTCAATTGAAAATCATGTTTTAATTCACTTTACAAAACAATCAATTTGTGAATCACAAAATTTTTTAGAAATCCATTAGGATTGAATGATTAAAAAAATAAAGTAGTAGGAGGTTTTCTTTTCCTGAAAACCATAGTAAAAAGGTAGAAATTTTTATGGAACCATCATTAATATGCATGTTCAATATATATTTACTCAATTTTCACTTATATTTGTGACAATATTCAATGATATATATATGGAGATCCGTATAAACCTATCAGGACTCAATTAAAAGTAGATACAGAATGTCACCTAAATGCATAAAAATTCATACATTGGCACCATTCCCAACCAATGAACAAATTTGAATGTAAACTGATTAAACCCAAAATAAAAACAATCCAATAAATCAAATTTAAACACCCAATTCAAGTAAAAATTATCACTAGGAATTAGATAAAACACCATGAATATGTAAATATTTGGTACATATAGTCATATTCCTTGAAAACCTTTGGAAAATGCATTTTTATAGAAAACACAAACTAATAAATGAATAACAACTCAACATAGCTCACCAAAAGTCTAAAATAAAATAAAATAAATTCATTTTTCAAACCATTCAGAATTATATAGAATTTCCTAGAAAGTAATCAAGTAGAAACACCTTTAGAAAACATTTCTCTTATGATAATGGATGCTCAAAATCACTAATTTACACATACATGCATATACACATTCACATATATATTTATACCCCTTGAACCCATGTATATATTCCCCTTTCCATGTGGTAACATCTAAAAATATTAAATATTTATACATGAAATTATGTATGCACTCCAGTGAAGGTCGACCTCAAGTGTCCATAAGACCTCCAAAAACCATATGATAAACCAACAATCAATAAAAACATCAAATTAAAATTATACAGTTTAAAAGTATATTGAATCCCTACATGAAATTTTTGTAAGAAAAAATAATATTGATGGCTTTGTCTATATATGATGAAACACACATGAATTCATCATTATAGTCCTTTCATAAACCATAACAGAGGAATAAAAAATAAAAATTAGGTCAACCCTTAACATAGGCTTAAAATGAACAATGTATGGTGATAGGGGAGAAAAAAACTAGAAAAATTATGAATGATGGGGGAATATTTATTTCGATGGTGTATGGACCAATAAATCAAGAGAAGTCATTTGAACCCTACCAGGGGAGAGGAGGCTAATAAGAGGGGTGTCACACGTGACCTAGAGATAAGTACAAGAATTGTAATTATACATGATAAAGAGAAAGAAGGGAAAGAAACAATGAAAGGAAAAATAATAAAATAAAAACAAATATAATGATACAAATAACAAATTATATATATAAATATTTTTAAAAGGACAACACAAATGATTTACCAAACCATGTAGTGACTCTATAAACTGTGTTGATCTTACCATTCCCAAGACATGAAAATTATATAATTATAAATGAAAGAACCACAAACATGGGTTTTTATAGGTTACTCCTATCAATGAAAAACCCATTAACATTAATAATTTCCAATGAAATGTTTTAAATTCCACAAAAAATTACCCAAAACCCACAGTGACTTGAAAATAATTATATTATTTAAATAAATATGTCACCATGACCTGAAAAATATTATTTAGTCTCCATAATAACACTTTAATCATTTATAAAGTATTATGTTAGATTATAAATAAACACAATAACATATTTTATCAATAAATAATAGAAATAATGAGAAATCCATATATAACTATGTCCCCAGGTAATAAACTTGATCACTGATGATACAAAAGGAACAAATAAAATACATTATTATTCCCACCAGTTATAATTGAGATTAGTTGGTGGAAGAATTGACAACCCCATTTCACTAAATAAAATTTTCACAAAGTTGTCTCATATCAAAAATATGCATTTGGAAACACAAACCACATTCATCCAATGATAATCACAAACAATTGGTTTAAATCCAAAAGAAAACATGATTTAAACATCGCATATGACCATATTATATATCACTTACACCCATGGAATTTAACCCATGTATTGAAAAAATTGGTCAAATACCTTCCTCATTACGTCTATATTGAGGTTTAAATAGAAAGGTCACATTTGGAACATGAGGCAGTCTATATCCATTTCTATATATTAAATTGTCATGTTAATTCCAATGGAAACACAACATAGTGTCATCCAAAACCCAAAAAGAAATTAACTACTACTAGTAATCAATATATGTCGCCCGGGTGAATTATCAACTCCAAAGGAAGGGGAAAATGTAGTCCCTTAGTATACATCATATAAGAGAAGCATCAAACATCATCATGCAATGAGGAACTGTAACCCCCTAATTGAAAAACTACCTACAATGATAAACAAAATAAGAACATATAATGACATATCAACCAGAAAACTTAAAATGTATATAAAAAATAAAGAAAAAATTACCAACAATAGATCATAAATGAAATTCCAAGAAAAAATGTTTCTCTATGATCTATCCAAAAAAGGATCCCATATCTAAAGCAATAAAAATCTATAACCCCAAAATGGGATACTAGACGAACACTACATTATATATAATTCATTCCTCGTGATACAAAAAAGGAAAAACACATGCCACTTCATTTATAGTCTTGGCACTATCAAAAAAGATATAGTAGAACCCCTAAGATGAATGTTGTACATAAATTGGGCCATTATAGGTGCTTTATATTAGACAACATAGAATATATAAAATTTATAATCCATGTCAACAAAATCACATCAAGTTTTCTCAAAAGATACAATACAATAAATGATTCTATAATAATTAATATTTCTCCAAAATCACATTTTCAAAATCCATGGAAACATTAAAATAATTCCTTCTGTTATCCATGATAAATTCGTAATTTCAAATTTTTCACTATTTCAATAAAACGACTTTAAAACCAATGTAAAACTTCTGAGTTACCTTTTTATCAACAATTCCATTAGAAATGGAATCTATTTTCCATTATTTTTAAAATTATGAAACCCTTTTCATGAAAACAAAATCAATTTTTTTAGAAATCAATTTATTTTTAATGTACACTTAGTCCAAAATAATTTAAACCAAGTAATTAACCAAGTCAATACATATCATGTAGGAAACTAGAAATCACGCACTCCCAAGGAACATGGTTTAGTAGACCATTTCACGACCCGTCCCTCGGGGACCGTATCGTGACTACCCCAAGCCCTCCTTCTATATGACAGGGGATGACGACAAATACCAATGGCGTAAATCCCTAAACTAGGAAGGAATTGTCTTTATAAACTAAAACACAGACAATATAGTACGTTATTGATGTAATGAACTAAACAAAGATGTATACAAAAGAGTGTTGAAAAGTAAAGTGGGCCGGAATTACAATCTCAACAGGAAAGTACAAGTACAACTGAAATGCAAGTACAACAAAAGAAAAGTAAAGTAGCTTCTGGGTCATCATCCGGGGTTCCTACATAAAGGGTAGGTATAGATGGCCTCCACAACACTCCACGTCCGTCCGTCCACTCTGTGTACCTTTACGCCAAGTGGTCCACCTCCGGGTACCGTCTCGTCCCACAACTCTCTACCTCAATCAGTGATGTTCATAATCTACAACCAACATAAAGAGGTGAGGGCATAGCCCGTTCAAGGGTGAGTATAACAATACTTAGTAGGGACCCTGAGACCCTCAAGATCTCACAAAATCCAACAAGGATAATACAAAAATTGTATGGATTCAACGGATAAAAATTACTTAGGTATATGCCCATACAAATACCTAAGTTATTTAGTAACCCATCTCAATCATAAAAAAACACAAAATTCATTGACTTGGATCAAACCAGGATCTTATTTTGCGAGTAGAATCAAGTAACATTCCTAGTCACATTATCGGAACCTCGGCTGATGTTGTACTCCTCATCTATTGAGTACAGTGGGCATTCCTCATTGCACAGAGGTGCTTCCCACTATCCTAGACTGTTGTGGTACTCCACTTTCCAAGTACCGTGGATCTACTGCACTCACAAAGAGGTGCTCCCCTCTGTGGATCTCCCACGCTCACACAGAGGCACTCCCCCTCAGAGCCTGTTGAGGTACTCCTCCTGTCGAGTAGTGTGAGTCTGTTGCATCACACAGAGGCACTCTCAACTGTGGTTCTACTATGTCACACATAGGATCTCCCCACTAGGCTAGTCTAAACTCTTCGAGACGAATGTTCTACATTCGTCAGATTTCAGCCACCTACTAGGTCTCTGTACTCTACTCGTTCATCTATAGGAGGGTCCGCTCCACAAGCTAGATGTTGATTCTCTAACTATCATGAATTCCCATGTAGAAGTATCTCAAATGCCTGCCTCTTTAGAGGGGGTTCAAGACAAAAAATGACACATCAATTGGACTCCCAGTCTGTGATTTTTTGGCATTTCCGTTCTAGGGGACTGGTTGGAATTTAGGTTCAAACCAACCCAACAGTACCCCAAATGTGTCCAATCCAAATGTGGGGTATGCCAAAAAAAACTATGTCTCTATGCTTTTTGTCATCATAGACAGTTCATCGATCGGAAACCCATAACCTGAGTTTTGGGCGAATAGGTGTATTTGGTTCAAAGTGGTCCAGAATGGGGTCTGACCCGGTCCACGGGTCCGACCTTGTCTATGGGTCCGACCCGATCAGTGGGTCCAGACCAGCCCAAGGGTGGCCCCGATCGTGAGGGCTGCCCACCCTCGCCATGGCCCGACCGAAGGGTCGGCCCGACCCGACATTGGTCTGTCTGTGGGGGTGGCCCGACCTATGGGGGCGGCCCATCCCGGTGGTGGCCTGACCCAAGGGGGTGGCTCGAACTATCGGTGGCCCAGCCAAAGGGGGAGGCCCGACCCGTCGGTGGCATGGCATGGCCTGGCTGCTCACGGGGTCCACCTATGCCGCATCTAGTGGGGAAACCGATCGTGCCCTAGAGATCCGGAATGGCAATGCCGTTCGGGTGGGAGAAAAGCCAACGCCATGTGGTGCCGGTCCATGCCACGCAGGACAGATCAGGGTCCCACTCATCTAATCTCACCGAGCAGCCCACCACTCCCTCTTTACATGGGGCCGACCTGATGTCGGTCATGCCCGCTATTCCATCGCGGCCCACCCTGGCCATTGTTCTACTCCTCCGCGCGGTGCAGCGGCGGTGCTCCCCTCCACCGCTGGCCACACTTGTCACGCCTCTCCTCCTTCTGCATAGTGCGACGACGCCTCACCCCTCTGCCATTTCCCACCCTGGCCATGACACATTATGCGATATGGCGGCCTTGCTCCACCGGTTTTCTTCTCGTCCGACCTGACGCCAGTCACGTTTCTCCACCACCATCCGTCGACTGGTGTCCGCTCCTCTGGCGGCATTATTGCGCTGCCGTCATCGTCATCGAAGGAAGAAAAATGGAGGGGAGGGTTTGGGCCGTGTTCATGCGGCCCGCACCCTCCACATTATTATGATAACAATTGGAAACATGAGGACCAATATTTGGATGATGAAGAACAAAATCATGAATCAAATATAAAAACCCCCACCTTGTATCGATGATCATTGATGAAGTCATAGAAAGTGAATGTCGATTTTTCATTTTCCGCTTTCGTCATGCACTCCCAATTTCAAGCTCATTCATCAAAATGTGTACGGGGTAGAAGACTGAGGAAGAAGCATCACCGGTGTTCTTCGCATTCTTCATTGGGAGGATAATTATCCAAGAGTTCTCCCAAGCCTCCTCTCCTCTCCCAATTCACTTCCCGGGAGGGTTACAGTGTCATGTTAATATAGTTGAGTTTATTAACATAAAACATAAAGTTTGCACATTAATTATATTGGAGTTGGAACAATTAATTATGTTGGAATCAGCACAATTAATTTGGGAGGAGAGAAACCAAGGGTCATATTACATTCAAGAGGGAGCTCATGGTTTTAGTAGTCGGGTGGTCCCCACCTCATTAATTGACAATATGTGTTTAAACCTCGCTTGGGCCCCACCACCATAACCTCTCATGGGAGGTTTTGGTGTGGTGTCCCACACCTATAACCTCCTATTTGAGGTTTTGACCACCACAAATAAAAATAAGCTATCACTTTATTTTTATTTTATTAAAAAAATCCCAAAAACTATCTTCCATTCTCAACCAACTGTTGTTGAGTTGAAAGTCTTCTTAATCGAATATTGGTTCTGCAAGATCAACGGTCCCCTTGGATTTCAATTCCGAGCACATATTCAAATATTATAAAATCCATCTCATATGTTTACTAAACGTACCTGAAAAAAATATCATAAATTGATTCCGGGCACACTGGGCCTCGAAATCAAGAGCCTTAAATTTTCTCAGACTCGTAAAACTCCCATGTATTTAAGAAAAAATATTCCACGTAATTTCAGTGTCTTTACATTCTCCCAAACTCAAGGGATTATGTCCTCGTAAGATACAACTCAATGTAAGGGAACAAATGAGGGTACTGAGCACACATATATGCGTCCCGCTCCAATGTGATCTCATGGAGGTTCCCATACTGCCAGTGTATGTGCACAAGAGGTATTGACCGTCCACGTAGGAACTAATTTTGTCGATCCTCAATCTCCACTGGAACCTCTGTGAAATTCGCCCCGTCATCAATGTCCATCTCCACATGGTCGATGAAGTGGAATGGGTCATGTATATATCTCCTCAGCATAGATATGTGGAATATGTCGCGCACTCGGTGCAACTGAGGTGGAATACCTAAGCGGTAATACACCTTTCCTTCTACTCTATGTACCTGGAAAGGTATGATGAATCGCGGAGACAAATTTCTGCCTCCGCCAAATCACTATAGACCTCATCGAGGTGAGACCCATAGAAAATAGTGGTTGCCATCCACGAACTCCAGAGGCCTCCGTCTCCTGTCAGCACACGACTTCTGCCTACTCTGTGTACTCTTCATCCACTCCTAGAAGATCTGAAACTTCTCCAGGCTAACTCATACCATCTCTAGTCCCACTAGTGTCGACTCCCCTTGGTCTGTCTAGTACAGTGGCGATCAGCAAGGCCAACCATACAAGGCCTCAAAAGGTTCCATACTGGTGGTGGAGTGATAGATGTTGTTGTAGGAAAACTCCACCAAAGGTATGTTATCCTCTCAGATGCGACCAAAGTCGAGGAAACATGTTCGGAGCATGTCCTGAAGTGTCTGTATGGTCTGCTCGATTAGGCCATCTATCTGAGGATGGAACACAGTGCTCAAACATATTTGTGTCGCGAAATCCTCCTACAACCCCTTCGATATCTTGGATGTAAACTCTACCTCACGGTCGGAGACAATAGAAGAAGGTAATCCTTGAAAACGCACAATCTCCAATTTATAAGGTCATCCCACACTCTCAACTGATCCCTACTTTCTGATTTGTAGAAAGTGGGATGACTTGGTGAGTTTGTCGACAATCACCCAAATCGAGTCAGACTCCTGGATGTATGTGGAAGACTTGTCACAAAGTCTACATATATCCCATATCACTTCCAATATGGGACCACTATGTGTTGTACCAAGCCTACAGACACCTAGTGGTCTTCCTTCACTTGCTGACAAATGAGGAAATGTGAGACAAACTTAGCTACTGCCTTTTTCATACATGGCCACCAGTGCTATCGTCGAAGGTCCTGGTACATCTTCGCCACTCTTGTATGTACCGCTAAAGTGGAAGTGTGGAACTCCCTAAGACCATTCTCCTGAAGTTCTAATGGTACCATGGTACATCCTATGAAGAAGATGGCATGCTCCCCACCTACAGAAAATCCATTAGGTGCCTACCCTATGGATATCTAATCATGTCATGTATCATAGTTAGTGTTCCCATGATGCACCTCCCTGACACGTTGAAGTATTGGCAGAGTGACTGTAAGAGACTGTAGATAGTATACTCCATCTCTATCCATGAAGGATATATTTGAGGTAGCAAGATGCTTTTTCTCCATTCCTAGCAGTGGTATACCAGTCCTCTTGTTGAGCGCATCTACAACAGTGTTCTCCATCCCAAGAGTATTGACTATCTCGAAGTCATAGTCCTTGAAAAACTCATGCCAATGTCACTGTCTTAAATTTAGGTACTTCTGGGAGAAGATATATCTGAGACTCTTTTGATCCGAGTACATAATAAAACATTTTCTCATAAGATAGTATCACTGCATCTTCAAGGCGAAGACCACTGCTGCTAACTCTAGGTCATGGGTAGTGTAGTTATGATCATGTTGTCTCAGATACCAAGAATCATATGTGATCACTGCTCACTCCTGCATTAGGACACATCCAAGTCTGGTCCCTAATGGGTCGTAGTAAACTACTCACTCTACGCCATCCTCTGGAAGCCTCATGATGGGGGCACTAGTCAGTATATGCCTCAGCTCCTGAAATCTATGCTGGAATCTCTCCAACCACACGAAGGGTTTCCCCTTCTTTGTCAAGGCTGATAGTGGTGCTGAAACTCTGGAGAATTGTGGAATGAATCTCTGGTAGTACCCAGCCAAGCCCAGGGAACTTCGTACCTCCGTCCCACTCCTAGGTGGCTCCCACAAAAGTTCCACCTCAATCTTCGCTGGATCTACTACAACTCTATCTTCAGAGATAACATGTCCCATGATGTGAACCTCTTGAATCCCAAACTGGCATTTCGAGAGTTTAACATAATGTTGGTGCTATCAGAGTGTGTCCAGTACTCCCTTCAAATGGTAGGTATGATTCTCCTCAGTTGTCAAGTAGATCATAATGTTGCCGATAAATACCACCATAAAGCGATCTAGGTAAGGCTAGAAAATCCTGTTCATGAGACACGTGAACCCTATTGGAGCATTGGTTACGCCGAAGGGAATATCCTAGAACTCTTAGTGGCCATGTCAACACATGAAGGTCGTCTTCTACACATCAACATCTCAAACTCTGAGCTATTGAAAACTTGATATGAGGTCTATCCTAGAGAATGACCGTGCTCCCTTTAACTACTGATAGAGGTCATAAATCCTCGAGAGTGGGTACTTGTTCTTTATGGTCACCTGGTTCAGGCAACAATAGTCGACACAGAGCCTCATGATTCCATCTGCCTTCTTGGTAAATAGAACTGGGTCTTCCCAGGGAAAAACACTGGGACGGATGAATCCCTTTCCCTGCAAGTCCTCTAGCTGTACCCAAAACTCACGAAGCTCTGTGGGTTCCAGCCAATATGCTGGAGTAGATATCGGTGTCGTCCCGGGGAACATGTCAATGTAGAATTCCACCTCTCTACAAGTAGGTAGTCTTGGAACATCATTAGAGAAATAATCTGTGTAATGGTCCACAACTACAACATAATTCAGACTCTTCACATCAAGTGCTCTGAAGGTAAGGCCAGCCAACTGGTGAGTGATTACCCGCACCCTCCTCCGAATAAGTCTGTCCTATATTGTAAAGGTTCCCTCCTCTCTGGTGAAGGTGATCCTTGTCCCATTCGTGCAGACACACCTCAGTTTGCACCTAATATAGTGAATCTGATCATGGACTGTAGATAACCAGTTCATACCCAATATGATGTTGTATGGCCTCGATGTCGCTACGAGGAGATCCCTGCTGAAGCTCTTTCCTTATAGAGTGTACTCACATTTCCAGCACCAGTGCGTAATCACCGAGTCTGCTCCTATAGAAGTCATTAGCCATATGGATCGATCCGTTGGCTCCATCAGAATCTACGAGCACCGAAAAAGGGTAGTGGCAATGAATGAGTGACTTTAACCTGTGTCAAAATGAACTGCAGCTATGGTGGAGTAGACACAGATCATACATATAATCATCTCCAGTGTTCCATGATCGTAATCCTCAGATACATGAAGTTGAGCTCTCCCCTTTCCACATACTCCCTGTGGTCGATGTGGACCTCCTGGTGGTGGTGGAGGTAGTACATCGTAATGTCGTCTACCACCAGCTACTCGACCAGCTCCTCTACGATGTGCGCCTGCACCCTACGGACCGTGTCGATCAAATATCTGCCTATATTTAGGATGTCCATCAAATGTCTAGTGATCATCTGAACGAATATTCAGATAGTCCCGAGTCATGTGACCTTGCCCGCCACACGCGTAACACTTCCTGCTCCTGGAAGTTAAGTCACTACCTCGAGTGCCCCACACAACATATCCTCAGTCCTGCTGTCATCCACCCATGGGTCTAGTCCTCTTGGACCTCTATATCATCTATCTACTTCCAGCTATAGAAGACTCCACTGAATGTCGACTAGTGAGGGGTCTTGCTGTCGGAGACTCCTCATCAAGAAAACACTCCACTAGGAGGGCACTCTTTAACACCCCCACCGGCATCAGGATGATGAGTTAGATCATCGAAGCCCTGATCTCTCACCTGGACCCCTTCATGGTGGCCTCGACCCTGAAGAATAGATCTCGTACCATATCTGTGGAGTAGAGAAATATATTGGTGATCCTCACTGAGTACTGAGCCACCATCATGCTACCATGCTGTAGATGTAGTAGCTCCTATATACGCCTAGCACGAAAGGTGGATGGAAAAAACTCATCTTAGAATAGGCTCTCAAATTCTGTCTAGAGTAGTGTCGCCTCGTCATGGACCTAGAGCATCAAGTTCCACCATTTACCTACTGCTTCTTGAAGGAGATTCATAACAAGGATCAACATATAGTCTACTGGTTTCCCTACTAGCCTGAAGACTTTCACCACAGCCTCCATCCAATCCTCAGCTTCCTTTGGGTTTGTCTCTCCCCGGAAACCGGGTGGACTCTGGCGCAAGAACTCATGCAACACGCTAATGTGGTATGTATCGTCTACTGCTGAGGCTGGTGGAATCGATGACCCAACAGGAAGTGGTACCATTGTTACATCCAATGGTAAATGGACATGCACCAAGGCCTCGTCGCTCGATGTGCTGTCAGAGCGTATGACTCTCGGGGATCTCCGAGGAGGCATCCTGAAAGAAACAGTTGCGACATGGTCAAAAGATTTTACCTGGTGAGATGACCTAGTTGAGCTGACTTTTGAAATATTTTAAATACATGCACACAATCAGTGTTTTCATGCACTAAGTTGGAAATCAGTAGTCAGAGTTCTGGTGTATGGATATGTCAGCTGTTCGCACCAACACTGGACTCCCTAAACTGAAAACCACACTTAGTACTTTTAACACTATTGCTTCACAGATAAGAATGACCAGGGTCTGATGTTCTGTGGTAGAACTGACTCCTCTTATACAAATTTGTCATTACCTGTCCCCCAGGGCCCATATCCTGACTACTCCAATCCCACCATCCATAGGCCAGGGGTTGGAGGCTATCCCCAAACTCATAAATGAATAAAATAGGAAGTAATTTCCTTTATAAACTGAAACACACACAAAAGAGTATTAACTAGTGGTAAAACACTAAACAAAGTTGTATACAAAAGAGTGATGAAAAGTGAAGGGAGCCAAAAATACAAGCACAAAAGGAATGTACAAGTACAACTAAAATGCATGTACAACTGAAGAAAGGTAAACCAGCTATTGGGGCATCCATTAGGGATCCTACATGAAGGGTAGGTACAGATGGCCTCCTCAGCACTCCTCGTCCGTCCGTCCGCTCCGTGTACCATCACACCGAGTGGTCCACCTCCAGGTACTATAATGTCTTGCTTCTCTCTGCCTCATTCAACACTATATGTCATTTGAATCCTACACATGGAGGTGTGGGCATAGCCCATGCAGAGGTGAGTATAACGATACTAAGTAGGGACCCGGAGACCATCAAGATCTCACAAAATCCAACAAGGATATACCATAATGTATGGATTAAACAGATTATCAATACTTATGTATATGCCCATACATATACCTATGTTTTCTATAAATCCAAATCAATCGAGAGGAAAAAACAAAAGTCATTGACTCGGCTCCAACCAATA
The DNA here is from genome assembly GCA_963277665.1 of Viscum album. Classification (NCBI taxonomy): domain Eukaryota; kingdom Viridiplantae; phylum Streptophyta; class Magnoliopsida; order Santalales; family Viscaceae; genus Viscum; species Viscum album. The sequence continues at coordinate 903,564 of CAUJRU010000154.1, forward strand.
TTTTATTCTACAGGGTTGTATAAAATAACATCCCCAGTTACACTGTTGGAACCTCGGCTGATTGTGTACTACCCCTCTATCGAGTACAGTGGGCCTCCCGATTTACATAGAAGTGCTTTCCACTATCCTGGACTGATGTGGTAGTCCTCCTGTCGAGTATCGTGGATCTGTTGTGCTCACACAGATGCACACACCATTGTGTGTCTGCCACCCTCACACAGAGGCGATCCCCCTTGCAGCCTGCTGAGGTACTCCTCATATTGAGAACTGTGGGTCTGCTGCGTCACACAAAGGCGCTCCCCACTGTGGGTATGATGTGTCACATAGTGGCGCTCCCCACTAGGCTAGTCGAAACACTACGAGTCGAAAGGTCAATAGTCGTCAGGACTTAGCTAGCTACTAGGTCTCTATACTCCGCTCGATCGTCTCCGTGAGGATCTGCTCCAAAAACTATAGGTCGATCCTCAAACTATCATGAAGCCCAATGTAGATGTATCTCAATGGTCCGCCTCTTCATAAGAGTCTCAACGTAATAGAAGGTGCGTAAATCAGACACCTGGTCTATGAGTTATTGGAATTTCTGTTCCAGGGGCCCTGTTTGATTTTAGGTTCAAACCAACCTGATTTTACACCAACTGTTTCCAAACCTCAAGTGGGGTATGTTAAAAAATATGACTCTCTCTAATCATTATATCACCATAGCCGGTTTGTCGATCGGACACTCATAGCTCGTGTACTGGGTGAATAAGTGTATTCGGTTCAAACGGGTCCAAACTAGGGTCTGTCCCGGTTTGTAGGTCCGGCTCGGCCCGAGGGTGGCCTGACCCAAGGGGGCGACTCGACATGATGCTTGCCCAGCCCTAGGGGGTGGCCCGACCCGACGGTGGCCCGACATGACGGGGTAGCCAGGCCCGGCGGTGGCCCGACCCCATGGGGCGGCCCGACTCGGCGGTGGCCCAGCCCGAGGCGGTGGCCTGGCTCGACGGTGGTCCGGCTGAAGGAGGAGGCTCGACGGCCCAACAGCCTGGCGGCCCATGGGGTCCTCTGAAGCGGAGTCCAGGGGGAAACCATGCACCCCTTGGAGATCCCAAATGGCAAGGCAGTTCGGCTGGGAGAAAAACCTGTGCTAGGTGGCGCTAGTCCATGCCACACAAGACCCAGTGTGGGTCACACTCCTCCTGGCTAGCCGAGCGGCCATCCACTCCCGCTCCACCTGCGGCTGACCCAATGCCGGTCACGCCTGCACTTCCGTAGAGACCTACCCTGGACGCGGTTATGCTCCTCCACGCGGCAGGATGGCTCTGCGCCCCTCAACCCCCGCCCACCATGGCCGCATATCTCCTCCTCCGCACGACGCAAAGGTGTCGCGCCCCTCCACCGCTACCCGCTCTGGCCGTAGCTCTTTCTGCAACCCTGCGGCCTTGCACCACCAGTTTGCTTCACGGTCGGCCCAATACTGGCGCGTTGCTCCGCCGCCATCCGTCAGCCCCAGTCCGCTCCTCTGGTGGTATTGCTGCACCTCCACCGTCGTCATCAAGGGAATAAAAATAGAGGGGAGTGGTCGGTCTATGTTCATGCAGCTCGCACCCTCCGTGTTATGATGATAACAATTTGTAACACGAGGACCAATATTTGGATGATGATGAACTAGACAAGAATCAAACATAAATATCCCTACCTTGTATTGATGATCATTGATGAAGAGGTAGATATAAAATTCCGATTCGTCATTTTCCGCATTCTTCTCGTACTCCCAGTTTCATGATCGTGTGTAAAAATGTTTCTGGGGTAGAAGACTCAGGAAGAAGCATCATCAGTGTTTTAGAATTCTTCATTGGGTGGATAATTTTCCTTGGGTTCCCCCAAGCCACTTATCATATGCCAATTCTATTCCCACAAGGGTTGTTGTGTCAACTAATATAAATGAGTTTATTACCATAACAAATAATGTTGGCACATTAATTATGTTGGAGTTTTAATAATTAATTATGTTGGATTTGGCACAAGTAATTTGGGAGGAGAGAAACCAAGGTTCATCTCACATTCAAGAGGGAGAACATGGTTTTAGAAGTCGGGTGGTCCCCACCACATTAATTGGCAATAGGTGTTTAAAACATGGGTGGTCCACACAACCATAAGCTCTCATGGGAGGTTATAGTGTGGTTTCTCCAACCAATAACCTCCTATTAGATGTTTCAACCACCAAAAAAAATATGCTAACACCTCATTTTTATTTTATTAAACAAAATCTCAAAAACTCTCTTCTATTCTCGACCAACTGTCGTTGAGGTAAAAGACTTCTTAAAAGAATAACAGTGCTGTGAGATAAATGGTGCCCTCCGATTTCAATTTCAATCATCAATTCAAAAGTTATAAAAAAGTGCTTGTATGTTTATTGAATGTACCCAAACAAAACATCAGAAATTAATTTCGGGCACACCGAGACTCGGAATAAAGCACCCTAAATTTTTACAGACTTTTAATATTCCCTTGTATTTATGAAAAAAATTTCCGTGGAAATTCTAGGTCTTTACAGACCATTTTCTAGCCATGAACTAACAAATACATGTATTATGAACTGAGAACTCATGATCTATATGGGTCACCACTCCATGAATGATCACAATGTATCACATGTTACCTTCAATTTTCATTCCCTAAATCATAATCCTAAAAATCCATGATAGTCACCAAAATATTATCCCCAAATAAAAATTATAACTCAACCCAAAAACACATGATATCTTGAGGATTAAATTTTTTTTATTCTTCTTCAACCCTAACTCTAAATTTTTTACAATATGATCTTAATTATTACAAACACACCCAATAAAATCGGTTTTTCTGAAACAATTGTTTCATGAACCAATCTGGTTCAAGACCAAATAGGTCACCCAATCTATCCCACAATAAGCCCCTAAAATAATTACCAATATTCATAGTATGGGAAATATTTTCGTTCATCAATGGTAATTAAATTGGTAATGATTTACATAAGAAACCATTAAATTAATAAATAAACATGAAAAAAAAATAAAAAAAAAATGACCTTTAATAGAGGAAAGAAAAAAAAATTAATCACACCTCTATCATACCGTTGGTTCGCCACCATCAATAAGACTAGATAAAATATTTGTAGATCCTATATGAGAAGATGAAACTACAAACCATGTTGATACTACTAATTTCAAGTGTCACAAGTAGAGCGTGATCTTGAAATAACTCTATTGGTAAGCACCATATAATCTATGCATATCATTTTCTCTGACAGTTTATAAATTCATGTTTGGAAATATATATAGGGAATATTTTTTGGTTTTATGTAATCAAACATTGCTTTTAAAAAATACCTTAAAAAACATGGCTTTTTTCAAATTGAATTTGATTTTCCAAAACCAAGTCTAGAAACCCATTCCATGAAATATACGATTATGAAACCCTAGAAACATGACATATCAAATTTCTCTAGAAGATAATTAAATAGTACAAGTATATCTGGGGAAATATTAGATCAATATGAAAATATAGAAAACAATTATATAGGAACATAATAATAGGTTATATTGATAATGACTTAAACATCTATATATCTAACCCTAGTCATTCTTGGTTTGGATCCACCTACCAGTGTGTGGTACATAATTGTAATCAATAACTATCCAGAATACTCTAAACATGGCTCACGAGAAAAAAATCCAAACAAGAAAGTCCACTTTCTAGGGGGTTATTATATATCTAATTGGGACTAGAATGAAATCATTACAAAACCCTCTAGATCATTTTTATGGATCCCAAGATATAATCATAAATTAAATTGAAAAGGTTACTAGATTCATGGAATTAAATTTAACCAAAATATGCCATTTCTCAGGTGTTTCCCATTATCAAAAACCTTATATGAGAATAACCAATATAAATTAGAATAAATGTATTAGTTCTTTTTTCATATGAAACATTTTATTATTTCTATCCATGTATTCACATCATAACGTTTTATCAATTTTCTAGGAAACACCAAAAAGTAACAAACCTGAATTAGAAATTAAAAAATTGGTAACTAAGGTTCTAAATAGTTCATGAAACATGTTGATTTTAAAATAATTATTTTATGTTGAAAATTTTGAAAATTTTTAGAAAAAATTTTGAAAAAAACATTTGATGACATTTTTAAATCAAGAAGCCATTTTAGAAACGCAATCCATTTTTTTGAAACCATTTGAAAAGGAAGTGAAATAATATCGTGAGAAGAAGATTTTTTTTAATAAAAATGTTATAAAGGTAGTCATTTTTAAGGAATAAAAATTTATATTAATTTTGATATCTATTTGTATACCCTATTCTTATATGGATATCACCATATTCGCCATCATATATAATGATAGCCATAAAAATTTACAATTCTTGAATTAATAGAATAGAATGAATGTCACCCCAAATCAGATGGTGGCTTCTCAGAATTTATAGAACAAAAACTCGATGGTGCTCATGATCAGACAATGATTTTTGATAAACCAAAACATCATCCAGGATTGTAACCATAGAAGTGTCATGATATTGATTGAATATCTCATTATAAAATCTATAAAAGCTGAAAGAGAATTATTCAAATGAAAAGTCATAAAAAAGTTATTTTTAATGGACATACTTATTCTTAATATCAATCATTATAATAAAAAAAATCATGAACTATGATATGATGAAAACATGACTGAATATCAATCCTCGATAGAAACTTTTCCCATATTAAATAAAAGAACCAACCCACATGATGAAAAGTGCATTTTTAACTATTACCTTGTTCAAATTACAATAGTCTATCCACAAATACTGTGAATCATCATCTTACATGGAAATTTTCTTAGGGGTTACCCGTATTGAATGACTTTATAGAATGATACCTTTTTCTAATAGGTCGTCCAACTAAATTTTGAGCTCTATTGGCTCCTCCTGTAAGGACCTTGATCCCAGTTTCATAGAGTTGATTCCTTATTTTGTTACATTGGCTTATAAACAAGGAAGGCATGTACTAAAGAACCAAATAGATTAGATGTTTTCGAATAGAAGATACATAAATATGTTTTATACTACAACTAGATGGAAAATACAATATATAAATTAATTTTGAAACATCCACAACTCATAAATTAACTGAGCACGATATTAATAATATCCTTCTTCTCATCCTAGAAAAAATAAAACCTTATAGGGGTGAGTTTAGATGATAAATTAAGGTATTCCATACAGTGGAATCATAAATTATAATTCATGGTGAATAAATAAATTTACACGTGATGTTAAACGATATTCAAGACAATAAAATGGTAAGAATAAAAGCTTCCTAAATAATGTAATAATAAAACATAACCATCAATATTGTACCTGTAGAATAATAACATAATCTATACATTACTTAGTCCATAATGGGGGTGTGAATAATTTGTCACATCATAAAAATACCATCAAGGAATCATCCAAGCTATCATAAAATACCAGGGTAAGGTATTGACCAGAACCTAATTCTGTTGTGTCTCATGAGACCTACCGATGCATCAAGGGGTCATAGTGGGCCCCACCAATCAATTACTAATCCCATCACATTAATTATATGTTGAATAAAATATATCATTTTATAAATCTATAATATACAAATTTTATTTATTATATATGATGGCACATTATTAAAATCAATGAGAAACTCTTCATGAAAATAATAAATAAACTTTCTAAAGTGTCTCAAACAACATGGGATCAATTATATGAAAATCATATTTAAAATTTACTGAAACAAATATTATCATGAAAATAATGGAATTAATTATATTTTATATAAATTATATGTATACAAACCGCACATAAAAGAATATTGGTGAGCAAGTCATATATATCAAAAAAATCATGTATTTTAAAAGAAATATCAAAAATTCACCCTATCCATTTTACTACATTTATAATTGTAGAAGTATCATAATTGTATGAAAATAATATTGTAGATATCAGAAATCAATTTTTTACATTAAATCATCTTTTTCATGAAAAAAATAAATACTTAAAAATTATAACAGATTTTATAACTCTATAAAAAATTATTTATGGTTGCATAAAATTTTCTAAATTATTAATTAAAAATGATAATTAATGAATAAAGTTTATTAAAAAATTATTTAAAATCATTTTATTAATTATAAAATTTTAATAATATATTGTTGACTTTCAAAAATACCATCACTTAATTATTGTTTTTTAAATATTCACATTCAAATAATACGATATAATTATATCAGACCCTAATTTATAATATTCATATATTTTATTTATAAATTTATGGGTGAGGTTACTATTCTTTTGTTCATATTACTATTCACAAGGCTAACATTACTATTCCAAAGGATCAAGATACTATTCTCCAACGAATTCAATTGATCATATTAGACTGTTAATATATTACCAGTCACAATCATGTATGTCCACTTATCAAAATACAAATCCATAATATGGAAATATTAATTTTAATGTTTATCATGTATATTTGATGAGATGTCTGTTAAAAATAATGTTCCAAATTTCAATTATACATTGTTTATAATTTTAATATAAAAATTATTACAATTAATTACAGTGTATTATTATATATATATATATATATTATCTATTATGTATTTAAAAAATTAAATTCATAGTAAAATAATTATTTAAACATATTTTATAAATAAAATGCATTATTATTCATTATTCATTAAAAAAATTAAACTTCTTAGAGAAATACTAAGGATTGACCGTATGTTAATTTTGAGAAAGTGTTTATTATTTTATAAAATATTAATATATATCATTATATATATGTTTTATTAATGTGAAACCATTGACAAAAAAATTAATTGTATTTATAATATTAACATTACTTTGTTTAAAGGAAAGGTTATAACTCTATTGTTAAAATAATTACAACCACAAAATGTTGTTTCATAGAGATTTTGTGTTTCCTATATTAAATTATATATTAAATTTATTTTTAAATCCTTGGAGTTTTACAATATATGATCCTTCAATAAATTAAACCCATCAAATTTGATATTGCACTTAAAAAAGAGGTTGGTTTTTGAAAATTCATTATTGGGAATGAAAAATCGAAATAGTGTGTATAAAAAATTCTTTTAATAAGATGGAATTCAAAAATTAGAATATTTCCATAAGATTATGATTATAAAATAAGAATAGTAGTGGGAAGTTAATACATGTACATGAAGAGAAATAAAACAATAATGTTTTAATAGAAAATTATAGAGGATGTGGTCATTTAAAATTTAATCTTCACAATACCAAAAATCAGTTGATCAATTAAAATACCACTGACCTCTTAGTATGGAAATTAATGTGATGTAATTTTTATTTAAAAATCCAATCCCTAGAGTTTAAGGATTCATTTTCTATCTAGATAAGCATGTGAGAATTTAAATGAACTTTATTAAATTCCATGTCATAAAAATAATATCATCCTTTTGTTACTATTTAAGCTATTTTCATGTTATTACACATTCTTATAAAGGAAAATTCAAGATGAATTTTTCACACATAAATAATTTTAATCCACTAATGTAGATCATAGATCCCACAAAATTGTAACTATCTATTCCTATCATATTTATATGTTAAACAAATTTAAAATGGATAGGATAAGATACAATAATTACCCTAAAATAAAAACCCATTATATGAATAAAAAATATTTAATATATAATTATAAATTAATAAAATCAATGTTCAATATAAATCATTTTATATGTTACTATAATTACTCAAAAAATATTCTATAATATGACTGAAGATAAAATTCATTAGTTCATATAGTCTTCTGAATTCCACTGATATCTCTTAATTCCTTAATAAAAAAAATATTATTTCCCATATCAAATTATCATAAGATATTATATCCATATACATAAACAAATTGTATCACCATTACTACAAAATAAAATAAAATTTTTCTCCAAAATATAATTCAATATTTATTCCTTCAAATTGACTATTTTCCAAAATTGTATAGGATTCCTAAAATTGCAAGCATCTTCAGATATTAATATGACGGGTTTCGTCAAAATATGGCCAATCAATAAACATTATTTTAATTAGTATTTAAATGAAACTTAAATACATAAATACATCATACATTTATTTCTATATCGGATCATCCTATGCCTAGAGGTTATCCTTTTAAATAGGGAATCGAATCAGGTAATGACATAGTCCCATACGTTAAAAAAAACTAACTACAAATAGATTCTTAGGATTATTTTTATTTTCTTCCATTCTACCCTACATTTTTTGGATTTTTTTTTCTTTATGTTCATCTCTCTCAAACATAAAGTATTTTTTTGTTCCATTGAGGCACATTCTTGGGTTTCCCATTCCATAGTTCATGAATTATGGATGTCGATCCTTCATTTCTCCATTGTATCCAACTTTAAAGCTCTTATAAAACACTGTTGTTCACTTATTTGTTTTCGTTTTGGGAGTCAGTTAAGGTATATGTTGTTAATAAAATTTCTTGGAAATCTGATTAGTCAGACACATGATATCTTATACACATATAAACATCATAGTTTTTTTCTCATAACCAATGATTGGACCCTATTGTTAAATTTTAACATGACACTTCCTGGTTCCATCTATTGAGTAAACCCAAAAATCATAAAGTGAGTAACAATAATCATAGTGTGAATGAAAAATAATCATTTATAGAATAACATGACACCTTATATTTAACAAAAAAACCATATGTTTCACATATGTTTTTTATTTTCATTATATATTCAAACTCATAATAATGGGTTGTAAAGAAAATCAGAATTATAATAAGAATACCCCATCGAAGTGTGAAATTGGGTGTGTAGTAAGGTCGGTGTGTACCATGTTATCCAGAGTCAGGATCGGGACACCATGTCGCAGTTGTTACTCATTGGTGCATCAGGGTCGGAACCATGCCAACATGTAGTATCCAGAGAAGGATTTATTCATAAGAGACACACATAATATATATTTCTCCAAAATTTTAGGATTTTATACTTATACTAAAAGTCTATATTAGGGTTATTTTACCAACATTAGGTTTTATAAATCCAATATCTATGATTTCTACTAAGCATAATTTTATACCAACTATATAGACCACGACCCCTATTACCAACATACAAGGAATTATTTTATTTCATTGGAATAAAAATAAGGAATAATAATCTACAAAGACTAAAAAGTATAGTAGTTTAGGAATAATTGATACATACATAAGTTTCACATTAGAACTAGAAATGAAATATGATATTGAAATTCCATTGGAAACATCCACTACTCCAAGATTTTCCTTGCAAGAAATTATTAATATTCTTCTTCCCATCTTGAGAAAAAATTAATAATAAAAAATTGGTCTAATTATATGCACTATAAGGGTATAAAATATTGAATATTTATAAATAATAAATCATTTTCAATAAAAAAACAAACAAATTTCATTAATTCATAATCATGAGAATAAATTGTTTGGAAAAAACGTAATTAATTATGCCGTAATAAAACATAACCATTAAGATCATAGTAGTAGAATAATCAAATGAACTATACCTTACATGTTTTATATGGTGGAAATTAATAATTAAGTAAATCATAAACTTATTGTCGATGCCATGACCAAGGAATCTTACAAAACTATGGTTTGGCCTCAGTGAGAACCAAAATATGTTTTGTCCTATGAGTTCAACTGATGTATCGAGGGGTTATTACAGTCCCCAATAATCATAGACTATCCCAAATAAATTCCTCATATGTCAAATAAAATATATATTTAAATAAAAGTCCCTCATTCCACATTTATTTTTCAATGATTAATGTACTCTGATAAAACCATTGATAACTTCTTGCGGAAAATAATCCTCAAACTTTCCAAATATTCACAAACCACTTCGTAACACATAAATAAATATACATTTTAACATTAATCAAAACATATAATATCATGAGAATAACTGAGTTCAGGATCTAATATATCCAAAATATGTATATACACCACACACAATGAAATAGAGGTGAACAAGGCATATATATTCTAGAAGTAAATGTGAGATGAGAAAACCTGTTTTTACTTTGCAAACAAGAGTTCTATGTGAAAATAATTTATATTTTTCAACAAATTAAATAATAAACATGTATTCATCATAAAAATGGGAAGAACATTATAATTATATTTTATACATTAATTACGCCCCACAAAAGTTGAATCATGAAAAAATATTTTATAAAAATTATTTAAATTAAAACATTTTAACATTGTTTTAAAAAAATATAATAATGATAATAAAGTGGAAATAAATGTTTTTTTCATTATACATGAAATTAAACATGAAATTTAATTATGATATATTTTTTTATTTTATAAATATTAGAGGGTCTTAAAACAGATTTCTGAGTGCCCTTAAATCTGGGTTAGAAATCGTGAAGTTAACATAAATTGGACTTCTTTATCTGGTTGGGTTGTGAATTAAACTATTTTGAAACATGTATATCCGAATAAAATAAGGATTATAAGATCTTAATTTTTTCTGGGAAAATATATACATAATTTATTTGAAATATATAAAAATAATGAATCATTAAATTTATGTAATGATGGAGAAAGAGTGGTTTGAAGGAGAATATGGGTTCCTGTAGAATCCCACACAAATTATTAATAAGTCCAATAATATTCCCCAATTATAATAATAATAAATTGTAGCATTTAATTCCATAGGAAAAAATAGATGAAAGATATTATATATCAATGAGATGTATAAATAAATCAAATAAAAAAATTAGTGGCGAGTAAGGAATTTCTCAAGGAAATGAATGTGACTTGAGAAAACCCTTAACTTTTGTTCGAATGTGTTTTTCACTTAAACATAAAAATCTTGATAATAAACTTAAATACATTAATTAATAAAACATTACAATTAAATAATTGTATTTTATTCATTTTAATTTTATTATGTTCATTTATGGACTTTTTGGTGGGCTATAAGATATAATTTTACTCCCAATAAGCTTTTGTTTCATTGGTTTTCATGATCGAAATACTTGTATAAGAGTATAGATGTTCATGTGGAAGGAGAATAATTCTACGGAATTGAATTTATATGATATTAATTAACCTAAAAAAATATTAAATGGTCATACATATCATTTGGTTGTATGGTATGTGGATGAATAATTAGATATGACATTTAATGATCATTATTTTTATTATTACAGTGGTTGTTGACCATACCCAACTTGTTTTGTTATATAGTTTAGTATTATGTATATATTTTAGATAAAAACGTAATAAATGTTTTAATATATATATATATATATATATATATATTATTATGTTATAACTATAACAATGGTTTCATTTCAAACCTTGAATTATTAATTGAAGAACAATAATCCATAATCCATAATGGTTGTATATCAACACCTCCATTATGATGATAATTTTTTTTAAAATAAAAGATAGATAGAATAGAGCATGATAAGTATATTCAATTGACATGATATCACTGCAGTTTATATAATATAATAGAGTTATCATTCTCATTTTTATTGATGAGATGAAGATAATATAATAAATGAAAATTACTTGAAAAGAATCAAAATGAAAAGGAAAAGGTTTTTACCTCTTGAATACTACTCCTTGAGTACCTCTTTATGGGGGCTATTTTTGGACATTTGTTAAGACATTGAGCTCTTAGACGTGTTGGAGTGTCTTACAGAGATTTTTGGGATGAAATTTTACAATGATCAAATCTTTGATGCTGTGAGGAGAATAAGAGGATATATGTGGTTTTTATAATAGAAGAGAGGGATGATTTATCATTATTTTAGTCCTTATATTATTATTTTTCTCGAGAATGAAATAATGTTGATTCTTGTGACCAGATATAGTAAATATGTTCATGTGATTCTGTACCAATGTTTCAAAAATCATCCAAACATCACCATTGACTCAATAAATCACATATTTATCATTTATATTTAATTATCGTCTCTTACTACTCACCAAAAATTAATGTATTTTAGAAAACTCTTAGAAAATTACCATATACATTTTTTTACATATCAAATTTTAATATAAACACCATTGAATGAAAATAATGTTCTATAAATGGTAAATTTAATGTTATATTAAAATCACAATTTTGATGAAAAAATATAGAATTTAAAATTATAATAGATTTTATAACTCTTTGAAAAATTTAAAAAGGACTCATAAAATTTTCCTAAAATAAGATAACATCAAAATATTAATTTATGAGAAATTTTTTGAGAATATAATTTTTAAATCACTTTATTATTAATTAACTTGTAATTAAATATTTATGAATTTCAAAAATACAATCACATAATTATCAATTTTCAAAATATTCCCTTACTTATACCATGATATAATAAAATCATGTATTCATTCATAATATGCATATATTTTATTTATACTTTAGTGGGTTAGGTTGATATTTATTTGGTCGTATTATAACTCATAAGGGAAACATTACTATTCCAATGGTTTGTCTTACTATTCACAAAATTATTATGTTGATTCTACAAAAAATAAATATAATACTGATCATAATTGTATTTGTCAATTTTTTAAAAATGAAACCACAAAAGTAGAAAAATTATGTATAAATCCAAACGTTCAAGTGTGGTGAGAAGGCATCAAAAAAGAACGTTCAAATGTTTCATAATTATGTATATCTAAAAATGATTCCAATGATCTACATTAGATTTATATATTTATAATTGATATATTGTGACTTTAAAATAATCAATTAAAAGTATATTAATCATTTAATTACATTTTACAAATAAAATGAAATATTTTTCACTATTCATTAATAAATTTTACTTCTCCTAGAAATACTAAATATTCAAAAAAATAATAATTTTTAAATTGTGATATGTATTTTATAAAAAAAATATATTTAATTTTAAATAAGTTTTATAAATGTGAAACCATTATAAATAACATTTAATATTCATTATTTCTATTTAAATAATTATGTTTACTGCCAAAGTTATAACTATCTAGTTTAAATAATTATTATAATAAAACATTGTTTTACAATGATTCAGTGCATCAGGTATTACATTCTATATTAAATTAAAATGTAAATTCTTAGGGTGTTATACCGCTGGTTCCATATGATATGAAGGTATCAATATCTGTTACAAAATTGGAATCATGTCAAAAATAAACTCAATCTCTCTATTTTGATGAATACAGAAGAATTTATCTTGGAAAACATCAAGGATGTCTTTAAAATCATTGTGAAGGTCGAAAAAGGAGAAAAATCATCATGATCAGAGTAGAGAAGATAAAAAAATACTAACCTCTTGGAGGGATGGACCTGAACATATAGATCATTTGGTCCCACTCACCTTGAAACCCACAAGATCTCTCTTCGATAGAATGAAAAAAGGCATTTGGGTGATAACAATCAACATCATCTAAATGAATGAAAATCCAATACATTACAATTATGACATCATATAAGTCTACATCTTGAATGAGAAAATCCTAGAAGAACTATTTATCTAGAACCATTAATGAAAAAGAAGGTCACTGAAACCCCTTCTCTCTCAGCATTACAAGATGTGTCACGAACTCTATTATAAAAGAAATTTGTTTTAATGGAAGCGAAAGAATATAAAAAAAATTAAAATATAAAGGTTTTGGTGGTACCAATATCATATAATGAAAATACTACTGAATATTCATAAAGGATAGAACCTCTCAATATTTCTGGACCTGTACTAATTATTTTAGACACTTGTGTTCTTTGTGCATATGCTTCACATATGTGGATTTATGGTCGGGGGCCTATAGTCAGTAATGCCAATGAATGCACCAAATTACCATTTAGATATGATGAACCCTGACCATAATAATGCATAATCATAACCTAAAATAATCATTGTATATGATTAACACATCCAAATTTTTTACAAATCTTCTCATGCATAAGAAAAAAAATTTATGTTGTGCCCAACCCTACCCGAATGATAGCAAGTCAGAGGCACACTGATAGTTGTAGAAGAAGATATATAGGAGGCTCTCTACATAGACCCACCACCTCAACTACTTTAATGATCCTGCCACGTCCTATTCTTCTAATACATGTCATTGATGCTTCAACAATATAGAAGAGAAGATTTTGGAAAACCAACCTTATTTTTTATATCCATATATACAATCAATGATCTTTCAACCATATACAAATAATAAGAAATTTTCATAATAAATACCTACATTCTGATATCCAATCATAAACCGTAGATTTACTTCTGAGCATTCTACTTGTTATTCTATACCATGTCCAGAGAAAAAATTACTAGCTCAGAAAACCAATTGGTGTATGATGACACTAATCACTCTCTTTATTGTGAATTTAGAAACTATAGTGACTTTTCCAAAATAAGTGAATCTAAAAAAACTACTGCAAGAATATGTGTTTAGAACCCTTTCAATCTAGGTCCACATGTCAAATTTTATAGAGCATTTAATCCCACCATCACTTTCCAAAACCCTTGAGGTCGAATGATGCACACAATACTCAAATATTCTTTGGTGCCTCCTATAATTCGAATTTTATATTGATCATATCTAGCCACTCTTACACATCATGAGGTTCTTTAATTACTTTAAAAGATTGTACCTTATCACTTACGAATTACCATGAATGATATATATCTCCTCCATCCCTTCATTATACCTCAAAAAACACATTGTAAACTGGTGACACATCTACATCAACATCATGAACTACATGTATGATAGTCTCAGTAAGATTATGATCCACTAGTATATATCCTTGTAGATTATCAGCTACACCTTCCTATGGAACATGTGGAAGACATCTCAAAGGTATAATACATAACAATCAAACAAAAGGAACTATCAATAAATATTTTAAATCATAGATAAAACTGAATAACTTATAATTAGAAACTGATTTTTAAAACAAACCCAAAACTAGAGGCATAAATCCCAACATCCAATGCTAACTTGAGTCTTTTCAAGATTACAAATAGCTAGGAGCATGTAATAAAATACCTCTAATGTCTTGAAAATCATATATCTAGTCTAATAGAAATCCAAAAACAATGACTCTTGAGGAATGTCCTCCTCTGATACAAAATTGTAACGAATCAACTAGGGTTTCCCACAAACATGGCACCCGACAGGATCCATCACATACATGAAGGGAGTTCCCGATCCCCACGGGCTGGAGAAAGGCACCCAATCATCAAATGAAAATCAAAATAATAATATTCCACAAGACCTATGAATATAAATATCTTATATATACAAAAATTCATAACAAATAGCAGAAAACCTATATATATATGTCATAACTGAAAGAAAGAGAGTGAAAAAAACTTTTATAAAAGATTCAAAACTCAAGGATAAACAGAAAGAAATTAAAAAAAAACAAAAGCTACTCCATGTTAAGGAATAGATGAACTCTCACCATCTCATCACTAGCTATAGAACTTATCTAAAATGAAACATTTCCACCTCACTATGAATCCTTTCCTTTCCCATCAATGGATGATATATAGAGGTATACATAACACCAAATAGGTGAATTTAGTGTGAGGTAAAAATCTCAATATGATCCCACCATGGTGTTCTATATTATTCCTCTATATAAAAATTTATGTGTGCCCATTTTAAATAAATCCTGGAATGATAATGAGTAAAATAATTTTTTAGAATACATCGTAATCATTTTCTTATCACAATTCTAAAATGAAACATGGCATATAAATTTAAAAGAAATTTTTTAAATATCATCTTTCAAATGCATAAATATGAATATCAATGATGAAATAGTAAAAATACAAAAAGTACATATACACTAATATAGTGCCAAGAAATACAATTCCAATGAATACAATTTTCTAGGAAGCAGACTACATGTACCCATAAACCAATGAAAAGTACATTGTGGTACTAGAATCCAATTATCTACAATATAAGAATATGGAGACATCCAAAAGAACAAATCCCCGACATCATATACATATTTAGATCCAATATTAAACCCTCCAGGACCATATGAAGTACATATAATGTGAACCACCACAATATACGAAGGCCTTAAGATAAACATTCTACCTTGAAAGCAACGTAACCCAAGTGCTCATTTTGAAGAACATCTCCTTGTTTCATTAATCATTTCAAAACCATTTCTCAAATGCATTCAAATACAATGAAAACCACCTTATTTCTTTATATTAATAAATATTCGTTAAAACCATTTGACATTAAAAAACGTTTCAACACACACCAATCAATCATGAAGATTCCTTGTGTAAAGATTTTATAAATTAGAAACAATATGTTTCATTAACATAGGTGATAGATGGAACTATCATCCTCAAAGATCTAGTTACACATGCCCAAAATTGGATCGACCAATAATAAATACCCAAACATGTCTACAAAGTACATAGAATCTATTCCAAATCACAATAATGATCCATTTAAAAAAATGGTTTTGACAAAATAAGTGAAAACCAACGTACCTATAAAATGAATGACTGTTGAACCATGACTAATAAAGTATTGGCCTTCAAAATGATATCATACAACAGATGTAGAAGAATTCATGATGAAACACCATCTTATAGAAAAAAATGATAAGTCGACTAAAGGGCACATCCATGATCAAATAAAGTTAAGAAGAAGATTGATCATTTTACCGAAGAGACTCACCACAAATGAAACGACAATCAAATTCCTATATGATCATTCAATAATAAGATTAGTATCATAAAATCATGTTGGAATTATACCTCTGTTGAGAGCAGTAGATTCTATAGAAATAACTAAATCAAAATGGATTCATTCCTATTTTAAAAACAATACAATGGTCGTTACATGGTGTGTAATCCAGTTGCATGACAAGTAACAATCAATGTCTCAAATACACCACAAAGCCTATATACTTAGATTAAAAACATGTTATTTAATACTTTTAAAATATGAAAATTCTCTTCAAATCATATAACCATTCTATGTGCAAGGCCTTTCATGACATGCACTGGGAAACACTTACACAAATTTACCTTACATACATGGTGTAAAATTATTAGGAGGCCAGTAAAAAATTCCCATAAAGGATAAAATTCTACAAATAACCAACTTCACCATTATAGGTATCCTCCCAATTCCTTCAGTATAATTTTCTGACAATGAGATAAAGAAAACCCATGACAAGGTCAAATAAGTACATGATATATTGGTAACTAGTTGTTACATAATGGGTTCCAATTATAAAAATCCCCTTGATACATTAGTAGTCTATCGAGACAAATTAGATTTCTATAATTAGTTAAATGAGTTTTTGGTGTGTAAATCCTAAAATGTTTTAAAATACCTCTTGGAATGATCATTATAGTAGAGATATCACGATGCCAATGATCATGAAATAAAATAATAAATAACTTCCAATATATAAATTATTTTATTAATATAGATGATATTTTCCCAAGGATATCATCACTATAAGATATTTAATAATAGTATATTGGTTAAAAGGAATGTGTTTTAAGTTATATAGGTTTCCATATTAATTATACGTTATGAAATAATGATATTCATGATATTGATTGACGGAAAATTGTTTTCATTTATTTAATATTCTATATTGATTTTTCATTATCTAGTCATGCTGGTAATATTATTTAAAAGTCATTTGTGTTATGGTATTTACAACTACAAGACCATTATTTTTATTGATTCATGATAGATTCCACATTAAATAACCCTGAATGGGATTTTGAGATCACCCTTAATTTTTCCCCTTTTCTAGGAATCAACAATGGGAACTATGAGTGATATTAATAGATATTCTAGATAGAATTATGATATTCGGTAGAAAAAAATCACTATGTTTTTTTTATTTTAAAATGTAATGAAAGAATTAAGTATATATATATATATATATATATATTAACAATATAAAAAAATATTTAGTCCTCAATGAAGTGATTTATTATATATAATTCCAATGTAATAATGAAGACAGTAATTGTGAACTACTAGGGTCCATGTCCCTATAGGTATTATTTGGTCGATCATATTCTCTTCACTAAAAATTATAATGGATTTTAATATTTTATGTTAAAACCCCTAATTGGAATATGACAGTGGATAAACTAGGCTAAATTGAAAGATATATACCTTGATCTAATTATGTCATAATAGAAATTAATGTATCAAGGGTTGAGATGAAATTATCCTTGGAAAAGACATCATATGAAAGATTTTTCATATAGAAAAGTTAATTTAACCTAATTTTATTAGATATTTCCATAACCAATGGGTTTTAGTAATAATTTGAAAATAAAATATTTATAATGATGTATCTAGTTATATATCCAATGAAATACCTTTATCCCACAATGGAAGGATATTTGGTTTTAATTTTTTAGATAAATAGAAATATCAATACATGCAAATTGGTTAAGAAATGATGATCCTCACAATGAAAAATATAGTGAGGTTGATATCTCACCTAGGAATATATCATGGGTTATTAATGGACACTATATATTGCTTAATTATTGAGTATTAATTCAATTTTTTATGATTTAATTTATTTATAGTAGTATAGAATGGAACTACCTATGATTTTTTAAAACAATTTTATTTATATAAACGTAATGTGTTCAATTTCTTATTGAACATGAAATCCTAAGCTAAAACAAGAAGAAATATATCAATCTGAAGTTAATATTATAATTCAAATAGGAATAAAAAATCCTAAATATGAAAATATAACACCCAAGATAAATTGTATACATTTAGATAATAAATAAATAAAATGATAAAAAAGTTTATTATTTCTCAAATTACGAATTTATAATCATTTATTTTTTTATCAAAAAAATTTGAATATTAATTATTTATAATTCCATTATATTTTATCTATTATATTTGAATATTCATAAAAATTTATATTTATATGTTATAATATTAACAAAACATAAAAAATAATTTTTTATAATTTTTTAAATATATATTTGATTTCTATTTTTAATAAAAATAAATATTTCGTACAATTTATTTTAAAAAAATTAAGATGATTTTGGAATAAAAAATTTAAAAAATGACTTATAAATAAATTTTTAGTATGTTTTGAAGTGGTTTAATTTTTTTGGTGAATTGTGAAAAATATCAATATTAAAAATACTAAGAGATATATAACATTTACATAATAGAAGAATGATTCAAATTTTTAGGAAATGTAGTCCTTAAAAAATGTAGGAATATAATTTAAAATACATAATTTAAAACATTAATTTTGAATTTATGATACCCATTTTTTCATTTTTTTCTGACTGATAATTAACTTTAGTTTTCAAAAAAAATTAATGAAAAAGAGATAAACTATATGTTCATTCGATAAATGAAATAACAGAGGCACTAAAAAATATTTTGAGACTTCCATATTTAATCATTATAAATAATTTACACAAAATACAGCTAACCTAATTGTCTAGTTTAACCTTGAAAATATCCTTGAGTTGATATTAAAACTATTCGGAGGCCTGTATTTAATCTTCTATGATGATATTCCCATTGTTTAATCCCCTTTTTAGAATCATGCCCTTCTTTTCAATCTAGGGACTTTT
Organism: Viscum album; assembly: GCA_963277665.1. NCBI lineage: Eukaryota > Viridiplantae > Streptophyta > Magnoliopsida > Santalales > Viscaceae > Viscum > Viscum album. The sequence goes on from CAUJRU010000154.1 coordinate 923,271, forward strand.
CTCCTCATTGGAATCCACCCATTATACACATCCCAACATAACTGGCTATGTATTTTAGGATGTTTTCTTTTGATATGGAATTTATAAATTTGATTTGGTGGATGGTTCATTTATAGAACTGATAAATAAACTGAGTTTATGAAAATTTTATTTTTCATAAAATGATATTTTTTATGTGGATTGTGGTTTAAGGGATACTATGAGGTTTTTTGTGATGTTATAAATGGTTCATGAGGTCAGGATACTCTATAATTATAGATTCAAGCCATTAAATGATTGAACCTCTGGACCACATGTTGAAATCTCACGATTGGGGGATAATCCATCTATCATAGCTTTTTCATTATGTGTACTATGTTATCAATCTAAAAATTTAGTGTCACTATTTATTTAAAGGGGAGGGATCACTCCTTTTTTCTGATGGGGCACACATGGGAGATGATACAGATATCGCCTCACCCTCCCTTTATCACCCATGATTTGGGGTGGTTCATATTAAAATTATGTGGTGAATCAAGGTTATATCCTCAATAGCCCATTTTAACGATTCTTTGTTTTCTGATTTGGTAATTTTAGTTGGATGTTTTTTTATTCCAATAAGTAATTGTGGAATCAATTGATCCGGATGAGGATTTAACCCAAGATTAATATAAGAGAGCATGATATTTATTCTAAAATTTTTCATTCTTCATTTAGATAAAGGTATGAATCTTCTATATCTTTATTTTACTTATTGTTTTAAATTTTAGGAAAAAATAGGTAATTGGGTGTTTCATGATAGGGGTCTTACTAGAAATTGTGTCTAGGTAACACAATGATCCATCTACCATCATTTGGTCATAGATTCGGTGTCATTGTGGTTCTTTATGAGTTTTAAAATATTTATTAAAAATTTCATGGAATAAATGTAAAAAAAAGTAATATAATAAATTATTTATGTCGTATAATGTGATACATGAGAATAGAATTTAATATAGTATCAAACATGGCATTGATTATCTTTTATGAAGTGATACAAAACTTGACATGTGTGACAAATTTAGAACATGGGTGGTGATCCCTTATGATAGATGTTAATATCAATGTTAGGTATGGTTTCCTTGATTCATTCATGTTACATGTGTTTTTTATAAAACATATAATGACTGAGAGTTACCAATCAATAGATATTGGGGGCATTTGGTATCTTTTATATGAGATAATTAATTTTTAGCACATGGATATGTTAGAATCATTCAAATACTAGGTATCCATTGATAGAGAGGGATTTTGAATAGAATGTCAGACCATGGGCATTAGTGGGATTAAATAGGGGATAAAAGTTCCATATTATGGATTCTATAGGGCTAGCTAGATTTTTATTTGAGGCTTAGGCCATGTGATGATGTATGATATGACTATATTTATGATTCAAAATTTGGTACAAACTCCATTTAGTGGAATAATGTGCATGATGGGGTTGTGTATAATTCCTAGTCGACTAGGTGGAGGTTTGACTTTAATAAATGATGTCACAAATTATGATTGGTTTCAGGTGGTATCAATAATTAGATAAAACTACAAGTCTGGTTGAGAAATGGGATGGTCTGACGAGTGATTTTGAATGTATTATGATAAAAGGTGTGGTATTGAATTAATAGCACCTTCAAAATTGTTTATGTATTTTTTTGATTTATTTTGGTTCTATTTATAATCATTTTCATTATGGCCACCCGAATGATCATTGGGATACATCTTCATTCCTAATGGACTTTTTAATTTTTAGGGGATTTTCCAATGTGATTGATGTCCTCTTAAACGTGTATAGGGATTGGATGGTGGCCACTGTCCTACCCAGTTTGTATGGGGAGGGGATAATGAAATAACCCTTCAATTATATGGTTATTCGGTCCATGAACTATCCATTAATGGATTCAGTCAGTGAAAATCCCATGCCCTATTTAATTGCTGGATGATAGAGGTTCATCCCATGTGTGGATTTGTGTTTGGTATACAAGAATGATATAATTAAATTTTATGACTGGGATTTGGAGGAGGAACTCCCTTGTAGATGAATCATTGGATTACACCATACCAATGAAACAACATTTAGTGAGAAAATATGTGTTATAGACTATAAATATATGACCATTCCTAGTGTATCTATGATGTGGGTTGAGTTATTACAATCCCCCAACCTTGAATCCTTCAGTATAGGATGCGAATAAGTAGAATGGTATGGATTACAAGGTGAAAATCTTCACACTATCATGACAGTAAATCATGTATGATCGGTTTCTCTTGTGGTCTAGTCAGTACATGATGATGTGACTCAAACGAAGACATATATTATTATTTAGCATTTTATTTTCAATGATATTGTGGGAAATGTTTATTTAATTATTCATGCATACACATATATAGTGGAAACTACTAGGGGAAATTAGTGATACATTACTAAGATATATTTTTCTACCCCTCTATAGGCAACCAGATGTGACATTCGACCTTATGTCTTCCTTTATGTTTAGTACGAGATGAAAAGTTGATGGGGAATGTGAATCTAGATAGTTTTGGAGATAGAGAATGTGGGTCCATGATAGGGTAGTAGGTCCATCATTAAAAAAGCTTCTTTTTTTGTTTATTTTATATGTGTGACTGACTCATTTTGAAGTTAGGGATATATAATTTTAAACATTCACATGGAAGAATTTATTACAAAAGTACATTTATTTAAAATGTAGACTCTTATGTTTCTATTGGATTATTTTTTGGTGTATTTTCCCTATTTTTTACAATTATGTTAGGTTATATTCTAAAAAATATATGGTTTATAACCTCACTTATAATCAACATCATCTAGAGTATGGGGATGCATTCTTGAGGCTATATGTTAGAACCATACTCAAGAATTTTATTGATTATTATTACGTCTTATTAAGTGAATATTATTTTTATAAAATTATAATCTATTTCAAAAAACATAATTTTTAGATTGTTTGGAAACATGGATAGATAAAATAATGGTACATAAAATATCTATATAATCTCCTATTAAATAATTCACAATTATCACCCATCTTAGTCATATCTAACATAAAATGCATAAATTCCTAGTGTTACATTCAATTAGTTAATGTTTTTTCACAATTTTGTTTTTGTCATTTTTTATGATGTTTTGGATTATTTTTTGGATATTTTTATAGGATCTTTAGTCTTTTTGTATTTGGAACACAATTTAGGAAACAGATGTGGTTTTTCATTATGAAAAGAATAATCATTATTGCACATGAATTTCTGATTTGTCACAAAATATTACACATAATTAAACCTATAATAATGATATGTATGATTTATTATAGATATAGGTATATAGAATAACATCTTAAACATGGGATACAAGAATATTGTAAAAACAATCCATAACATTATTCTATAATCCCATAGCTTTTCAAACTACACTGGTTAACCTCAGGAAAAACATAATAATGTGGTGATCTATAAAGTCATGTATGTTAATAAACATGGAATGACATGAATAAACTATTACATTTTAGACAATTGAAATATCAATGATAATTAAATTGGGTGGGAATCATAAAAATTAACATTCTAGTATGATATAATAAGATAATCATAAAGGAATCATGGGAAATGTGAAAAAAAACTAAAAAATTAAACCATTAAAATAGTGAAAGGATGATATACAATAATATATGATTAAAAAAGACCAATTATAGATTAGGATCACTCCCTAATCCATTTTATTGTTCCTCTTGAGAATAATACATAATCTGATAAGTTGGAGCACTAAAAATCTGAGTTCACCCATCACATTAATTTCACTCACTTGTATAATTGTGAAACATAGTTCCTAAAACAAGAAATATTTTTCATAAAATTTAATTCCAAGATAAATGATAGTTGAATAATTATATTTTTGTATCATATTATATAATTTTATGTTTATATAAATTATCCCCCATTTATAGTAAATGACTATGGGTATTCACTAAACAATTTTTTTGGAATGGAAAATCGCAGTGAAATTTCAGTAGTATAATGGTGGAATATAAATGTTTATGAAAGGAATTAATGTTAATTGATTGGGTATCTAATAATTTATTAATAATAGGGTCATTATGGGGGATATGTGAGAACATTTCGAAAAATTAATAAATGTTTCTAAATGGAATAGTACAATGAAGTATGCTTGCATAAAGAGGATAATGAGAGGATCCTTTATCTTGAAAAGGGTGATCCCAAACACATTAGGGGAGCTTCATGAATTCTTAGAATAAAATTGAAGGAAATATATATAGGGGATTTACAAGTAAATATGTTATATAGGGGTTTTGAGTTGAGATTTATGGGATATTGAGATTATTTATATTTGAAAATATAGGGGAGTTCATTATTATTTCTAAAACATAGTTTTTTGGACTCGTTATAATAAAATAACAGAAAAATGGTGATAACCAATAGTTTTTAAAACATTTGGATGGTTCTAATTATTATATTGGTCCATTAGATTTAATTATTAAAATTATTCACCTAGTGTTGTGTATGTAGGTCATGTTTTCAATGAAATAATGTTAAAAAATAAAAATATATTATTGGTTTTAGAGGTGTCAATGATAAATAATAAAATTATTAAAATACACATAATATTAAAATATTTTAATTTGGAAACATATATGTATTTTTTTAAACCCATTATATAATTAATCTAATCCTTATTTGGTCATTGTGATGTCATAATACACACTGTATACTTATATGGTATTTGAATTTTACTATTAAATTCGGCTATATAAAAAATATATGAAAAATTATCCATTGGATAATTCTAACGATATGATTTTGAAAAAATTATTTATTTTATCTATATAATGTTCAAAATATTTTACATCTCAATTTTATAATAACAAAAAACAAATATTGAGAAACACTGGTTTTTATTGACAATATCATTTTTCGAACCTTTATTAAAATGAAAATTGATTTTTTAAAATTTAATTGACAATTTATATTTAATAAATTATTCTTTATAATATCTTTTTAATAAAATATTATTTGTTTCATAAATACATTAATTCATCAAAACAAATGTCTTCATTAAAATTAAATGTAAATTAAAAATAGGATTTTTATTTTATTTTAAAAAATATTTTTTTTTGAATTTAGTAGTAAATATAAAAATTATTATTTTAATGATATAAAATTAAAATTCATAAAATTAGGGTCATGATACATAAATATTTAATACAGCATTAAACTCTCATAGGGTAAGGTGTGAAATTGTGATATTATTATTCGGCGGTTATGCGTACATGGTTATGGTCGTGATCTCGATGAGCATCATTTTATCTAGTAAATAGTTTCACTCTAGCTTTAGATACTGTATCTAAATATCAGATTTTTCGCCGAGAAAGAATAATGATTCTATTTTTCTAAGAAGATTTGATAAATGGGCTCCATAGTGTATAATCCCAGAGGTTATGACCATTAATTCCTTGGTCATTTTCAATTGGATATTTTAAAACCCTCTATTTATAGTAATCATATGATCAAAGTTAAACATCTAAATTATCAATTGTTATAGTTCATAATGGAATTTTAGATATGATAATATATAATAACACTAAATAATTTCCTTTGTTTTATATAACCATATCACATAATAAGATAATTAATTCAACATCAAAGGTAATTTTATTTATAATAGTTTTGTTTGTTTGAATCTTCCCTCCGTCAAAAATTTCACACTAGACATTTTCATTTAACACAAAAAAACAGATGAGGACATATCAATTTTATCATTTTATAGTGTTGCATCACCATATATTCAAAATTGTATCCTATAAAAATCACTTTTATTAGCTTCAATGTCTTATTCTGTAGGAATTTGTATCTGTGAACAAATATCTTCGCCGACTTCTGCATATAATAATGATCATTATCTAAATATTCTACATATTTATTCAGTATATGTATGGTTTTTGGTATTTACATACTACTGAGTGATACATGTAACACATTGAGTAGATTAGATAGGTTATGTTGGACTTATACAATGAAAATAAATTTCTTATTAAAAGAATGCATAGTCTGACAATGTGATCTAGGAAAGAGATATGATGTTCTAGGGGGTATATTTTGATGAAGAATGAGAGAATAAATATTTAAATATTATCTATCTCACTCATGAAGGTTCCTAGACTTGGGAAAGATGGAAATACATCATATAAGGGTGCTTAAATGGCTAAAAACTACGATCCATTATTCCCATCTCACCAATTTTGATAAATAATTATGCCTTGTAAGATATGATTTATAATTCTATGAACTTGATACATGAATTAATATGGAATGAAACTATAAATATGACAATATACATAGGAATAAATTATCCTTGGTATGAATCTGTAGGTATCTTTGATGATAGTTAGTAAATCCCTTTTTTCAACTCTAAGTACCATTGATGTGAAGCTGAATTGTCTTGAAATTTTCCACCAATTACACAACCATTTCCAGATAATGAACTCTACAATCAATAAAATCATTCCAACATGCAAGTGTCCGTCATCTATTCAAATTAATGACTTAATAGGGATCCATTTGGTTTCATGAGTTAAAAATATTATTATATGATAACTCTACCAAAAGAATATGATGATCCCACCATTATTTGAAATTAATTGAGCATTCTCTTAAAAAGTACTCTAGTTTTAGAATATTCCACATATATTTTTCATAATAATGAGGGTGATAAGATATGATGATGTTTAACTTACTATTTATATCATATTACAGACTCTTTCAGAACCTAGATGTATTTCATAGATATCGATCAGATACTATAGATAGTTTAATTCCAGACAAACCCATAAATTATAAAATGAAGATACATTAATATTAATTTAGTTATAATTACTCTTGATTTTATATGAGGTGAGTAAAATATGTATTATTATCCACCACATCCCATATACAAGTATTCCCTCTTGATGACTTTATAAGACAATTTATATATTCCATTGTGGTGTTTTCCCATGTCCATGTTGGTATGGGTAATTATTGCATCATCCCCTTATATTTTTTTCATTGTTCCATTACATGATGTTATACAATATTTCATGATGTATATTCATGGATATAATTCTTCATATTGTCCCACAGAAAGTAATATCACGAATCTGGACACATCATCGTGCATCTTGGATGGGTTGATATGGTCGATCTATTTACATCATCCAATAACACCTTCTTTAACTCTAGGATTTATGGTACATATAATCAGGAACCAAATATCACAAAACCTTAATCCTTATCGTGTAACTAAGGGCATTATTATTTTCATATATCATAGCTTTTAAATGGAATTCCCACATCTATTATTTCAGAAATCAATATCTTTTTTAGATGGGACAATTGAAAATTCATTTGTGAATGTATTAATGATGTTTCTTCATTTATAATTCCAATTTACATCCTCTTCATGTCAATGAAAATTAGGTAATTATATTTTACAGTTGATGATAAAATTGGGGGACACATTAGAAATATAAAACATAAAAGTTTATTCTATTTCCCAACATGCTAGTGGATTGAGTTGTCATAGTTAGTGGTCAGCTCTTACCATCAAAAGTATCTCAAATTCAACTCTTTATGTGTGAATAAATACTCCATGCAATTATTATATATATATATTAATCATCTATCAAAATAGTTAATTCCTCCATATTTTAAATTTGAATATCAGTGTAGCAAACTCTAGATATTGTGATGGGTAGTTCTTTTTTGAGAGCCTTCAATTTATATGACTCATAAGATATCATTGTTTCGTTTTTTATTGAGAGACATCTCAATCCCATTGTAAATCCCATGATGTACTCCATGATATGGTATCCAATTTTGTGTATTTGATTTACATTATAGTGATAATACATTTTTTAAACACATTTATGGTCTCATCACATAAAGTATTCTAGAAAAAAATGACTCCCATCCAAGATTTCATGGTTAGAGGTATTTTCAATCATAATAAATTTCTACAAAATTGAAGATTATACCTCGTTATCCCAATAAAATTATGAACTTATATCATAGATGTTTCCCCATCAATACGATAATTTAATTTTCTATGAAAAGGTCTAAAAATATGACTTTTGTTATTATATTATTCCAAAATATTAATACTACCTTCAACCAGAACTCACATTTTCTATAATTTTCATATTGTTTCTGATTTCATACGTTTTTAGCTTGGTGAAAATATTATCCACCTGATTCTTTTTTATGAATTATATTATAATATCATATATATATATATATATACTACTATAAATTTTTAAAGGTAATCTATAAAAACACTATTCATCAATCACATTGATATTTTTTTATCATTAGTGAGTCTGAACGGATTTACTATGATTCTTAAAGCTCGTACCATCTAAAAATAATGTTATTATGCATATAATACTTCTTCACCAATACATGATAATAAAAATATAGAACATACACCTTGGAGATGTATTGTTCTCCCCATAGCTGATAGAAAAAGTTATAATTCATTGGAATGGGATAGTAGTTCATTATCATAATCTTTTTTATCATTAGATAACCAATGAAAAGGAGCATTTACCCATCAGTCATCTTGACAATGAGTACTCATGAACCCCATGGTGATGAAGAGTGATGTATGAATCCTATATCCAAAACAACCATTCTATATAGAGTGTTGGATAATAGAAATTATGTAGGTATAATATCAATTAAATATCCAACCTCTTAGCTTGGAGGATGAATAAAATATTCATCAGGAAACACTTCAAAAAATTCCCTTATAATGGGGATGTCTTTGAGGATGATTTTTTTCTGCTAACTCAATAATTCTATATAGATGTGATTTTGTGTTAGGTTATAATAATCTTTCTCGAGATGCTGATTATAAATAAGATTTATTCTTCTCCTTTCACATATATAGAATTAGAGGATGATTCACAATAAATATGGCCATTACATTGTCATGGAAATCAATGTTTGATATATATAATGAAATTCATTCGATGACCATAATTTTATAATATTTTTCTAAAGGTAGAATCATAAGGTTTTTTAGAATGTCAATCCCATAATTTTTAATAGGAGATGAGTTATATACTTGGGATTCAATAATTTTTAATTATTTTTTTATAATGAATACTCAACTGAAATAATTTGTGATTTTTTTTGAATAATTTTACAAAACATTTGTGATATGACGAAGTTTGTCGAACTAGAATAAATTAGTTTGTTAACTATAATTGAATGAATAACTGTCATACCTAAATTCATATCATTTTTGGGATCAAAATCTATGGTTCTGGTGGAATAATCCCACCATTGCTCCCTTAGAGGTTATTTGTTGTCTTTAGAAACCCATTTCACAGTGCATTGATTTTCAATGATTTCTTATTCATTGATGTTGAAACAATTAACATTGTATTAATAGATCACCAAATGATTAAATTCCTCTATCACATTGGTGGTTTTCTAATGTCAAAAATCACAATCATGGTTTCCTTTCTTCCTACGCCTAAATCATATTTTAGTCACCCTTATGAATCTTTATTGGGGCTTTAATAAATAATTTTTACAATTTGGAGATTGAATTTTATTATCACTATATGATTTATCAATCATAGTACTATAATTAAACTCCACTTTTTTTCTTCATATACCCACAAAATACATTATATTCTTTAATCTCAATTATTACATGGTGGGGAAATCAGAAAATTTTCTAATAGACTTCAATGTATTGGATTTCTCTGGCCTTTCGGAGATTATGTTTTATCCAACAAAAAAGATGTCAACCATGCATCAGGGGTTAATAAAAAATCAAGAGGGTTATCATGAATGTATTGTTATGTTTGTATATTACCCCCTGATGGAATCCTATTTTTTATGACGTTATGGAAACCCCTTTACTTTTAATTTAGTGATTTTGAAAAAATATTTGTCGAATAACATTTTCTATAAAATATTCCATTCTATTTCAAAGATATATTCCAAGGGATTTGTATTATTGATCAATTTAAATGATTGATAATATTCCCCCCTCCATATTTTAAACAACCAGTATGACCTTATTATACTCAGAGTGGTGAAGGATATAAAAGATATTTTATATAGACTTGAATCATTTTTCCATGATTGAGTAATAATATGATCCATTGAAATTAGAAGGCCATTCTTTAATAAGGGATAAAATTACAACATTTTCATTCATAGGTGTGATTGGGTGCTCTTATATATCATTGTTTATATTCAGAACCTATGTCAGCTGATAGATTATCATCATAAATTTCACTATTCCATCTCCCATTATGTTGGGAATCCCTTTTGGGGAGTCATCACATTTCCCTTCAAATTGGTTTTTTACGCAATTCCTCATATTTACAGTCATTGGAAAGAATAATTGTACCACATGAGATTAGTAAATTTAAAATATTAAATGAGTAAATATGAATCAAAATACATTAATGGGATAACTTTTATATAATTTATATCCACTATCTTATTTATTTTTGGGATTCAATAAATGTTATCCATAATCGACTTTGTATTAAAAACACTTAAAATATCGTTTTCTTCCAATAATAACTTTTTTCAATGATCAAGTGATTTTACAGAATAATTTTTAATAAGTGTTTAAAAATATATTTTTAGGAACCCCTTTGTCATGTACTAGTTTCTAGTTGAGTCTAGACTAATGTGGTTTTTCAGGTTTTTCCACATCTATATATATGTTCCCAAGACACATCCAGTTATACGATCTAGTAACTGATCTATTTTCTTGATAACCACATAATAAATACATTAACAAAAAATAATGTATTTATTATTATATTTAATATTACCCCTATTTATTTTTTTATTTTTCTATTCATAATACTAAAAATATGTAAATTTTCTTATGATACCTTCTATGAAAACTCTACACTTTATTATATAATAATTAGTGATGTATTATATAATATTACAAAGAATATAAACAGAAATAAGGATGAGTCTTGTCCATGTTGGTATTTTGTTGATAAGTTAACATCTTGAACATAAGATATAACAATATCAGGTGGATGGTTTTGATCATGCTTTAGTTATTGAATCACATTTTGGTCTTACTAAAGTGTAAATTCCACTACTGCTATACCCCTTAGATTATTTATTAAATGTGATTCATTGGTAATAATCATCTTAGTTTAGGTCATCAATTCCATTTTCTCTGTCAACTAGAATATTTAAAACTATATATTTATACAAATCTTATGTTCACTATTGAATTGGTTTATTATCAGAGGTTAAAATTCATCAAACTATTTGAAATTTGAAATTATATAATAAAAGAAAATAAGTGAATGAGTTTTCTATAATCACCACACATAAAAATAATTTTAGTTCAACCAAAAATGGAAAATTTATTTATAATAGTTCAGGATGTTACAACCTTTAATACCTTGAACGTTGATTTTGAATCCCAATGGTGGGATCATGGTTCGACATTTTTTTAGTAAAAATAGTTTGGAGATCCAATTTAGAAGAATAAATTTGGATAGTGGAATGTTTTATAGTAAGAAAATAGTTTTTTAAAACATGATTCCAAACCATATTTCTCTTCTAGTATACTAGAATGAGGTATATGATAGAATTTGGGTTTCCAATAAATATTGCCTAACCATGTGACACACTTTAAATGATACATATTATTAATATTGGAAATAAAATCCAATTTATCTCATTTCCATTAATTTTGAAAATTCTCGTGAGCGAGGGGGATAATCTTTGAGATTGTGAAGCTTCCATTCATCTCAAGATCATTCTTGATGGATCATAGGGTGTTAAATCAAGTTTTTCAAAGGTATAGTGTTTTGTTATTTTATTTTATGTATTCTAGATCCTACATTACATTTATGATTTTATCTATATATGGGAATATTTTATGCAAGATGCATGGTTTGTTACATGAGCTAATTGGAACTATTATAAACCCATCATGGATATTAGTTTCATTATAAAAAATCTTTATTGACAACTATTCATTCATTTGGAATCATTAAGGTTGGTGATTTTTTTGCTAGCACTATTCTAGAAATGATGAATTCTATATTTATGTTTTCTATTTAAATAATTAGGATAGCTTCTCAATTCTTATGATCCTGGTCACATGTTATAATATTTTATTCTAAGAAGAATTTATTTCTATGTGTCTTGATGAAGTTGTCTTCATGATTTAACATTTTTAATCAATACATGCATGATCAGACCTTGAAATATATTTATAAAATTATTAAAAAAAAATGTTTTATATAAAAATATTTGAATTCTAAATATATTTTTTTATTTCATGAACAATATATGATAAAATGTGTTTCCCTTGGAAATATTTTTTAATATGGATTTTTCAGGATGGTCGTATTTAAAAAAATTTGTTTCCATACATGATTCATTTGTTAAAAATAATGAATTTATTATTGTAAATCTATAAGTATTTATTTTAAATGTGATCTATGATGAGTTAGAGGACTATCTATAGTGATAATATCATTCCCCATATAGCTGTTTGGGTTGGTAAATGGGTGCATGATTTTGCCTTTAAATCGAAAAGAACCAGTCTTATAAGAGTAGTGTTATGAACTAGACATGTTCTACTATGTAAATTTTTACAGTGGGAGGCCTAAATGTTCATGATATTATTATGAGAAACCTTAATGAAAAGGAACAATTTTTTTTGTGTATTTGGTTTCTAGTTGTTTTCATTGAAATTTTTTTCTCGAATGATTTTATAAATCCTATAAAAACTGCATTATTATCCTATATAAAAAATTAATGTGGTGAATATTCCTATTTTATATTAAAATAAATAAAATTTTTTCTTTTTCGTTGTCTTTTTTTTACCTATGAAAAATTAGTTTAACAAATAATGATCACCTATGAAACCCTTTGTGAGATCATTCCAGGCACATTTTCTAACTCCCAAAATAAAATATTGGGTGCCTGTAGACTTTTTTATCGGATTTATGAAAGGAAAAGGCACCACATTGTGGTAGAATTTTTTTCCATAGGTTTTGAGAGTTTTATTATTAAATCATGTAAAATGGATTTGTTTTTTGGTAGTTTTTAGTAATTTGGATATTCATGGTATCATGGAACATGTTTTCTTGAAAATTGTACCTTACTATTATGAAATTCTTCTGGAATATTAAACTTATATTTTTTAGATTATCACCATTTTTTACCTATATAGGTATAAATCAATCCCATATGGTTATTATTAATTCCAAGGAGTTATAAAATAGTATGTAGTAATTTACAATGAATGTTACTCTGTATCAGGATTTTTTAGATTATTGATATATGGGATATCTGGGTTCTATAAAAGAAAACTGTTATATAGGGGTGATATTATTGTTTCACTTTTTATTTTATAAATTTCCGGTTGTCCTGGTAGCCTATATATTATAATTTATGGACTTATTTGATATATTCCACGTGGGTTCCTATACATAGATCATCATGAGGATTCTTAATTGAATATTGATTATTTGGAAATTGGGATTTTGGATTTTTAACGAATTAAAACCCTTCTTTATTATGTTTGTATCTCCATATTTCCAATGTAATTTTATTATATTAAATTGTAATTGATTCCTGGATCTAATGTTATCATGTATCATTATTAGTTGATGTGCATTACTATTTTTCCTCGAAGATTTCTAAGTATTCCCTAGGATAGTGCAACTAATAAAACATGAATAAAACATCAAACTAATCAAAGTCAGATAGAAGAAATCATGTGTACTGTTTGATATTTGAACTATGCTGTGAAAAATTCCCTTATTCCGGCTAGTGAAGTGCATTCTCAAATGGTTGAAAAAATTAATTGATACAAGCAATTGTGCTATTTTAAAAGAATTATGTTATAAGTAGATGTTTTAGGGACTCATATTTTCTAGTTTAGATGCTTGATGGACTATAGTGGAAGTACATTAAGGATATTGATATTTAATAATTCATCCAAGAATCTAGGTAAAATTTTAAAATATATAGTATTTTAAACCATTAGAATGGGATTCAATCAATCATTGGGTATTTTTCTCACATCATCGATCTCTCCATTTTTTTCATCTAAGACCATATCTGATGAGAATATGATGTATCAAAGGATTCATAATATTATTTGAATTGATATCTAATTTTATGTTTTTACTTTTTATCTAAAAAATTATAGGTGGTGGGAAGAGTGCAGAGGGATGTCGATGAATTGGTGGTTATGTTTGGAATGATATATTTTTTTCTATCTTCTTGGGGGTGTCTATATTTTTTCATTCAGGGAGAAGTTTATTCAAAAGTAGTTTCATGGAGGAAAAATTGGCGGTTTATCACAATGGTGTACTCCTCCACCAACATAACTAGATTGTTGCTCGAGATGTTATTAATCGGGCCAAATCAGATTCATTAAATATGTTTTCCCTATGTTTAACAACAAGAGATTTTATGAGAAATATTCTTTTTAATTTCATTGATGTCGTTATTTGTACGCTACACTAAATGGAGCTTCACGACATGCATCCCAGACTTGGCTTGCATAACATGAAATCACAACCTTCCTCGATAGCGTGTGTAGTACGCAATACCAGGTTTCACTAAACAATGATATATTGTTATATTATTATAATATACTATACTTTATGAATAATAGAAACTAAATTTTGATTTTCTAACAATATTATTCATCTTATACATTTTCTAGAACATGGTATGAGAACAAAATAAATTTTTCGGGTAAAATAAGTATTTTTCATAAAATGCAGTTTTTCCACCTTTTTGATGGCACACCAAGATTAAATCTTGTTTTTGACATGATTATAAGTTCAATTTGACAAAATAAAATTCTTATTTGGAATCAGGATATAATAATTTACTTTGGATAAATGTTTCATATTATTCTGATAACATTCATATTTTAATTAATAGTAAAAACATGCTATATTTTAATTAAAAACAACTTTTTCTTCACAATATTTTATATGGTTAAATTATAATATTGAATGGTTTTAAATAATAAATAGAATATATTTTTACCATTTAATATAATTTATGTCATTACCAATAATTTTACATTGAATTCATGGGTAAAAATATTTCAATCTTTGGGAACATTTTATCTTTTAGATCTTGTTTTCTTAACAACGGGATAAATTTTAATTTAATAACTGCATCCTCTAGTTTTGAATTTTGAAAAATGGATTCAATATTTCAATTCATTGGGTCCAAATTATTTGAATATATTACTTATAGTTTTTTTATATTATGAATAGTAACTACAGTAATTTTAATTTACTTGAGTTAAAGGAAAGTCGGTTAATTAAGGGTAAAACTAAGATTATAAAATTACCCTAAGACCAGTAAAAACTATATTGGATGACTAAAAGTAGACCAATAACATTTAAGGGTCGGATTATATTCATTTTATGGACTTTTGACCAGAAAATAATATAATTATTATTAAAACCAATGAAAGTGACAACATGTCACTCTCTTAAATATTATAAGTATAATAATATTAATTTAGTGACAGACTTCATGAAACAACAAAACTAAATAGTCTCTGGAAATCTAATACGATTATAAAAATCATGTATATTTATATTGAATTTTTAGGGATTAAATAATTATCATTAAAGGGGACACAATAGTGATGTTGAAATTATTTTATTGATTGAAATATCAAATAAATGGTTTTCAAAATATTAAAATAAATATTATATGAACTATTTAATGGGCGTAACAAATTTCCTAGATAAATATGACTTGTTAGGAATCTATTAAATCTTTTATTTCTAACATATCTTTTGTGTAGGATATTATTTAAATTCAAATAAATAAATAGTGTCAAAATTGACCCTATTGTTATTTTTAAAAAAATAACATAATATAAAATTGTTTAAAAATCAAAAATATATTTAAAATTTTTAAATTAAAATTTATGAGGTCTATAATGTCATAAATTATCCAATTCTGGACAATTAACAACACATAAGTAATTATTTATAAAAATTTAAAATTTAGAATCTTATTACCACAAATTAAATTAAATGGATTAAATAAGAATAAATCTAGTTGATATGGTTTAAAATAAATTTTCAACATGTCTAAATTTTATTGGATTATGATATTACAACCCTATCTAATCTAATCTTCTAATTTGAGTAATTTTGGATGTTTTTATGTGGGGTTTCAAATTATTATAAATTAATTTTTTTAGGTTTCCAAAGGTGCCCCACTCCTCCATTATAAAAGGGAACCTCCTCCCTCTCCTAATCAAACTATTTTGGGCCTTAATGCTTAGACAAACCCTAAAAATTTACCTTATAAACTTCCCTATAAACATTATATAGGTTTAGGTCTCCTAAAAATACCAACTCTAGTGCCTTAAGAGGATGCCTAAAAGAGGTGCGTCGAAGAAGAGGTAATCTCTTCTACTAATTCTTTCAAGTTTCTTTCTTATTATACTTCATCTTATTTAGTTTTTTCATTATTAATTAATAACATAAGTATCACTCATATACTGATATTTTATTATAAAAATGAAATGACCCCATTTCACCTTCAAACCATCCGTTGGAAAATAAAATCACCGCACGTGCGTATGTATGGAATACCGTCTCCACGTTGTGGTGTAATCTTGTTTTCCACCACCACAATACATGGATCGGTATAATGGTGTAAAGAAAAATATATATATGGTTATTATAACATGATACAAATTCTGAGATATTATATCATCCACTCTAATTCAATTCAATAATAATGGGAATGATATCACCGCTCGTGCGTACGTACGGATTACCGTCTCCACGACGCGATGAGATTAATTTTCCAAGTGAACCATTCAAGAATGATTATATATTATTTATATTAATTAATAACAAAATATATTACATATTAATTATATTGGACTTATTTATATGTTATTTACTTACATCCATTCAATTTAATAACGAAACGAAAATAGCATTCATGCGTACATACGGCCAACCGTCTCCATGAACGGTGTATTTCATTACATTTATTGATTTATTATATATATGTATATTTTAAAAATATATTATATATAAATAATGTTTTAAATTATAGAGGTATGTATTCATTATCTATGTAATCATATAAATAACTACATGTCCAAACACGTACGATAAATAAAATTATTTTACCCAAAACACTACTTTATCATGGAATTTACAATGAACGGGTAATATAAAGTCATAAGTGAACGATATATGATATTATTACAATGAATATGATTATTTAATAAGTGAATAAGATTATTTAAACCATTATACTAGAGGTTTGGATACGTATGAAGCATATCAGACCTAAGGTAAGGGATAACATTTCTAGTCGTGTTTTTATCCAAGATTGTTTATTTGTAAGTATTTACTGGGGTTATATTTATGATCCATGTCCCTTTTTATAAAAATGGTTTCATTTATGTTTAAATTACTTTTTATCTATTTTTGACTATTACTACACTGTATGTAAGGAATATTTTTTTAACCATATGTGGTACTTTTTTACTTTTCTAACAAAAGTACGAGGAGAATGTTTTTTAAGTTATACGACATGAAAATATTTTTTACAGTTTCATAATTCCTAATTTTCATTAATCTTATTATACAAGTTTCCACAATTATTTTTAATATAATCCTTTTCTATTAAAATCATGTGGCATTTTGTGAAAAGAAAATGATTTTAAAGATGAAAGGATATTTTCCTCCAGAATTAATTTTCATGTCTTTTATCAAAACTATTTTACATCTATGCTGACATTATTTATCATGATTGTGATTCAATAATAATGTCACTATTATTTACATGGAGTTATTTTTGTTATGATGAACTGATATCCATTAGTTTTATGTGGATTATGTGATGATGGGATGATGTTTTTGAAACCCATTTTATTCTTTGGGTTATGAAGAATGTTTTATGATTATTTGGTGGCACAAGTAAGAATGATTTCATTATGAGATGGGTGGAACTTATATCTCCCTCAAATTCATTGGGTAAATAATTATATCTAATGAGATAGACATGGATGGAATGGTATGTTAATCTTGTTCAGTGATACAG
This sequence comes from Viscum album, assembly GCA_963277665.1. Taxonomy (NCBI): domain Eukaryota; kingdom Viridiplantae; phylum Streptophyta; class Magnoliopsida; order Santalales; family Viscaceae; genus Viscum; species Viscum album. The sequence continues at coordinate 941,430 of CAUJRU010000154.1, forward strand.
GATTGGAATGAGGAGTGAACTCGATTTAGAAAGGGACATTGTCCACTAAGATGGTCTTGGTAGCAATGACTTGGCTACTATGGAAACCATATCATGTGATTAATGGTTTTCCACAATCACATGTTTTATTACCAGGATATTTGATCATTATTGATGTTAATTTAGGATATATGCCTTACGTACATCAAAGATTTATGTCTTTTCTCATGATTATGACGTTTAGATTTTATGTTCATATATTTTGCATTCAAATTTTTATAGATTGTTTTATATTCTCTATGTTTACCCTTACTGAGCATTTGAGCTCTCCCTTTTAATGATTTCTTTTCCTTAGGATAAAAATAATGTTTTTAGGTAATAAAACAAAAGGGGAAGATCTTTATGGGAGATGTCAAAGATCATTCACCATGATTAGAAGATTATTTTTCCAAGTTTCCAAAGACACTAAACTATTACGGTCCTTGTGTGTTTGTTTTTGTTATATATTAAGTATTATGCTAACACAATGTATTGTCCATGTATGTCAAGCTTTGGGTCTCTATATTTATTAACAGAATGAGGTTTAGTTAACAATTGTGATTATGTTGAATCAGTCATCTCTATATATGATTAACAAGGTGAACTTTAGTTGTATTCCTATGTTATCAAATAAGGGGAAGATGAAATTGTATGCATGTTCACATGGTTAAGAGCATAGAGATAGGAAGATTTAGATTTCAATAGAAGGGAATAAAAACCTTGAGAAATAAATCAAATGGAGGGAATGATGATATCTTTGGGGAGAGAAGGGTCATAGAGTGACAGACTGTTATGGAGTTTAATGTCTTATCTGTGGAGACCATGGGTATTACCCATCTCAATGCCCTGACCTAATAGGTTACATCTAAATCAAGGAATCACATATTCCATGACAAACATTGAAGATGATGGATTGAAGTGTTTATGTTTTTGTATTCAAGAATAATGTTGTTGAGTTACTTTTATGGTATATTGGATTATTTATGTATTGGTCCATTGTGGTTTTCAATAATTTTATGGTACGAGTAACCATGAAAAGTGATTTAAATAATTTTGGAAAGACCCTAATATGCGCATAAATAAGGGATAAAGAGACAATGAAATGTTTGATAGTATTAATTAGCTCATGACTGATATAAGGACAAAGTGATATCATGGTTTGAGTATATAGAAATTTTGGGATTTTTGTATGTGGAAAGAGTTAACTTTTGACAGCACTCAAGTTTACACTATGGTTCTATCGTAATACAAGATATAGGTATTCACATGAATTGAATGTGATAAACATGATATATATTATGATATATGGGGGATAAATGATGGTATTCACATTCTTGGTTAATGAAATTTCGAGTAATCGTTTTCATTATACCATGAGATTGGATAGATATACTTTGGATAAGTCTATAGATTGGAATGGAGTATGTCGGACATCAGAGAGTAATGTTTATCGGTAGAACATTTTTTGATATTATTTATGTAATTTTATAAGAGTGATGTTTTAAAAAAAAAGACAATCTGTAGGACGGGAGAAAACCCGTCGCATCGGACAAGGTTGTGGGAATTGAACCCACAACCGAAGTGTGCAGACCTTTATTTCTTACCACTGGCCTATAAGAAGTCCCCGGTTAGTAGGAACTTGTTTTATTAAGAGATATTATAGATGAAGTATAAGTCCATTTTTGGAATCATATACGATTAACCTCACCATAGATAGACTTATGTATATTTGATAACATTTTCAAACCTTTTGTTTGAGACATATGGAATGACGCATAATTCTATCACATGGTCTGCTAACACTTCATGAATGAAAAATTCAACTTCATTTCTTTAAGAGATGAAGTGGAAATAGTTCATGGCATGAAAAACGGCGAGATTATACCAAAATAAATTAAGTATTTATTAAAATTCGAATTCTTTATCTTTAGAGAAATGATCTTGAAAACCAAAAATGTTGTCCTAGTGCCCTTATATCCAGTGAATCAGATTGTGCCTTAGATCATCACAAATTTATGGCTTTGTGATTGTTGGATTTTTCATATCCATGTTATCAACCACTCTCCATCAGAACATGATTGTTAGGTTTCTCTTCCATATCCATATTTTCACCTATGTTCTCCTATGTGGAAACCCATTGATGAGTTAATTTGGGTAACCAATATGTTTCATACTTCTATTTTTAAAATTATGTTTCTGTTTTCCTTTTTATGATGTGGTTTTCTATTAAATAAAATTTAATGTTGTAAACCATTTATAATCCCGACGAATTTCGAGGGAAAAAATCATTTTAAGGCGGGTAGAATGTAACAACCTTAGATTTTATGAGAATATTTTTTAAATTTCAATGATGTCTTTAATTGTATGCTACACCAAAATGAGCTTGTACTTTACACATCCTTGACTTGTCTTGCATTACACACAATCGTAACCTTCCTTGGTAGCATGTGTAGTACACAATACCAGGTTTCAGTAAACAACGATATATTGTTATAATATTAAAATGGACTAGACGTTATGAATATTATTAACTGAATTTTGAATTTTATAACATAATTATACATCTTGGACATTTTCTATAACATAGTATGAGAACAAAATATATTTTTCGGGTAAAATAAGTATTTAAAAAAAATGCAGTTTTGTCGCCTTTTGATGGAACACCCACATTAAATCTTGTTTTCGACATGTTTATAAGTTCAATTTGACAAAATTAAATTCATATTTGTAATAAGGACATAAAAATTTACTTTCGATAAATTTTTCATATTATTCAGGTAACTTTCATATTTTAATGAATATTAAAAACACTATATATTTTAATTAAAAACAACTTTTTTCGTCGCAATAATTTATATTGTTAAATTATAATATTGAATGGTTTTAAAGTATAAATAGAATATATTTTTTCCATTTAATATAATTTATGTCATTACCATTAAATTTAAATTGAATTCATGGTTAAAAAATTTTCAATCTTTGGAAATATTTTAACTTTTAAAACAAGTTTTCTTAACAACGGAACAAATATTAATTTAATTACTGCAACTTCTATGTTTTGAATTTTGAAAAATGGATTCCATATTTAAATTCAGTGGGTCCAAATTATGTTAATTGGTTTGTTTTATTTTTTTTGATATTATGAATAGTATCAACGATAATTTTTATTTTCTATAGTTAATAGAAAATTTGGTAATTAAGGGTAAAAAAAAGATTATAAAAATACCCTAAAAAATGAAAAAAATTCTATTGGACGAATAAAAGTAGACCCATAACATATAATGGTCAGATTAGAATCATTTTATGGACTTTTGACACTGAAAATAATTTAATTATTATTAACCCAATGAAAGTGACAACATGACGCTCTCTTAAAAATTATAAGTATAATAATTTTAATTTAGTGATAAACATCATGAATTTCGAAAATGAATAGTTTACATAAATATAATACTATTATCTAAATCATTTAAATTTATTTAGAATTTTTAGGGATTAAATAATTATCATTAAAGGGGACACAATAGTGATGTTGAAATTATTTTATTGATTGAAATATCAAATAAATTGTTTAAAAAATATTAAAATAAATAATATATTAACTATTAAATGAGATAAAAATATTTTATAGATAAATATGACATGTTATGAATCTATTTAATCTTTTGTTTTGAACATATCGTTTGTCTCGGATTTTATTTAAATTCAAGAAATTGAATAGTGTCAAAATTGACACTATTGTTATTTTTTGAAAATAACATAATATAAAATTGTTTAAAAATAACATAAATATTTAAAAATTATTAATTAAAATTTAAATGGTCTAAAATGTCATAAATTATCCAATTATGGACAATTAAAAACACCTAAGTAATTATTTATAACAATTTAAAATTTATAATATTATTACCACAAATAAAATTAAATCGATTAAATAACTGTAAATCAAGTTGATAATGTTTAAAATAAAATTACAACATGTCTAAATTTTATTGGTTGATTATATTACAAAAATATCTCATCTATTATTCAAATTTGAGTAATTGTGGATGTTTTTATGTGGGTTTTGAATTTATTATAATTTAATCTTTTTTAGGTTTTCAAAGGTGCCCCTCTCCTACCTTATAAAAGGGAACCTCCTACCTATCCTCCTCACACAATTTTGAGACATAAAGATTGGAAGAAACCTGAATATTTACCTTATTAACTTACCTATAAACATTATAGAGGTTCTGGTCTCCTCAAAAAACCAACTCCAGTGCCTTAAGAGGAAGCTTAAAAGAGGTGTGTCGAAGAAGAGGTAAACTCTTCTACCGATTCTTTCAAGTTTCATTCTTCTTCTACATCATCGTATATAGTTGTTTAATTATTAATTTATAACATAAGTATCACTAATATAATGATATGTTATTATAAATATTAAACAACCACATTTCACCTTCTATCCATCCTACGGAAAATGAAATCACCATGCGTGCTTACGTACAGAATATCATCACCACGTCGTGGTGTCATCTGTTTTTCCACCACCACCATAAATGGATGGGTATAATGGGGTAAAGAAAAATTTATATTGGTAATTATAACATGATACTAATTATGAGATATTATATTATCCACTATAATTCCATTCAATAATTATGGCAATGATATCGTCACTCGTGCGTACATACAGATTACCGTCTCCACGACGTGATGAGATTCATTCTCCAAGATAACCATTAAAGAATGACTATAATGTATATATATTATATAATCATAAACTATATGAAATATTAATGATACTGGAATTATGTATATGTTATTTTCTTACTTCCATTCAATTTAATAAGGAAACGAAAAAAGCGTTCATGCGTACATACGACCTACCATCTCCATGAACGATGTATTTAATTCCATTTATCGATCTATTATATATTTGTATATTATGAAAATATATTATATATAAATCAGGTATTACATTCTAGAAGTAATTAATCATGAACTATGTAATCATATGAATAACTACAAGTCCAAACATGTATGATAAGTAAAATGATTTTACCAAAAATGCTGCTTTAACATGGAATTTACAATGAAATGATAATATAAAGCCACAAGTGAACCATATATGATATAATAACAATTAATATTATTATATAATAAGTAAATTACATTATTTAAACCATTATATAGGAGTTTTGGATACTTACGAAGCATATCGGACCTAAGGTAAGGGATAACTTTTCAAATATCGTTTTTATCCGAGATTGTTTATTTGTAAGTATTTAGAAGGGTTATATTTATCATTCATTTCCAAATTTTCTAAAAACGGTTTCATGTATGTTTAAAGTCTTTTTTACCCATTTTTTACTTTTACTACATGGTATGTAAGGAAGCTTTCTTAATTTACTATACGTGGTACTTTTTGACTTTTCCGACAAAAGTATGTGGAGACGGTTTTTTTAACATATATGGCATGAAGAGATTTTTTATGGTTTCATAATGCCTATTTTTCATGAATAACCATCTACAATATTTCATGATTATTTTTAATAAAAAACATTTCTTTTAAAATTTTGTGGAATTTTGTGAAAATAAATTGATTTTAAAGAAGAATGTATATTTTCCTTAAGAATTCATTTCAAGTGTTTTATCAAAACTATTTTCCATCTAAGATGACATTATTTAGCATTTTTATGTTTCACAAATAATGTCTCTATTATTTACATGGTGTGATTTTTCTTATGATGAAATTATATCCATTTGTTTTATTTGGATTATGTGATGATGGTATGATGTTTATGAAACCCATTTTATTCTTTGGATTATGAAGAATGTTTTATGTTTATTTTGATGGAATAGGTAAGAATGATTTAATTATGATATGGTTGGGACCTATATATCCATTAAATGTATTGGTTAAAGATTTATTTCTCATAAGTTAGACATGGAGGAAACAATATGTTAATCTGGTTCAGTGATACAGGACTGGAATGAGGAGTGAACTCGATTCAGAAAGGGACATTGTTCATTAAGAGAGTCTTGGCAGCAATGACTTAGATACTATGGAAATCATATCATGTGTTTAATAGATTTCCAAAATACATGTCTTATTACCATTATATTTTATCATGATTTATGTCCCTTTATGATATATTCCTTACGTACTTCTAAGATTTATGTCTTTGATCAAGATTATGATATTTAGATTTTATGTTCATGTTTTTTGAATTCAAATGATTATGGACTGTTTTATGTTCTCTATGTTTACCCTTACTGAGCATTTGAGATCACCCTTTTTATTTTGTCTTTTCCCAAAAATAAAAAAGAATGGTTTTAGGTAAGAAAACCAAAGTGGAAGATATTTATGGGAGATGTCGAATATCATTCACCACGATTAGATGATTATTTTTTCTATGTTTCCGAAGACACTAAACTATTACGGTCCTTGTGTGTTTGTTTTTGTTATGTATTAATTATTTCACAAAAGTAATGTAATGTATATGTATTTCATGCTTTGGGTCTCTACACTATGCCTAAATGTTTTTGAAGTCTTCTAGGAACTGTAATCAGTTACACAAAAAAATTCAGGCAATATACATTCAATACAATTTTATAAAAACTTTAGTATCAAGTGGACCTACTGTGAAACTAGATGTTTCATAGTCTAATGTGACATAGAAATAGGTCTCAAGAATAATGTAGTTACACAAATTTCATTATTTCTATGTAGAATTTTATGAGGGTCCAACGAAAATGAGAGGTACCATTTCTATTTATTTGATTTTATAAAGAGATTAATTTGATATGGGTTCTACCCTCTACATTTTGTCAACTCTTGTGGTTGATATTTTTAAACATCCAACAGAACTCACTTCATACATTATGGATTTTTTGATTCCTCACGAAAAGGAGATAGTGATAAGTTTACATTTTACCATGTTTCATTTTTTATTTACAGAGTAGTTTTTTTATGAATTGAACAGTTAATCACATGTCCCTATTCAATGTAATTATTTGGATGTATTGGTTATTGTTTCATAATGAAATTATTTATTTTTATCATTGGAAGATTTTCTTCATAGATTCTAAGGGGATCTACATATTGTTTTTTGTAGAATGGGATTCAAGATCCTATGATATAGTGACACCATTTATAGAGCTTAATAACATGATTTTTTTCTATAATGATTTTATAATTAGGATTTAGTAGTTTTATCCTCCCTCATGTATTCTTCAACTTCTTTAATGTGTTATGAAATAACATATTAGGGTTTCTAATAAAGAAATATTCGAAGTTCATGCGTAACATATTTCTCATAACTTATATGATATTGATGTATTATTACCTTATGTATAATGTATATTTTAATGGAAGTAAATTTTCGTTGAATTATTTGAGAGAAAATGGATTTACATAACCATGTGTGTCACATTTAGAATCCCTGGGAATTTAATCAAGAATGATGATGGAAGTCTGTTATTATGCACATATTATTATGAGCATAATAAAATAGTGATAAAATAATGTCATTTATATTAATTGATTATTATCTTTTAATAGTAGAAATGGAATATGTTTTTTCAATTTTCAATATTTAGTTTGGAAATTGAAAAATCAGAATCAGGAAGTCTGATATGCCAATAAACACTTTAATATGTAGGTATAGAAATTTTGAGTAACATTTAATTTAATTTGGCCAACCCAAAACCATTTTCATCATTTTGAAATAGATTAAATTGATTGTCTATCAATATATAAAAAATTTATATTTGTGTTTGGGGAAGAAAAAGGGAATCAAATAAGACTAGTGATGATAATTTATGTCACATCAGTTATTTATTTATGATTATAGTAGATGTCTATATTTTTTTAATGATGAATGATTCAAATATATATTGGAGAAGATAATTTCTTGGGACGTGTTATATAAAAATATGATATATTAGTATGTCCAAAAAAATGTGATGGTTTCCATTTTTTGGGAAAATCCATGATACATATAGCAGAACTCTATGACTATATGGTTAGTGGGATATTATCAGTGATATATAAAATATTATTAAAATAAAACATCACATTGGACTAATCTCTAAAAAAATATAGTTATGTTATTATGGGATTCAAAGTCATAATAATTCTCTGATGAGTTAAATTTGTGATTTACCTCCACAAAAATTCATACATTACAATATTTTTATCAAGGATATTTTGTATTATTATTATTATTTGGGATTCAATTTGTGTTATATCCTATTATAGGGATTCAATGCATTGGATTTTGACTCATATCATCTTTGACAAGAAGAGATGAATTAAATAAATCATGATTTTGATCTTATAGTGGTTTTGGATTCTATGGGATGTGTTCATCATTTTATCATAACATTAATGTTTTGGGTACATATTTTATGAAAATTATTTTATAGTTTGTAATAAATATTTGTATTAATAACTATAGTAATTTTTATTTAAAATCAACTATATTTAATAGAAACAAATTGTTGTTTCTGACTGTCCGAGATGAAATTAACATTATCAAGATAAGAAAGAGGGATATGATAAGTAGAACATGATGTGAGTATTTCTATAGATTTACTTTGGTGTTTGGGATGATGAGTCTCATAAATCTCTGAAAATTATTCCTCTTATAGACTATATGCTTCAAGATATTTTTAAAAAATGTAAAGGATGAAGAATTAATCATTATCCGATTCTGTTAAAATATTTCAGAGACATTTAGTGAGTGGACTCATTCCATGGAGGGTATCCTTTGATTTATAATATTATATTTTATCCCTTCCTCTATTAGAAATGTTTTTTTGGTGATTTTCATCATTTATTATTTATTTCCAACAAAGATAAAACAATAATTTTTATGGAATTTTGCATTTTCTGTGGTGGATATGTATGAAATGATATATATTTGATTTTTCTACATTATGATATACTTTCCAATAGATCAAGGATGACCACCATATTTCTTCAATTTTCTTCAACATCATCCCATGAAGACATATATGTGCAATGAAATATTGATTGATTTAATAATTGGTTTACCATAAAAACCATGAGGTAATAATTACATATAATCTATAACCAATTTCTTGAATAAATATTCAAATTTCATGTAAACTTATTAGACCAATATGTGAATCATCATAGATAGATTTTTAGGAATGATATTCTGATGAATCATTCGATTCATATAAAAATTATCTCATATTTGGATACTATTTTTATCTCATCATTTGGAGAGGTCCTTAAAGAGGTAATTTGAACTCATATCAGGTTGAGCACACCATATCATCCTAACATATGTGGGATGATGTAAATGGAGAATTATATTCTAGAAGGTATGATCTATGCTTGTATCTTTCTCTAATTAGGAGTATGTTATAGTAAATTAGGACTTGTTGGATTTTATTATATTAAAATTATACAAGTCATCCATAATAATGTCAACATTCAATTAATTTTAATGTATTTCGTGATGCTGTTGTATTTTGTTGATCATGCTAGGATAATCATTGTTAAAATGAATGAGTTTGATTGATTAGACATAAATGAGGATCTAATTTCATTATTATAGTTTCAAAATGAATCTAAACCAGTAAATTATTTTTATTGATCGATGCCATCATCAATTATTGTTTTTTTGGTAACCATTGTTTTTTGAAATTCACAACCCAATTAAGACCCTATATATGAAAATTATACTACTTATAAAGGTGTTGTAATTTTTTTTATTTTCAACAATAATTGTATTTTAAAAACCAAGTTTTCCAAAAAAAATTAATAAAAAATGCATCAATTGGACCCATATCTTGTTATGAATTGGGAAGACCATGATAGATGAAATGATATTTATATGCCAAAGATCTAATTTATGTTATTAATTCTCATGAATGTTTTCTATGTTGAATTTATATAATAATGGTTTTATTTCTAATAATGAATTTTTTAAATTTCCATGAGAAATTGTAGTGGAAGTAACTGATGATAAATTAGTTGCCACAAGTATTTGGGGACCAACCTTATTCAACATATATTTATTGTTTTTAAAATTCAATTTTTTGTTGATATTAGTAACATCCTGGGGGCCCTTTGAGGTACTGACATTTCTTTTTGGAAAATATTTTTTTTGTTTATATGATTTTATTTTTTTGGTTTCTATTAGAGATTTTAAAATGTTCTTGGTTTTTTCCATAATTAAAACATATATGGTAAAAACACTATTGGGCTTCCCCTTAAACTAGCAACCTAGTGTTAGAGTCTCATAAGAGGGATATTGGTTAGGAAAATATATAGTTAAAACTATATGGATTTTCCATATATATTTATAAACTAAAACACATTCTAGTTTCATGGATGAAATATAAATTTAAATTCATTGAAACACCCATGGGATCATTAACTAGTATAAAATGTCGTACATGGTTTGTACTAATATTTCCATATATGTTTTCAAAAAACATAAATGAGATTTAATTAATCTATATTATTCTTTTTATAAATGATACTCAACAAATTTTTCTCTTTTATATACCAGTGGAATAGAATCATGACCAACGGGACTCCTATTGGACATTTTCGATATTATGTTCCTCTAAATGATTGTTCTCAATTGATATTAGTGTGTTCGATCAATTTATTCAATGGTATGATCTAGTTTTTTGTTTTTATTATTTGATTTTATATATCAAACATTCATGTCTAAAAATATAATACTAGATTAGTACTATTGTTTATTGATATATTGTGATGGACATTACATAATTGAGTTTCATATAGATACATCATTGATTTGGGTTTCATTTTCTAGAAGTTTCGTTGAAAATTGTGCATTCATCGAGATATGTTATGCTATTTTTTCGATAACTATTATGGTTCTATATATTTTTATTGAATAATTATGATTGGAAATTATTTTTTTCCATAACTGATTCCAAATACCCTTATCAAATATTAAGATGTCATGTACCCAAGGGTATTATTGTTATAATAAATTAATGTTACATTGTTTCGTGAATTGAATTTAATATTTAAACCATATTATCTTTTCATTGATATTTATTTACATAATGAATTTATTCATTATTTCTAGAAATAAAATTGATATTTAAATTAAAAATGTTTTTAATTGAATGATCTGTTTTATAGAATTTGTTGGCTTTTAAATTTTTTTTTAAAAATATATATCTCTCATATTATTATTTATAAAAAATATATCAAAATATTTTTTCAATGGTTTTAATTATTAAATTCCCTTAATATGAATCAAACTTCATAAACCCAAATACATTTTTTGACGATGTATGAATCCATCCTTGGGGATCAAATAATTCCCCTGAGATGACACCTGTAAGGGTAATGTGTGCACCATGTTGGAAGTTTATGGAAATGTTCTACTCTATAGAGTATAGTATTATCTCTATAATTTTTTTGTACTATGATGTTCACACAGGGTGGGTTAATAATGATAACATTTTGATGATGATCCTCAATTAACTAGAACTATTTCATCAAAGGGCATGTTTTCTCTTTTGGTAATACTTAAAAATTCTATTCGAAATGTTTATATAAAATCATTGGAATGTTATTTATTGGAGTATTCAATTAAATATGAATAAGGTGATTTATCGAAGATTCATATTAAAAAAATTTAAATTGTATATAAGGAATTCTCATTGTTTACCAAAGAATAATTGTATTATTATATATCATTTTCTTATGAAATAATCCTTGATATCCTATTGGGTTCCTTTTTTGACATTATACATAAATCGTTTGTTTGTGTAGAATCTATTTTATGTGATATAGGAAAGAGAAATGAAAAATAATGTGGTGTAAATATTATTCATTAATACTATGTTAGATTATTAAATTGAATAATGTCACATAGAGTTAGGTTTTAGACATTTTGATTACAGGGTTTTTCATTTTATCTTTTCACTTTTTACTGAAACACACCTAACTTATTTGTATTTCCTTTGTTTGGTTACTGAATTTATATTATTTACTTTTTCAATTATTTTATAATAATTGTGGATAAATAGTTCCAAAGTGGTAGTTTTTAATGAACATGAACTAGTAAACAGCATGTGTGAACATGAACACCCATTAGGAGCGACTGAATAGGTTTTAGTTATAGATAGATGGGTAATATTTTTTGGTTCGTAAAGAATCATTTCATCAAATTTTACAGAATAAGAAAAACAAAATCATTTGAGCTATGATGATCAGTAATGGTAATCTATTTAGATATATAAAATTGATCATTTTTATGCATAACACGATGTTATGGGTATGGAATATGAGGTTAACATTTAAAAAAATATAGATCATAATAACGGAATAATTATTTCTTTGTCTACAATACATGAATCATAAGGGGGTTTAATATAATGAGCCATAAGATCATATTTAAATCCTAAACACATTTCAAATATATTGTTATAACCACTATCATAGATTCAATATGTCATGGAAACCCACCATGACATTCTTCATATGTCATGAATGGGCTAACCACATGTGTACCTTTTTTTATCATGTGATAACTTCCCAGTTACACACTTTCGGGCATCAGTTAACCACCAGAATAACCAATAATTATATAGAACATTATTCATTATCTATATAATTTTAAGGAACCTTCAAACCCATACATCACATAATCACAATCCTTTCATATTTATAAAATAAAATCATAAAAACATTAATATTTTTATCCTATAATAACATCTCAAAAAGAAAAAGGGATTCATCATGAATTAATCATAATAATTAGCAACCGTCTAGAGAAATAATTTTAATGGATTCATTAGATAATATATAAAGTGAAACATAACAAACATCCCCTAGTGTCATTATAGATAAAAACACCTTTAAAGATAAATGATTTTTTTAGTGAAACTACATTTTCATTTCGAAATAACTTATTTATAATATAAAAATATTTAGAATATTAAGAGATAATTATATTTGAAAATAAATATGGATAATTTTAATGTAATCATCAAATAAGTTATTATTTATGATTGTGGGAAGATATTTTCTGGTTGTACATATTAAAACAACGAGCCCATACTCTCTATAAGAAAAAAATATATTATTTACAACATTTGTACAATTATAAAAGACTTTATTTTTAAAAAAAATTATATAATCTTAAAAAGGATATACTGATTGGAAAAAATTGGGATTGGAAAAAATATTAATAAAAAATTTAATGAAATAGGGATAGGGAAGATAAAAAATTACAATTGAAGAGAGAAAGAATGTTGGGTTTCCTTTAAGGAATAATTTCATACTTTTGATTATATATATAGAGAAAAATTAAAATAAAACCTATAATATATATAAAATGTAAAATTGTAAAAAAAATAGATGAGATTTATGATATATAAGTCATATAATTTTTTCAATTAAAAATTAATTGTAAACAAACCCAGTAAAAGGAGATATTGTAACATAAAACCCTTATTAAAGTATAAATTAATAAGTAATAATCGTAAACTCTGGTATAATAAATTTATGAATATTATTCTAATTTAAAAAAAAATATTCAACTTATAAAATAATAAATGATTTATGTATAACATTTTCTTGCTCATTTATAAATAATACTTATTTAAATCATGATTCAAGGTGATAACTATTGATTTTTTCATCCATGTTTCTATTTGGTTGTTCTGGATAATTTTAATTAATGTTTCTTCATCCACCTTTTTAATGATCATCATGTAATTTATCTAATATTATTTCCTAATATTATGAGTCCTTAAAATTATTTCATAATTCATATCATATCAAATATAAATTTATTATTTTATATGTTAAAAAACAAAAATAAGACTGTTTTATAAAGAATGAATGAGTAGAACGTGATATTTTATAATAAGTACATAGATTTAAAAACCCTTATTCATTTCATAATCATTATACAAATTCATTATATAATATTACGTAAATATCCACAAAAAGAGTTTACTAGAATTTAAATATACACCCAATGGACATGACAGTATGTACACATGAATGAACGATACAGCCATTTTATAAAGATAAAATTGAAAATAATGTAGATAATAGTTGATCGTTTTTTAATAAGTATATAATCATTATTAAATGTTTCATTAATTAAATACATCATTTGTAACATCCTCGGAAAATAATGAATATGAAATTTTCATATTTTTTAATATTTGTGAATTAAATAATTACTCTACATTCACTGGGATGCTATATATGATTGAGTATTCAACACCCAATAATTGGTTTCATTTAAATTTTATGTTGCACACAATGTTGAGTTATACCAAAAGATAATATAATATAATATTATTTTAAATGGTATCTAATGCCTAACTGTTAAATTGGTAAGAATGATAAAAAATTTCTACGTATTGATTAAAGATGTTAGTTAAATGTTTTTACTTTTATCCAACAAAATTTAGAGGCTTAAAATGACAATGAATGCAATTTAACGCATAAATACTCTGATATTTTAAAAGGAATTTTTAGCACCTTTAGATGGAGAATCCCCTTTAAATATAGGTTATCTCAATTTTATATACTATTCTTATCAATATAAAATTCTTCATTAGAATCGGGACATCAAAATTTACTCTGGATGAAATTTGGGTATTTTTCTTAAAATGATCATTTTTTAATGAATAAGGAAACACTGCATTTTAATTCTAAACATCCATTAAATATAATCTTTCTATATGGTTAGATTATCTTTTTAATTTGTTTAAATGTGTAAATATATTACACATTCACAATTTAATCCATGTTTTGTAATTAGAAGTAATTTCAATTTGAAATTGGACATAAACTAATGTCAATCTTTTCATAGTTATTATTTCTTAAAAACACGCTTTTTGGTTTTAATAACGGGAATCAATTTTAAATTAATTTCTAAATTTGATGTGTTTTAAATTTGGAAAATGTATTCCATATTTTAAATCCAGAGGTCTAAATTTTGTAAATAGTTATCATTTTTTATTAAACATTATGAATAGTAACATCAGTAAATATTTTATTTACCATGGTTAAAGGGAAAAGCTAGTAAATAAGGGTGGAAAAATAATATTATAATAATATTAAATTATTTTTACATGTGACCTAATCATATTTTCTGATACATTTCTAATCAAGTACATCCTTGGATCGATTTTTGGACCCCATGAAAGCACTTGTATGTTTAAATGATACTTTATAAAAATTAATTTAATGTTAAGGAAAATAAAACATAAACATACATCTCTTAGTAAAACAATTTTTTAATGAGTTTTATAGATGACATTTTAGACTATAAATAATAATTAGAAATATAAAACTATTTTCTACTTCATTAGATTTTATTTATAATTTATAGACATCATTTATATAAATTAATTTCCCACACACTGATGATGTAATGATTACCTCATTAATAATTTTTTTAAATAAATGAGATTATAAATATTGAAATATATTTATTTTGAAACATTTTATTCCATACATGATCTTTATGGATGATTATAACTTTTTTTATTTGAATTAATATTTTTTTGAAAGAATCATGTTTTTATCAAGATTGTTTAATATATTTGATATGAATAGTTTATAAATTCACATAAATGAGTTTTAAAAATGAATATTAATTTATTAGGTGATAAAAAATCATAAAAATATAAGATTTTACCAAATGAAATATATGATGTTAAAAATTTAATTATTGATCCATTATTAGGTATCCTTTCATATTATAGTAAATATATTAATCATATAGTATGAATATACAAGAAGACATGGTAACTGGTAAATTAGTTCAATAATCGTTAAAGCTAAAATATGAGGCTATTTTTATTCCTCAAACATTATCTAAACCCAATTGGAGGAGATTATTTTGAACAATACACACTTTATCATAGAATTAAATGAGATTTGGACCTTTGGAATCTGAAATTTATTTTATAATAAAATTATATTTTCAAACATTCAAAAAGAACCCATCCTCCACCTTTTAATAATTCATCTACTCTAGCCCTTAGTCACACCTCTCAAGCCTCCTGGGCTCATTCATCCTCAGCCCAAATATGCCCCCGGAATCCCTCTATTCCACCTAGAAGCTATACCCTGGGATGAATAAAATTCAATAATGCCTTTTGTTTGAAACCAAAGGTATAACCTAATTTAAAGAAGAATAATGAACAAACGATCCAAGTTGGACACATGGTAAGTGAACTTCTAAACCCATTTTCCATTCCTGGGTTTGATCTTGTATTTATTGTTTACATCAATATATAATTATTTGAGAACTAAATTTTTATATATTATCAGGTATTTATAATTTCCCTATATGTTCTTATAGTTAATACACATACTAATCTATTTTATTTATAAAATGATCATTGTAAGGGACATCATCTCAATATCCATTAAATAAGGAATAATTTTATTTATAAATTAATATCCTTTATATGGAGTATAATCTCTATTGAATTTTCATTTCATTCGATGGAAATAATTTTTCTATTTAGCATTTTACAAAACGACAAAGGGAATTTTTTTTAACGTACGTGGTGAGAATGCCCTTTCTGTCACCGAAAGCATTATTTTATATTTGCTATACACTACACACCATAGTGTTTTTTAAAGGAAAGAAATATCGTATACTTTTTTTTACATATTTTATTATTGAAAATGGTTCGGAGAATGGATTTATTTTCTAAATATATTGAAATGTTATTGAAATTTGGAAATGTTATGTTTCTTTTTTGATTGATCATATGTTATGATTGTGTTGTGGTTCATGGGGATTGTTCAGTTATACAAGGAGTTCCATGATAAAACTACTGCAAGTGAGGCAAAGATATCTCTCCAATGCATTGGGTAACGTGATTGAGTAAATATAATTGTTTCTGCTAAGAGGTTTAGGGAATCTAATGTTATGGGTATTACAAATGTAACTCCACACATAGATATGAAAGATCCAATGTAAGTATGTTATGGATAACATATGTTGTCTTTAGGATCTATTATTTCCATTTATTATTCATAAATCTAATGATCATTTGTTGTATGTTAATGATTGAAGTGTATGATGTCAATGAATTGAATGTATTGATAGACTAATGGTTTCTTTCCCTATCTTATAATCCTTATTGGGATTTTTATGCACATCATATATTTTTTAATTGTTTTTAATAGGATATATGGGTTGGTATGATAAATAATGAATTCATGAAGATTTATATCCAGAAAATATTTCTTTTTTTAACTGTTTTCATTTTAAGAAAAAAATGGATAACCAAAAAATGTGGCTACATTGTAATATTTTCGATTTTATGTAATTTTAATTGGATAATTATTTAAATATATAAATCTGAAAATATCTTCTATTTGAATTATTAAATTAATTCAATACTATGTAATGTTTAAGGATGATGAATTATAGCTGGTATCAGAGGTCGGTTTACACAACTTTAGGGAATGCGTGTTTTTGTTAAACACATTGTTTTTCCTTATGACTATTCTTTCAGTTAGATATGCTTTTTATAACATATTTAGATCATGGAAAGTAATTTATAAATGGATGAAATAGTATATCAAACAACATTTCTATCACATCTGGATGACATGCTTGAAATAATTATTGCAAAGTCATGTTCAGATGATTGTGAAACATTTTCTAGAATACAAACCACTTGTAAGAAGTTGTTTGAGTTATAAAACTCCTCCACCATACCTTGATACCATCATGGATCATTGTATGTTTTGTTTTGAAATTATATTTTCTCTATATTCTCATATTTTAATGAAAAGTAAATATTATCAAGGGATTTTGAAATATTTTACCCTATCACTATATTTTGATGCATATTATTATTTTGAAAAAGGTACTAAAGAAAGAGAACCTTGAAAACCTATTTTTATTTTCTATTAGAATATCTCCTCTCAGATAATACATAGGGTATTTTAAAAGGAACATTTATTGAATGTTTAAAATCAATCACAGTTCGACTTCTTTGTATGTGGTTTATTTTGATAAAGGAATAAGATGACAGTGAAAGATCGCTAAACCATTTCCGTAATGCATTGACCATCTATCTATGTGAACATGATGATGATGAAACTAGGTGGACACCATGATCATGGTAAAATGTTCATTTTTTGTGAATAAAGTTATTTTATCATATGGATATAAAAAAATCAATATATTTATGACTTCATGAATTGAGTTATTGAGGTAATTATTAGTTGGGTTGAAAATTAGAGGTATAAGGAAAACAATGAGGTTAAATCATATCATTATTATTTTTGAGTTTAATAAAAGGGGAAACTTGCATGATGGGTGACAAACTATCATGTCTCTAAAGGTATTAGGAATCAAACCAACAACTGAAGGGTTACAAGGGCACATCACCGACCACTACACCACATGAATTCCCATGTTAGTATGAAGTATTTCATTAGTTAAATAGTTTTATATATCAGGAATAAGTTGATTTTGGGATATTTTGTTTTATCAAATGGATATCCTTATTATAAGAATATGATTTTGTGATTAAGTGATAATGTATATTTTATAAGATGTTGTCTTTTTTGGGGGAACACTATAGGCATAATTAAAATGGAATAATATGGGATTTTATTTGTGACCTAATGGTAGAAATTTTAATTTGGAGGAATCTATGTTTTTATTTTGGACATATGAACATTAGGGTTATTTATGGAGATGATTAACATAGCATAGAGAATATGTGATTTGGATAATTACACTTCAGTATGAGACATTATGAGTAGTAGATGTTATTTGTAGATAAATGTTATGATTTAATAAGGATGACCATATGATTAAATTCTTCTGAGCATTGATATTCAATCATTGTTAGGATTATATTGGAATATTTTAAGGACAATTGTTTACTGAATGGTATTTTTTGAAAATTTGTTATTATTTATTTAATTTTAGAGATTAAGAGTATTGTTTCTTTATATAAAATATTATCATTTTAAGTATTATTTGATCTGTACTACTCATTTTGGTTTTCATTAAAGTCTATAGATAGTGTAAACATATTGTACATCTTTTGTCGATTATGTGATTCTATAAGGGTTGATTCCAGCGCTTCAGGTGTGACCAAGTCATCTTGAATACTAATATTTTTTAGAAAAGTGAGTTTTTGTTAGAAAATTATAATGGATGAAACTATACTTGAAAAGTAAGTATATTTCTTTATTTCCTTGGTCAATATCATAAATAAATTATCCAAACATATGAAATAAATCTTAAAACATAACTGTTTTCCTTCTAGTTTTTCATACTATGAAACCAATGACCATTTAACCCATCATGTGATTGTGTTTTTTGTTTTTAACTTTCTCTTCATCAAGTTTTCTATCACTCTCCATCAAAACATTACAATTAGTTTATCTTCTATATCCATGTTTTCCTATATGGAATCTTGTATTAGGTTATCTCTGGTGAACATTATAGTTCTCTTTTTTTCTTTTAAAGTGATTTTTTAATTTACTATTTCCTAATGTCGTACTTTTAATGATGTTTTCAATTCCAATTTTAAAATTGTGAGGATGAAATTCCCAAAAGGGGGAAGGTTATAACATCCCATGTAAATAATGAATATAAAATTTTAAAAATCATTAAAATTTTTGAATTTAATATTAACTTTTCATTCAAGGGAATGTCATGTCTTATAGCATACCCAACACGCAACAATGGGATTCTTTGAAATCTTATGTAGCACACAACTATGAGTTATATGGAAAAAATAATAATAATATTATATTATTTTAAAATGTAGTTAACATCTAATATTTGTATTGGTGGGAATGAGGAAAAATTATGACAATATGATTATACATATTTGTCAAAATGTTTTACATAATAAAATATAGTGGCTTAAAATGAGAATGAATACAATTTTAAGTATAACTAATCTAGTGTTTTATATGGTATTTTTACCCCCATTTGATGGAGAACCCCTTTTAATTATAGTTTTTCTATCATTTAAATCATAAACATGACAAAATAAAAATTTCCATTAGAATAAGGATATCAATATTTATTTTGGATGAAATTTTGGTATTTTTCTGATAATGATCATTTTTTGATAAAAAGTGAAAACTATTGTTTTTTAATTAAAAATATCATTTTAATATAATTTATTTATATGATTAGATTATATTTTTAATTTTTTTAATGTGTAATTAGATTATATTTTTACTATTAAATCATATTTTAGTCATTAGATAAATTTTCACTTGAAATATGACATAAACTAATGTCAATATTTTAGTAGTTATTATTTTATAAAAACACAAGTTTTTGGTTTTGACAACCACAAATAATTTTAAATTAATTAATGCAACATTTGTGTTTTGAATTTAGAAAACAATGAATACAATAATTGGAATCAAAACATCTTAATTTCTTAAATATGTAACATTTATTTTTATAAATTATAAATAATAAATTCAATAAATATTTTATTTACCAAGGTTAATGGGTAAATCTTTTATATAAGTGTAAAAAATTAATATTATAAAAATATCAAATTACCCTAAATACTGTCATAATCCTATTATATAATACATGTCTAACCATAGAAATTCGTGGGATGATTTTGGGACACCATGGTGCAATTTGTAATTTAAAATGACACTTTATAAAAAATAAATTAATGTTATGGAAAATATAATAATAAACATATATCTTTTAATAAAACAATTTTTATAATAGCTAATATAAGTGATATTTTAGACTATAAATATTACATTAAAAAAAATATTTTCTCTTTCATGATATTTTTTTATTATTTGTAGACATCATAGAAGTAAATAAATTTATGACACAATGAAGATGTAACGATTACCTCATTGATGAATGTTTCAAATAAAATAGATTTGAAATATTAAAATAAATTTATATTGAATCCTTTTCTTCCATCCACAAATATTATGGGTGATTATAACTCGTTTTCATTTAATTAATGCAGTTTTCTTTTTATAATCATGTATATATATATATATTTAAAATCCTTGATATGAATTGTTTTTAAACTGAAATAAATGAGTTTTAAAAATGGATACTATTTTATTAAATTATTAAATAATCCAAAAAAAATATGATTCTTCCAACTGGCATATATGATGAAAAAAATGTCATTAATGATCCATTTTTGGGTCTCTTGGTATATTATAGTTAATATATAAACCATATAGTATGAATATATACAAGAGGAAATGGTAAAACTTAAATTATTTATATAAAGGTTAAAAGTTAAAATATAAGGATAATTTTATTCCCTAAACATGTCTAAAAACCGTTGGATTAGAGTTTTTTGAAACATACTCTCCTTATCATTGAATAAAATGAGTTCTATTCCTTTTGAAATAGAAATTCAGTTTATAATAAAATAATATTTTCAAATATTTCTAAAGAGCCCCACCACCCTCTTATAAAAATCCATAAACTATATCCCTTACTCACCCATCTCAACCCCCTTAATTAATCCTTTATCTACCCAAATAAGAACCCACATCAAAATCATCCACCTATAAGACTTATTTTAGGCATAAGTAAATTCAATTATTCTTTTGGTTCAAACAAAAGTGAGTTACCCAATTTGTTGGAGATTAAAGAACGAACGAGTCATGTCGGACACAAGGTAAGGGAATTTATTAACCCAATTTCCATTCATTGGGTTTATCTTCTCTTTTTTTTATTCCTAGTTATTTTATTATTTAAATAATTAACTTTTATATGTTATCCTGTATTTAATCATGTTTTTTGTGTTCTTATAGTGAATACACATAATCAATGTATTTAATTAACGAAATTATCAGTGTAAGAGGCGTCATCTCAATCTCCATTAATTGATGAATATTTTTCTTTATACATGACATTATTTTATATGGTGTTTAAAATTCTTTGACATTTCATTTCATTAAATTAAATCATTTTCTATGTAGAGTTTTTGAAAAATGACAAAGGGAATGTTTCTTTTGGATTCATCTATATGTTGTAGTGTTTCAAAATAGAAAATAAATACCAAACACTCTATTTTAATATTTTGGTATTAAATATTGTTTTTAGAATGGATTGATTTTGTAATTATTTTGAATTGTTATTGAAATCTGTAAATTTTATCTTTCCATTATGGTTGCTCATATGTTATAATTTTTTATGTTTCATAGGGATTATTTATGTATAGTGGTGGTTCTTTGATACACCTATAGAGGGTGAGACTGAGATAGATCTCCAATTCACTGGGAAACGTGAGGGAGTTAAACATTAATGTTTATCCTAAGATATTTATGAAATATATTGTGATGGGTATTCCAAATGTAACTCTATATGTTGCTGTGGAAGCTACAACGTAATTATATTATGTATTCTACATGATACCTTTATGATTGATTATTTCCATCTGTTATTCATTAAACTCATGATATAGAATGGTCTATTAAATATTTAAAATTTTTATTTCATTGACTTGTATGTATTGATGGACTAATGTTTTCTTTCCTTTATTTAATACCCTTAATGTCCTTTTTTTGATCATCCCATGTTAGTGAAATGTTATTCATTAGATATAAAAAAGGTTAGATGAAATGTTGAATTCATGAAGAATTATATCAACAAAATAATTATTGTTTCCTTTTAAGTGTTTATATTTTTTCAAAAAAATGGATACTGAGTAGAAGTGTCTGGTTTGTAATATTTTATATTTAGTGTAATAGTTATGGCCTAATTCTCTATTGCACTGAACCTGAAAAGTTCATCAGTTTGAATTATTATCTGAATTCAATATTGTGTAATGATTATAGCCTATGCCTTATATCATTACTACTTAGAAGGATTCATGTTGACGTAAAATGAATAACATCACTACGTGGAGGTGATAACCCACACATATTAATAAATTATAGTTGCATTACAAATTTCATGAAATATAAGGGGAATGTTGTTGGTACATCATCATAATAACATATAAATATATTTATCATGTGGGAGTAATTTAATTTCTTCAGAAATATAAATATAATAATTAATAAATATATAGAATATTAATTAAATTTTATTCCTTTTCAACCCGAGATCTCCTTTTTCATACAATATATACATTAAAAAATCAGACCTAAGAGAAGAATATATGCTACAGAATAAAGTTATGGAGATAATTAGGTGTTTTATAATGGATTATATAATATTAAAGGCTCATCATTTTTGAAGAATGAATAAGAGGAGAATCCATTATATATGTGTAAGAGAGGACAAACATGGAATTACAAATAATTATTCCATAATATAATGTCATATTGTTGTGAATGATGAACCAAATAGTTATTTATTCATTCGTAATATATTATTGTGGTGGAATAAATTTACCTCATAATAATAAGAATCTTTTATTTGGAATTTTTATCCTTTTATATCGGTTTTACAACCCCCAACCTGGTTAACTAATTTTAACATGTGATAAAAATATTTACATTATTAATCATTAAAAATAAACTTGAGAATGGAATAATTGAAAATTGGGGACATGGTGATTCTATGTGTTGAATTTAATTTACAATATTAAATTTTTATAATTGTAAATAAAAAATCCAAATTATATGTTCAATACAAAACAGAATCATGTATTTAGATCAATAAAATTTGGAACATAAGATTTACTTATATTTCCTTCCTTGAAATCTATAATCTATAAAATGAACGAAACAATATTTGATTAAAAATATAATATACATATTTGAT
The DNA here is from genome assembly GCA_963277665.1 of Viscum album. Taxonomy (NCBI): domain Eukaryota; kingdom Viridiplantae; phylum Streptophyta; class Magnoliopsida; order Santalales; family Viscaceae; genus Viscum; species Viscum album. Next base: position 965,213 of record CAUJRU010000154.1, read on the forward strand.
TAAAAATTTAAAAAATAATGATTTATTTAATTTATAAACTAATATGATTGTATAAAAACTATTTTAAGAAACACCAATCTTTTATGTAAAGGCTAGATAATTTTTTTAACAAATATGTTCTATACCGTATAAAAATCGCAACAACAAGCTAAAATGAAACATAAATTAATATTAATTAAATGTTACTATTATAAAATATTTTTAATTAAATAGTATAAAAATATTAACAAAATTATGAGATTAATATATATATGTGTGTGTGTGTGTGTGTCTATGTGTGAAATTTTAAATAAAAAAAATATTGGGTAATTCTTCATAAAAAATGAACTCATTTTTTTAATAATTATGTTTTTTTCCTTTATAAATGTGTTTCATTAAGAATATGTTTTTTATTATTTATTATTAGAGAATATATAAAAAAATTAAATATGCTACATTTTTTTACAAAAGAGATATAATTTATTCATTAATAATATGAAAATAATCTTAGAATGATTTATTATATTTTTTTGGAATGATTATTTTTCTAGTAAATAATGAAAATAATGATTTTGAAAGAAAACTGAATTTCAATTTCAATATTTCTAATGATTAATTTTTTGAAAATTTTGTCAATTATAATTGTTTTCCTTATGATTGTAATAAACCTATAATGGTAATTTGAATCAATTTTAATCTTGCATTTTTAGAAAAAGTTTATATATTTATAAAAACATTTTCTAAAAAAATTGTTTCCTATTTTTATTTCTATTTTTATTTTATATATTTTTCAGAAAAATATAGAAATTGATTATTTAAAAATAGATCGAAAATTTAGAATCAAAATGCCCATATTTAGTGAATATGAATATCTTGTTTTTTATAATGAATAATAACTATTTTAAATATTTTTCATCCCAATAAATGGTATATTGGGTAAAATATGGTTGAAACCATGAGATAAGGTATAAAAAAACCCAAACCAATAATTTATCCTATTAGGTGCGTGAATTTTGATTATTTTCATTCATTAATCAAATATATAATTTTATGATGCGATTTACACTTGATAGTGATATTTAGATTATTGAGGTGATGAAAATTTCAAATTGTTAGTCTCTAGACATTAATAACTATAAAATTATACGAAAAGAGTAAAAACAATATTTTTTTATAATAAATATATATTTGTAATAGTTAATGATTTTTAATATTTTAATTTATATATAATTTTTTCTTCTAAAATAATTACCTTAAATTATGATGTGATGGTACTATAGTATTAATTCATTTAATGGAAAAATAATAATAGAAATAAAAAATATTGAAATTCACAATATTTTCTAGAATTATTATGATTATTTTTTATAGAATAATAACATATTTTTGGTTTTTGTGTGTTCATTATTATAATTACACTTCCATTATTATTTTTTCATTGTTATTTCGTGTAATAGATATTAAAACAATATTAATAGTATTTTATGGTAAAAATATTATATAAAAAAATTTAAATACCACAAAAATAATGAAATAAGATAAATTAGATTTGAAATTATAGAAAATTTAAATCAATTTTCATTTAATCTCTAATTATTAACTTATTCATAAAATTATAACCATTTAAGATAGAAAATGGGATTTCCATAGTTATTGTTAAGATTGATTAAAGAAGTAGATAAAATGAAAATATTTTTAAAATGTACCTAAATCATTTTTAATATTAAATTTATTATGTTATTTAGACCTTGTTAACCTTTTTAAAAAATATATTTTCATTTTAAAAGAGTATTATTTATAATGAATCAATTTTATTTCTAGAATTTTATAAATACAAACTGTGTCCTTTCCCTTAGTTACAAATGGTCACCCATTTATTTCTACTATTTTCACCAATTTTTCCAAATATATATAATAACACCTAAAATTATATTTTATAATGTTTCCTTGACTGTAATTACAGGTGATGGGTTTTAAGGGATCATATTTTTATGAATTATTATTGTATATTATATAGAATATTTTTGAGACTAGACATTCAGATGAAGTTTTATTTTGAGGCCTGATGACCTAAGAATAAATTTTTTAAATATATTAAATATTTAAATATCACAGTCATTCATTTATTTTAAAAAAATTAGAAATTTTCTGAAAATGGGCCCATATAAGAAATTTGAGTGCACCGTTGAGTTCAAAACATAGGTTTTACCCAAGCTGTGACATAACATTTTTCGACGTGGGGTGTTTCTGAAAAAGTCATTGAGTTTGAGAAATAATAAAATAAAAAAAAATATTTTATTTTATTTTTTGCAGTGATTATAATACTTTAATTATACACTGTTATGCCCAATATTCTGTATTTTCAACATAAACCATCAAATCCGGAGGAGACTTCATCGAGAGCGCTGGAGTATATCTTCTAAAATGACAATAGGTCGGGACATCATCGAGAATCATTACATCAAAAAATTTATTTGATCTATTTCAAAATCAAAAATAAAAATAGATCATCATTAATTATTGGCCGAAACTCATGGTTGGATGATTGATCTATGATTTGAAGATCATTATTTTATCCCAATCTAATATATATCAATTCCTATAAAAAATTTATTCTTACATCGATGGTTGATTAAAATGATGGAGTAATTTTATTTATTGTGTTTAATTAATAAAATATTTCTATTTCAATGGAATCGATTAGATCCCAAATTAGAAAACTTATCATGTGAATCTATATAATTTTCATGACATGTTGATTTTACCGTTGTTTTTTCATTTGTTAATCGAGGGTATTTCCTTTTGATAACGGTTCAACCAATACTAAGTATCTAGTTTTTGTGTGACCAATCATTGGTGTAACTGATCGATACATCATGTATGTATGTGTATGAATATTGTGATTCGAGATTAAATGATGATGATTGAAAAATAATGGAAGAACGATGCGTAATAGATGGTTCTTCGTCTTTGTGACTGGAGTATGTCAATATAGATGTTACATGTGTGTTCAAGAATCATTTTGATTTATGAAATATCATAAGTATTAGATGAAGGGAATTAATTGAATGAAATACGATACATATTTATTAATTTACAATTTAATAAGTGGTTATAGTGGCATGTGTGGAAGAAATTAGTAAAACCATTAAATTTACGAAAATATATACATTTACAACTTTTATTTCTGGAGTATAGGTCATGTTGAAACCCTATGTGTAGTTATTGGGATTCCATGGAGAATTTAATATCAAAATCCATGTGGTCTATTCACATGCCATGTGACACATCCATTTCAGTAAATATACCTACTGAATAATGAATATGAAATTTTAGTATTTCGAGGGTCAATCAAAAAAATTTAACAGTAAAAAACAATATGTAGAATTGGAACATGTTATAGTAAATAATAATAACATTGATATAAAGAATATGTGGGTTTATAAGAAATTTAATTTCTATGTATCACTTGAATATGAATGAAACAAGTGAATGTTAACAACCAAAAAATAAGAACATATTAAAGCTAACCATGAATTTTTAAAAAATAGTTTTATCATAATTGCAAGTATTTATGTTGAATAAAATAAAAATTATGTAAATATTTAAAACAAGTTTTCTTTATAGACTTATAAAATCACTATAATATAATAAACTAGTACTCACCCGTGCATTTTCACGAATATTTGATTCAAATTATCTAAAAATGACCCATAACTCAATAAAAAATCATTATCCACAGCTCAAATAAAATAAAGGTTTTAGTGCTCTTTAAAAAATATCAAATTCTCAAATCAAATACATGATACACTACTCTTGTAAAATAATAAGTAATAATGAATATAAAAATATGACAATTCAAATAGTGACTGTCAATGTAAAAGTAAATTATTCAAACCGAGACAAAGTAATAATATGTTTAAAATAAAATATTTATATCTGAAAAAATATGATGAGTGTTGTAATAATATTTTCTAGTTATTCAAAATGATTCATGTGTTCTTCAGAGAGAGACTATCAGCATAGGCCCATGTTAGTAAATCCCTCTTGTAGTGGTCTAAGTAGTTGTTGTAGTGGATCCCTTATCCTTTTTGTTGGGTTCAATCTAATGTAGATCCTTACAGCAGAAAATATAGGTGATAAAAAATACAGGGAAATAAATTTTTACATAAAATAGAATAGAAAAATTCATACATATTTCTATCATCGTCTAAATCAAATGAGTTGAAGCTGTAATTTACAAGCAGCAGTCAACAAGTAGTGAATATGCATTGGACAGCAACAAAAATATTAGGCAACACATACTGGCATATAGAAGGAGTCTGCTGATGGATGACTTTGTCATTTGGGACATCAGTAACTATCATGCAATTTTGAAATATTATTACAGGTAAATGGTCATATAACATATATTACAGTTTGATGTAGAGTAAATGAACATGTTTAATCAGTATTTCAAAATCACAAGATAGTGATACTTAGTATTGGAATACAATTGGTCAAAATATATTATCAAAATTATGAAAGGCGTACCTCATTCACACTAATAATTTTTCAAAAACATCTCATCAAAATTGAAAATATATGCCTTCATAGAATATGTAATGAAAATAGTGAAACTAAAAAATAATATAAATATAATAATATTGTATTATAACTCCATATAAAAACTATATATGATTATGATGACATGAATATTAAGGCTTCACATTATCAAATTGTGTCTCAAAAAATTGGGTGACAACTGACATGTTGCTTGTTCAGTCATCAAATATGTGTAATCAAGACATCAAACCCAATGGTAAAATTTGAAATTCAATATGTTCAAGATTGTATTCCTAAAACACATTAAAAAAAGAACAAAAAAATTATTGAAATGGATAATTAAAATTATTAAAATAAAGTATTAAAAACAATGAATATGGATCCTCAATTGGAAGCTAATATCTCATCTAAACTTAATTCATTGCTCACATTTAAGGTCAATATTCGTAAGAAAATGTTTAGGACAAAATGGATTACTAATGGTGATCGCAATACTAAATTTTATAATTCTATTCAAATAATTTGAAAGGCAATTCTTCCTCTTACTATGCTCATTCATAATGACTTGATCATTGATTATGAATAATCCATTACAGATCATGTTACCTCGTAATTTTATAACATTTTTAATGTTCTGGATATAAATATTGATCTTATACCTTATATTATTCTTTTAATGGTATATGAATGAGACAACAAGTCTCTTTTAAGCACTCATCTTGATCATAAAATTAAAGACACTGTCTTCAGTCTAAACTCAGACACTGTTCCGGGTCCGGATGGATTCAATAATGGTTTTTACCAAAATCATTAGTGTATAATTCAAAATGAAGTTTGTAACCTTGTTAAGATCTTTTTCACTCATGGATCTCTTCCTCATGGAATCAATGATCAATTTTTAACCTTAATTCATATGGTTTAGAATGCTTCTAAGATCCATCAATTCAGACCTATTTCTATGATTAACACTATATATAAAATTATCACTAAAATCATTGCAAATAGACTTGCTTCTATCTTCAATAGAATCTTCTCCTGGAATCAATTTGGTTTTATTAAAGGAAGGTATATTAAAGACAGATTTGTCTTGCTTCTGAATGTGCTAATAGTTTAAATATAATCACTAGAGGAGGTTGTATGGCCATGAAACTAGATATCAGAAATGATTTTGACACCATTGACTGTAATTTCATTTTCAAAGTCCTAAAAGGCATTGGCTTTAGCGATTCCATAATTGGCAGAATTAAGACTCTTTTTCACGCTTCTTATATCTCCATCATGATTAACGATACCCCTAGAGGTTTTTTTAATTGCTCAAAAGGTGTTAGGCAGGGTGACCGGCTTTCTACAATTCTCTTTGTAATTGTTGAGGATTACCTTAGCAGACTCCTTAACAATCTATTTGATCAAAATATGATTAATCCTATTCAAGTTTCCAGGAATTTAAATTCCCCCACACATCTTTTATATACTGATGATATTATTTTATTCATAAAAGGGGATCAGAAAAATCTTCATGTTCTCAAGCAAGCTATATGTCACTATGAGGATATCTCTAGTCAAGCTATCTCCTATAACAATTCGTATATCTATTTTGGTAAGAATTTTCCTGTAAGAAGGAAATATGGTATCATCACTTATCTGGGTACTAAAGAGGGTCTTTTACCTTTCTCTTATTTGGGTGTTCCAATATTTTGTGGTCGTCCCAAAGCTACCTATTTTTCTAATATCATTTTTCAAATCACAAATAAACTCTCCACTTGGAAAGGGAAACCCCTCTCTATGGCTGGGATAATTTGTTTGGTTAAATTGACCATTGTTTTTAAAATGTTTTATTACCTTATGGTCTACAAATGGCCCGTCGGAATATTAAAGAAAATTAATAATTATATTAAAAACTTCATTTGGTCTGGAAGCATTTTTGAAAAGATGATTTTTACTATAACTTGGAAATCATGTTGTAATCCCATTGCTAATGGTGGAATTGGCATTAAAATTTTAAATCTTTTTAATGATTATCTTCAGGCTCATCTTAGATGGCGCATTATTAACTCCACTTCTAATGATTCTGAGTTTCTGAAACATAGATTCTTCTCTATGATTTTAAAAGGGAATTTGAATTCCATTAACTCTTCCATCTAGCATTTGATCCGGGACTCTTACCAAAAAATCGTGTAAAATTCCAGATGGATTATCAGTGCTGATTATTCCATTAATTTTTGGTGTGAAAAATGGTGTTGTAACCCTCCGATATCTTTGTTACCCTCTAATAATATTCCTGAAGATACTAATTAGACTGTAAAGTAGGTCTTACAATCTCATCAATGTGATCTCCCTGATAATATTTTACAAATTACTGATAATCATCCTTTTACTTATGATGGTGACTTCCTTGTTTCAGAAGCCTCTACAAATGGAATTCTAGACTCAAAAAACTATTATAAGAATAATATCTCTGAAAATAAATCTAGTTTTCTCTAGGTGAATCATTTTAACAAACCCTGGATTAAACCTTCTAGGTTCACCCTTATTTTGCGCATTTCCCATAATAGATTACCTACAGAAACTGGTCTTCAAATCTTTGGCATTCAACTCTATTCTAAGTGTCACATGTGTAATCAGCAAAAGGAAGATGCCAATCATCTTTTTCTATCATGTGCAACGTCCTCTGTACTTTGGAATTATATTTTTGATTTATTCATTTGCAGAAATCTCTTTACTGACTCAATCTCCTTGTTTTTAAAAAACTGCATTAGACATGAAGCTTCTCTGCAGATTAAGAATATGTTTCTTGCGGCAGTGGTGGAACTTATGCATGAGCTCTGTTATGTTAGAAATGATCTCATTCACAATACTCACTCTATCAATCTTAATGCAGGGAAATATCAGATTCTTTTTGCGATTCATGAAGTTGCCTCAATTCAAAAATACTTTTGCGACAACCCGATTGGTGACTTTGAGATCCTTCGTCATCACCATATTCCTGGAATCTCCCAAAATCCTAAAGGATCATTTGAAGTGTTATGGAAATCCCCAATGCCAGGATGGATCAAAGTGAACATTGATGGTGCTTCCAAAGACAAACCAGGCCCTGCCAGTTGTGGTTCTATCTTCGGATACTCAGCTAGCCAGTGTCAGGGATGTTTCTATGTTGGATGTGCATACTCATCATCTCTAGAGGCGGAAATTCTTGTTGTCATTCACGCTGTTGATTTTGTTCTTCAAAGAGGTTGGAGAAAGCTATGGATTGAAAGTGATTCAGCCACTATCATCCATGCCATCTGGAATGGAAACATCCATCTAGCCTAGACTCTTACTTCTCATTGGATGGACTGTCTGAACTTGCTTCATGGGATCAATTATATAGCTATTGATGCATACCGTGAAGCAAATGTCGATTCTGATGCTCTTGACAAAAAAGGAGTTCATCAGACCATGACTTTGCTAGATATATTCCTTATGATTTATTATATATTTTTTATAGATATTGTAAAAAAATCCCATATTTTCGCCTCTTGTAATCCTTTTCTGACTATCAATAAATTGTTCTTTGGTCTTTGACCGAATCATTACCTTTTAAAAAAAACATGGCTGCATACACACCCTTGAACTTGATCATTACTGGAGATGCTAGAATTATTTCCTATCATATTGCAAATAGGTTGATCCAATGCTACCTTAACCTATACATTGTTTCTCAACAACAAAAGATAATATTTTTTCAATAACTAAAATGATTTTTTTATTACAACAACATATATACCTTCCAAAATAAAAAGATACATAACATAGATATTATTAATAAAAATTCATTAACACCATAAAAAAATTATTATTGATATTTGAAGAATAAAAATTCTATCTTCATTTAATAATAACAAAACGAATATTCATTGTTTAGAAAATTCCTCTTTTATACTAATCTTATTGCCTCTTTCCAACTTCAACTAAACCATCACTTTTTCCATGAAAAAAATGTTCTTTAATGCAAACATGTTTCATTGAATAAATATAAATAACAAATCAAATACCATGGAATAAAAAACAACCATAAATATGTCATTAAACAATAAATGAATAAAATTATATAGTATTCAGTTTCATAAAAAAGCAGTAGTAAAAATTCCCATGCATCACCTGGTCTATATCTATAATATCTGCCCTAAAAAATTCCCGAATCATTCAAAATAGTATATCATTGAGCCCCAATTATTATCAATCAAAATTGATTTTGAAGGTCATACCAATAAAATCTGAAAACATTTGTCACTTATGATAGGTAAATCATGTTATCAATATTATTAAGAACATTATAGGGTTGGAATAGTTAAAACCATGAATATGATAGTTTCAAAACGTTAACATGTAGGAAAAAAAATAAGAATGACCTTCTAGGGTGATGAAGAGACGATGTTCTAAGAGGAATCATTTCCAAATTTATGAAATGTTAGTTAAATTACTACTGTTGATATTAGTTCTCCTTTTTTGGAAAAATATGTTTGAATCCTAAAAAAATTCAAGGGGAATACATACTTCTATTCTAAATGAAAATGATACCCCATTTAAGGATCCATTTATAGAGTCTATTTCATTGCAGATTAACAGAATAATAAGAATGATCACATAAGGAAAATAAATGCAACACTATATTCATTTAATAATGAAAACCCGAATATTCATTGTTTAAAAACCTGAAAAAAAACATATTTTATCATAGATAATAATATATGTCTATTATAGAAAATATAAATTCAATGTAACAAAAATGTAAGAAACATCATTGAAAAGACAAAACATAATTATTTAACTATTAATACAAAAATAAAATGAAATATTTATTTGAATATCAAGAAACACAGATGCAATAAACATCATTAAAAACATAACTAATCAATAATTTAACGGAATTTTTAAATAGAAACAACAAAATCGAAATATATCACATATTTGGTAAATCAACTAAACAAACTAAAATAGAACAAATTTGATACCTATACAATGAATCAAAAATAAATAGAATTGAATTGATGGATATAGGGGTGGGTGATTGGGGAAATGGTCCTGGAGGGATGCATAGGGACCGTGAGAAAGGATGAAAAAAATAGTGAAGCTGTGGAATCCCAGGAATTGGAAAACCAAAAAAGCTGAAGGCGATGGACTATGAGGAAGAAATAATATAGGAGGAGTGGAAACTGGAGGGCGGGGAGACAAAAAGCATCTCAATTTGAAACAATATTTTATGTATTTTTTTAGTATTTTGTAAAATTAATTCATATGGATGGATAGATTCAAACCTATGACAAGATTGATCAAACCTCTAAAATAAATTAATCTATATGAGAAGATAAATTCTTGATGATTTTTATGTTGAACGTACAAACCAATTGTTAGAAATAACTGGTCAAAATAACATGTGCATAGTGGAGATGTAACAGATATTCTAAAATAAAAATCTGTTTGAAACATGATGAAATAATAAAAACATACCCAATATCAGTGATGAAACTAATTTGTAAAGATACACAGCTCCAAAATGAGTCACTACTCCCTTTTCCATGATGGTTTTTTTATCTAAATAGTAGTGTGAATCCACCGTGTGACACTTTATTTAGGACAAATAACATCTGAGTACAGTAAATTTTTTCTAATAATTCATCACCCATTATCATTCTAATGTTGTTTTAATGCTCAAATTATATGTTCAAATATTAAAATTTCATAGAAAAATAACACATAAATGAACAATCTATTCAAATAAGAACTAATAGTTGTTGATGTTTCAAACACATCATCAAAATACTAGAAAACATTATTTTTTAACAAAGGAATTAAAATTTATTTGTACCACTGAGAAATCAAATATATGATGTAACATACTATTAAAATCATAACTAATAGTAATAAACCTTGAAACTAGAACACTATAATTGTTAATGTCAACATAATAGAGATAGTTTGGAAGCCAATCAAATAAAAAAAATCTATACATGAAAGAATTTAATTGTGAAAATAAGGGTGTGTAAGGTTACAAAAGATGTAGTTTATTAAATGATAATCACATTGAACCTTCCATGATAGATTATTTATAAAAAATATAGTGTTACTGCACCATGTACCATCGTATGATGGATCAAAAAAATTCAATAATTTTGATTATATTCAATATATAGAATTCATAAATTAGTTGTACAAAATATTGTAATAAAATTGGATTAAATATGGAGAAAATAAAAATAGTTAAAACATAAGGGATATTCAAGTTCAGGTAGGTAGGGATCTAGGAGATTTGATTGATAATCAACATTTAATTATGACCATAGGATTCAATGAGAAGAAGATATCACTGGCGGAGTTCATGCAAGCGCGGGACAATTTGGCTTCTCAATTCCAAGAGACATTCAAAAACAAAGAAGATTTAAAAGTATCAGGATTGTCTTGGAAATTTTTAGGGAGGTTTCTTCTAGTAGTTTTACGATGTTTTTCAATAACGGGAATATCTGCTATAGTGTTGTCCCTTGTTGAACATTCGGTTTCTCACTTTTTTTCCACAAAAGTGTTTTATATTAAAAAATTAACTTTGGATGATACTGATGTTCATCCAATAGATTGAAAAACATATATACATAAAAATTTGAAAATAAGAAATATAATGTATAAAATTAGAATAAATAACAAATCAAATAAACTGTAGCATATTCAATACATCAAAACAATTAATCCATAGCCTAAGAAAATCTGTCAATAATGAAGACAGTAAATTGAAACCAATAAATCATAACAAATTCAAATGATAGGAGGCTAACAATTTTTAATAAAAAACCCCACACAATAGTAAGAATAATATTGCTTGTGGAAATGTAGAACTGACTTAGTTTATATGTTATGATCATTGAGCTTCATATTTTTCTTTGCATCAGAGGAAATAAGAAATAATTTAAATAGTGGTCATGTAGAAGTCTCTATTGCATGAAATATAAACCTGGACATAAGAAAGATAAGGATGATATAAAGAAACAGTATCATAGTAATTTAAGAAACTCCTGCCAATCAAACCAACCTTCTCGAATGACAAATTGAAGGGGAAATACATGAAAAATATGTTGTTTTTCTAGTGCTAGGAACCATGACTCATCATACAAGGATATGCACCAAACATTGCACAAAAATTCCCCTCCATCTAGTCACAACACACCATTTCTAGGTTACAGTCATTTTTCATCAAACCCAGTCAACTAGACTAGATTTCACCGCATCAACATGTAAAAAGGACAATGAAAATGAAAAAAAAACAAAATTTTCAATAAAAAATATTATCATTGAAATAATAATGAAAAATTGATTTATAGGATAACCATTTAACACTGTGATGGGGATGAATTACATGTTTTAGGTTGCATAAGTGAAAAATGAAAGCATTTCATGAAGTAAAATTTGATGTGGTAAAAACATATCTTTTGCGATGGTGGATAAGTGGACAGTTGTATGGACGGAGTGGAGTAGCATGTTGGACGGAAGTAAAATTACCATAAATATAAAACTATGGAACATGTCGTAGGAGGGCATGGAGAAGCAGTAAAAATGTAGTGGGTGTCATAGCGACACCTGACTGAAATCACATATCAGAGTTGCCGAAGTAGGGAATGGGGGATACAATAGTAATATTTTGTTGGTACCATAGAAACACCTGATAGAAATTACAAACTATATGAGGTATAGATGGATGAGATGAATATATATGAGCTAAAGATGGAGGGGCTGAAGATGGAGGAGCCAAAGGCGGAGGAGCTAAAGAAAGGGGAGCTGAGGGAAGTGGAGCCGAAGGCGGATCACGCAGAAGCGGAGTTGCGGCTGGAGAGGGGATATTATTAGGGTAGTGAGAGAGAGGATTTTGTGAGGGAGGATTCTAGGAAAGGTGCAGGTGTTGTATAGTGAGTAGAGGGGAGTCGGGGAGGGGTGGGATGAGCCATGGTAAATCTTGATCGGGGGCGAGAGGTCTTTTGATGTTTGGAGGAGTTATACAGAATATGTTGTGATGTGGCATCATAGAAAGATTACGTGTGTACACAAAAAAGCATTCATTATTAAATAGATAGATTTATAATAAGTTAAATATGATAAAATTGTTATAGGGTATAAAGGGTTCATTAACATTCATAAATATGAAGAAGAATAAATATTTTTCTATTATTTTTTATGATTGAAAAAAATAAAAAATTTAGCAAAAAATTAAGTTGATTTTGTATAACAATTTTAAAAATAAATTTGTTGATGAAAGTTTCCTTAATATATAATTTTATAATATAAATGGTTTTTTTAATAAAATTTTGGAATATATAGATATTAAAGAAAAATATACCTTGTCTAGAAGAGAAATATGGTTGGATTTTTATTTAATCATTTCTTTTTTAAGAGAAATAATTCTTTAATAGTTATCCATAATGATTAAAAATATACATATTCAAAATAAAACTATTGTTCATTATTAAACCCACATAAATGTAAAGTGATTTATAATATAAAATATGACTCAATGGAGTTGAAATTGGGAAAAAATATCTGACCTCAAACAACCCTTTATTTGATTGTAATTTATACTCATGTATACAGGTATTAAATGTTTTATTAATTTATATAACCCCCATTATAATATTTATAATAACATATATGACAATCTTATAAAATATTGGCACTCGTTTGTTAACAATATATTATTATTAATAATGTTTCTACTCAACACTACTTCGCTTCATTCATGCATGATTTATCACATGAATTAAAATTCATATTCAGTGGATATATTTTCATCATATCCATAATCATATTAATATTACAAATAAATTTTTATATATTATATCCCGTTTGAATCTATTTTTTAATATTTCCAATGAAAATGAATCGCATCGCTTTGTCTAGAGGGTATGGCTTACAAACACATGAGCAACGTTATCGTTATCATAATGGGTTAAATGAATAATAATTAGTTAAAAAATTATTTTTTTATAATAAATATTATTTCATATGTATCACATATATACAATAATTCCATTATTATCACTAACCATGTGCGTTGGTGATGGAAAACAAATTACATTGGTTCATGAGGTGTTAGTCTGTTACACAAATAAGTGACAATTACTTTTCAATTAATAGAGAATGCGATCAATAAATATTATGAAATCCACTTACTGTCATATCAATATACGATATATATTTGTGTTATTAATTTTTAATTATGAATTAAAAATTTATTTTTGTAAAACGACAAGTAATAAAGATAGTGCACGGTGAAGGGTATTAATTTAACTTATTAAAATTTTATTTGAGTTCTTATTATGAACCATTGGTTTGGTACATTCATAAATATAGTTGATTACTAATATTTGTGATGATTTTTGGGATAATATTTCATAGCATTCAGTGAAGATAAATGGACTAATAAGCTCAATGAAGTGTGGGGAAGATGTTCCCTTTTATAATTGTGGTGTCTTCCACTCATTTAATTTAAAAATTATTAAAAATTATGTCAGATAAAACTCATTAAAAGTGGATATAAATTGATTATATTTTAAGATGATATGATTTAGGTTGAAATAAACCCAACTTTTGTTTTTTCAGTAAGTCGCAAGGTCATTTTAGACTATTTCCTTTAAGTTAACCCTTAATAGACCTGTTTGAACAATTATCATATTGACAAGTTTCAACTATTTTCAATAATAATTATCATAAAAATTATAGAAGAATTTATAAAAATATTAAAATTTTAAATAAAATATGCAATCTATTTTATTGAATTAAATTAATATAAGTGACATAATTTAATTCTGTAATAAACAAGAAAAACATATCGAAATCAATTTTTGAAAAATGAATTTTCAATGAATAAGATGATCATTAAATTAATATGTGACTAACTAATAATGAACTTAATGATTTAAATTCAGGTAGTTAGATATATAATCTATAAATTTTATATAAACTATTTCACATTAAATTTTATTTAAATTAAATAATCTGAAAAAATATTGTTCATTTTTAAAACATTTTTATAGTTTATATCCATATTTACTTTGAAATTATCTTATAATTATTTATATCAATTTGATAGTAATTACATGTATTATCATATATATATATAATATATTTGTATAAATAAATGGAGGTATATTTAATAGATCATTTAAAAATAATTATAAAATCCTTTTTGAAGGGAATATTCCATAAACTCACTCTAATTATACTATGATCATGTATAAAAATACATATACTATATATGAAATATATTTTTATGTGAAAAGAATTATTTAATTTTTATTTACATTATATTTTTAGTAAAAAAGATTAATATCATATTATAAAGAAATCATGAGTGTTAAATTATCACCACTAATAACAACTTAATTGTCACAAATTTAATCGATATTACATTCTAAACAAATGAGGTTGGTACTTTATAAAATCCCCTATTTAAGATATTTCATTATGAATTTTACTGAATCTCAGAAGTAACTTAAATTTTTTATTCATCTAATTCTTCAACAAATTCTCTCTAGTGTAATGATTTTTGATGGGCTATGCATTATAACATAGATAATGTTTCTATTACATTTCATAAAATGTGAGTAAATTTGTTGGGTATGAAATTTACTTCCATAATAATTTTATATTTTATATGAAATATAATGTAGAGATGCATATTGGAATTCTGAAATAATAATCCACATACCCAATTCTCTCAAAACATTAAATTTTTTTGATGTATCTGGTGCTCAGTTTCCCTTTCATTCCAAACCTTATAAAACATTACGAAAGAGATACATTCCATAATATATGATATACCAATAGAAATTATAAATCATTACCTTGATTATCATTGTAATTATTTTTCTAGAAATGGTATTCTTTAATAAGTGTCTTAATATTATTTACCTTTTTATTTGTCTCCAAAAATTATTGTGGTCATATAATATAACTTTCACAATCTATATCCTAACACGATAGAGTTTAAAATCTCATTTAGTATAATTCTTCATAAGGATCCATTTGAATACATTAATGTTTGTTATTTTATTGGTAACCTCTACCAAAGGTAAATAATAATCTCACATACCAAGAAAGTCATGGCTAGAAAATATCACCATGTAATCTAATATTATAATAGTCTTTTATGACAATATATCAATATAAGGATGAATTGAAGTGCCCAAATAAAGCTCAGATCTAAAATCATTCTCAGTATTTTTCCATAATATTGATGAAAATCATGAGTAATGATAAGAAAAAAATGGAAATAAGTCCATTGATATTTCTTAACATACCCTTCATATGGATATATTCAAGGTTGTCAAAGTGTAAACCATATCTTATAGAATTTAAATGTGTATATTTTTATAGGTTATGTACAATGAATCACAATAAATCATTATTCATAGGAATATTTGGTAAGTTAATGAATAATTCTATTTAAATGCATCCCATTTATATAATGGAACAATTTGAGGATCCAGAACTCCTCTACATTGATGTCTCCCAACAATAACCTGTTTAAAAAACAAGGATCTAGGTTCATAAGAAATTATATCATTCATTATATTATCCCAAAAATAATGTTTATTCAAATACCTATACAACTATTGACTTATTGGGTATATAGATAAATTTGAGGTATTCACATAATTATTTTTTTAGTTTAGGTATATAAAGAACACAATGAATATTTCCAATTATCAAAATGATTTCTGCATATATGATGTCTTCTATTTCTCAATAATTTATGGTTATAATTTTCTTTTAAAAACACTCATCATCTGGTTTATAATGTTTTGTATAGTCTAATAAATATGGTTTGAAAATAATTTTAAAATAGGGTGATGTTTCCATTTCTGTAATAATTATCATACATAACCTTACTAATTCAATGAATAAAGCATACCTATAAATCCATATTTTGGTTAGGAAAAAATATATTTCTTGTTTATTTAAATTTATACCTTATAGGACTTTATTAGGTGAGAGTGTATTGAGAAATTACAATCCTTGAATTATTTGACCTATTAAATTTTCCTCATGTTAATCTCTTTTTCTGAAAAGATTTATATTACATTCTTATAGATTGTCTGTATTTCACATCAATGAACCTATAGAAAATTCCTCCATATCATTTATGAAAAAATTTCATATTCCAACTCTAGATCATGAGATTAATGGTTCTACTCATGATTTATTAATTGAAATTATGCATAGGTAATAAGATTATTTTATATAGAACGATACAACCATGTCCCTTCATAGATGAATCATGATATATCAAAAATTAATTATTTTCTGATGGAAGGGGATAATTTATATCATTTACTAATATATTATTCTGTTAATCAAATCATTCTCCACATTCCTTGGTCCACATAAATTTATGCATGTAACATATAATATTAGATAATAGGTTCTGCAATACAGAAATTTTTATAAATATCATAGAATACATTCTAAATAACATATGAATCTACATTCCATTGTCATATATTGTGGTGTAGGATATTTATTGGTTGATATTTTATTCTCAAGATCAATTATGATTCTATCCATGGAGATAGTCCATAGAAAATTATGAAATTAAAATTCACATTGGTTAAATATCCCATCTAACTATTTTCTAATATGTTTTTAAATAAGGGTCCACAAGGGAATCTAATGGTCCTCAAAGAAAATAGTATACAAAAAATATCATCATTAAATACAAAAATAATATATTATTGGTATTCCATTAATATAATTTTTACTCAATCTAAATAATATTGGTTATATTAGAAAATAAAAATAAAATTCTACAAACACATAATGTTTATACCTCAATTTAAATATTTTCAAAAAAATATATGCATTATTTAATCACAACTGAAGACACCCGTAATGATGGTCAATAATATTGAATTACTAATCTCAGTTTTATTGATCAAATAATGCATTATTTGAAGGTACATGACATTCTTTGTATATTTTAATAAATTTAATTATATATATTCTATTAATATCTCTATAAATAACTAATTATTCATAATTAAAAGAACCAGTGCTCCCAAGGTGAAAATCTATAGCATATAAATAACATATCATAGTAATACTCTAGTTTTATTCATTAGATTGATGACTTCGAAAATCGGAGTTATTAATGGTATGATTAATATTGGTCTTGAATTTGGAATTATATAAATGGAAAACAAAACATCATTATGTAGTGGATTTATAAGTAATTACCGAGGGAATACATCTATGAAGTATTTTTCAAAATGTTA
This sequence comes from Viscum album, assembly GCA_963277665.1. Classification (NCBI taxonomy): domain Eukaryota; kingdom Viridiplantae; phylum Streptophyta; class Magnoliopsida; order Santalales; family Viscaceae; genus Viscum; species Viscum album. The sequence goes on from CAUJRU010000154.1 coordinate 983,026, forward strand.
ATACCCAATTTTATGAATACCTTTTCCATATGTAGGTCGTGTATGCACATCTTCCTTATAAAGCTAATTATAATGAACTACTAGATGTTGATAAAAACCTATTATAGATGATGATGTATTGACTATATATATAAGAAATTCCATATCATAATAGTGAACTTGAAATGCTTTATAATTTCATTAAATTTATTTATATTATTTTAAATTTTATATGCTGCAATTAATTATATCAAAATAAACCATAGGTATAATAATAAATTATAAAAATAATAAATTATTTTGTTCCATTATGTGAACATCCTGACATATCATTTTTTAGTGATATTTCATTCAAAAAATTTTAATGAAAAATCCTTTATTATAGATCATGGAAAATATATAATTTTAATGAAAAACATGAAATATATAATATAGGCAATGGATCTAGAGTCAAATATTGTTGTATATCAATTTTAATAAATGATTAATATATCCTCCTCCTCATATTTAAGAACCTCGACACTCTCTATAGTGATCGAATTACCATGGACCTTTACCATTATCATATTCTATTATAAGATTATGTGATGATTGTGACATTGTTTGAGTAATTATCCATTTCTTTATAGTTGAACCAATTGATAGTATTTATTAGATTCATTCTATTATATTCATTATCCAAGATGACATTATCTCCGTAATTGTAACACACTCAGATTCAAAAATTATAAATGATGTTTATTTTTATAATATGAAGTTAAAAATGTTGTTTCATCATAGTATTCTTATTTAATGGTTTCCATTATTTTTTGGATTCATATGAGCAGTTGTACCATTTATTTCCCTTTAATATAATGTGTTAAGAAAATTACTACTATGTTTTGATGGATCTTAATACTATTTTAACATTGGACTATAATTTTGGAAACTAGTTCCCTTTGGATTTTGTTTTATGACCTTAAAAAATGGTCAATATTGATATCCATATTATATATGCAATCAATATCATAAATATATGAATTCATAAAGTAATCCTTGTAATCAACAATTCTTTCTTCTTCGTTTATCCTTAAGCTAAGGATTGTTCTAGATTATGTGGGGGAAATAATTTTCAATGTATATTACATCTAAATATATCAATTCTACGTGTTCTCATTCACAATACACCATATTACTCAAGATAAATGATCAAAATTGACCAGAATATCCTATGAGATAATATGTTTCCATGAAAACCATTATCCATTTAATGCATCCAATGTCCAATGTTATTATTTCACGGTACTTAATTCATTTTTATGATTCCAATGGATTGGTTGATACACTAAATTATGAAGTATTTTTTTATCAAAATAAATAATATAATATGGGTGTTTCATGTCATGTTACACTATATTGCTACAACTTCTCAAGGTTATTAGTCATAACATTGATAATATACCAAAATATGTCCACGATTTTCCCTACTCATGGAGAATATTTATTGTCCTGGTCTATTGGGAAATTTATTCATTATCCATGATTATTTATACAATATATTATTCCAAGAACCATTTATATAAAATATTTTATACTATAATAGATAAAAATATTATGAATTATGAATAATAATATATAATTATATATCTCGTCTTACATATAACTAAAATTTTAAATTTATGAATTGTTCATGTTGGAATCATATACATTGATTCCTAGGGAATATCTATAAATCATAAATATATATTTAAATATTACATAATCTTTAATTAATAAAAGATGAATTGTAAAAACAATATCTCCAAGAGTGTCAAACTAGTCTGGTTGTAAGGTAAAAATTACCATGTACTAGAACGATTATTGAGATATACATGGCCAAATCATTCCGTGGTTGTTACACTGAGATGCATCTGATTCAAAACCACTACCACATGATGCATCCCAATAGGGATGTACAACTAAGAGAACCCAATAATATTTAAATTAGAAAACATATTTAGGTTATGTTCATAAAATTACACCTGAACTTAATGTTTTTCTTTTGGTTATATTCCCTAATCTATGTTTTCATAAATTAAGTTCTCATGGTTTCTTTTAATATTCCTTTGATACAAAAAATAAATAACCAAAACTATAGTAACCTAAATTAGATGTCAACATTAATGAATAGGAATAGGTATTAGTGATTTAATACAAATAACTAAATTGTTTTTTATTTTTAGAGATGTAGATGCATACATGATACTAATGGTTCGGGGTGAAGTGGAAGCTCATTAGTGGATGTTCCCACTTAGATTTTTGTGATTTACAATGATCAATCTAGGATCAACACGACAATAAACTCCAGACACTATGGGTCGAATCATAGAAATATGAAAAAAATAATAATATTCCCAGAACAACAAACGAGGATCGTCACAGGTTGATTATAATTAATTTAATTAATTGACAATAAATATCTATTGTGTCATTATTTCTTTGTTGATATTTCTGATCATGCTATGATATGATTCTTCATTGCATCGCATAATACAAGTGTAGAAATCCACTAGAACTGATCCAAACATGCACCACGTATCTCTGGACATTGCCAAAGGAGCCTTCGGGTGCTAGCGTAGAGAAGCTTTTCCCTGCATTTTCCACTTTAGATCGCATTGATCCAATGGAGGAGCATCTGTCTCTCTGTCTTGATAGTGTTATTGGAGAAAGGAGTTCTTTTAGCATTGATTGAATTCTCTAGAATTATTGTGCACAGCAATTGGAGAAAAGCATTGGGGTTGTGAGGATATTTATAATTGGTTTTGAGGTTATACAGTTATGACAATAAATATACGTGTTAGACATTTTATTTATTTCCTTAAATATTATTTAAAATCGTCATGTCGAATAATTAATTTCGTGACATGCGCCCATGACGATTATAATAAAAATCATTTAATAAAACAATATTATATCCTTAAAATCACAAATGGAAAAACTACACGGCATGTAATCACTAATACATGACGTGTAATTGTTTTTAATAAAAAAACTACATGGGAAATAATAATTAATACATGGCATGCACTTGTTTTTAATTTCCTTTAAAAAATTATAAATACACGACGTGTAATCATTTATACATGGCGTGTACGTGTTCTCAAAAATAAAAAACTAAATGACATGAAATCAATAATCCAAGCCATTTAGTTGTATTCATTTTATTCGTCCCCCATCATTAAAACTATTTAGGATTCCTTAAATAATTATTAAACCATATATGGGAATAATATATATTCTACTTGAGATACATGGATACACGTAGTGTATGACCCTCTAGGCATCCTTCAATTTGGCATTAGGCGGGCATTCTTAAAGTCCAATATTATTGTCTAGAAATGGGTCAAGGCACCCAAGAGATAGAAGTTGAGCATCTTTGACATGTCACATGATACAAATGCTTATCGTGTAATTTAATCCCTTTTTATCAATATCTCATCAAAAAGGTTTCAAGTCAGTGTAATAAACGAATATCCTTGATCTTTCATTCTTTGAAATCCAGAAATAAACTCGTCATTACACCATGGCAACAGAATTTGGGTAACAATTCTACTTCATTAAAAGGGTCTGAGATATCTACTTCCATAAATTTGGAAGGGTCAAATCCTTCCTTGACTTATCCAATAACAACATGTAATTCATGACGCACCCTACGTACCCTACTACATTCCAACTGTATTTGGAACAATTTTCATCTGCAAATCTATGTGTCTGAGTCATGACATGATTTAATGATAATTTTCTGGTGTAATGACCATTACACACACTCGTATATAGAAATATCTGATGACACCAAGTCATGGTGAATTACTACTGGCTGGTATGTTCTCATAATCTCCCATCATGGAGATTACCATGTGGGAACTCCGTGAGAGAGAGTCTCACCTTCTTACTAGTACTCGTACATGAAGGTCTATATACTATGTGTCCTAATAATATTTCATCCAATGATATATCTTTTTTAAAAAATATTTTTATTTCATTTCAATGTTCACATCATTGCGAGGATATTCCATGACCTTATCAATGAAAAAAAATATTCCAAAAAATTATTATATTATAGTAATTTAGAAAAATGAAAAATACATAATAAGTGTACATTCATGTAATCAATGTACAAAACAATTGGTTCTCAGGACAACAATTTTAACAAACACTCACTTGTACTAGAGCCAAATGCCTATGACGTAAAGACTACTTGACCCCATATGTTGATAATGTTTCTCTGAGTTAAGGATTTAGTCATGGGGTCCACCATGTTGTCTTCCTTGGAAATATTTCTCACTACAACTTCACCTCTCTGAGAAAAATCCCTCAAAAGAAGTTACTTTCGAAGAATGTGATTTGTATGCTGATGTTACCATGACTCTTTTTCAAGTTCCATCGTTGCAGTATTGTCACAATAGAGTGTGATAGGATCTTTTACTCTAAGTACTACATCCAACTCTTCGATGAAGCTTCACATTCATACTCCTTCTTGAGCTGCCTTAGAAGCTGCGATATACACAGACTCTGCTGTAGAATCTGCGACCACACCTTGCTTAGAGCTCTTTCAGCTCACTGAACATCAATTCAAACTGAATATGTATCTAGTATGCGACTTCAGGTCATCTTGATCAATCTATAAACAAGAATATAAATGACCTCTAATTACTAGTTCCTCATCTCCTCCACAAACCAGGAACATATCCTTAGTATACCTCAGATACTTAAGGATAGTCTTGACTACCATCCAATGGTGGTCTCCTTGATCAGACTGATATCTGCCTACAACACATAATGCATAAGAAACATATAGACTTTTATATAGCATAACATACATTACTGACTCAATCGTGGATGCGTATGTGATTATTTCCATTTTATTTATTTCCTCATGTGTTTGATGACATATTTTCTTGGATAGATGAATTCCATGTGACACTGCTAACAATCCCCTCTTGGACTGTTCCATACTAAATATCTTCAGTATCTTGTAAATGTATGTACTTTGGATTAGGCCCAACATTTCCTTGGATCTATCATGATGGATCTTGATCCCTAGAATATATGCTCCCTCACCCATGTATTTTATAGAGATGCATTTATCCAACCATGCCTTTACTAACAGTAAGATAGGTACTTCATTTCCAATTAGAAATATTTCATCAACATATACTATTAAGAAAAAGTTAGCACTTCCACTAAACCTTTTGTAGACAAAAGTCTCACATTAGTTCTTAATAAATCCAAACTTTTATATTGCTTCATCAAAACTAATGTTCAATGACATTGATTATTGTTTTAATCCATTAATGGATTTCTGCAACATTAATACCTTGTTTTCATACTTTTGAGTCGAAAAACCTTAAGGTTGTACATTCGGACAACTTCATGGAGGTTCCCGTTAGGGAATGATTTTTTGACATCCATTTTCAATGTTTCCAAGTCATGGTAATCAACAATGGCCAATAGGATATGGATGGATTTCATCATCGCAATCGGTGGAACAGTTTCATCATTTTCAATTCCTTCACGCTATCTAAAACCTTTTGCAACTAGTCGTTCTTTATAGGGGCTGACATGTCCCTCCATGTCCAGTTTCATCTTGAACACCCATTTATTAACAATATAATTTACATCAACTAGATGATCTACCAACATCCAAACTTGGTTTTGGTACACGGAATCCATTTCATAATTTATGGATTGTTTACACTTAGCAACATTTGTTCCTTCAACTGCTTCCTTTTATGTAAGAGAATCATCATTGTCAACTAATAACGAGTAACCATCCTCAGTGATAATAAAACAAAATTCTTCTAGTTTTCTCACATATATCGGGATCCTATATAGTTCTAGTGTCTCTGGAACATATTCTTCTTCCACAGGGCTTTGTTGAATATTTTATTATACCAAATCCTATGTATCCTAAGCCTTGACATCATCAAAGTCTATCTCGCTCCCACTATGTCTTTTAGATATGTGCTCCCTCTAAAAGAATATGGTGTTCCGTTCAACTGTAACCATTTTTTGCGGGTCTGTATAGGTAATATCTGCTTGTTTCTTTGGTATATCCTAAAAAGATAAACTTTGTGCCTTCTGGTTCTATTTATCTTACCATAAGAGGCCATAACAAATAATTCTCTACACCACACATGTAACACCCCAGGTAAATAATGAATATGAAATTTTCATATTTATCCATATTTGTGAATAAAATATTAATATTACTTTAAAGGGGATGCTATGTCCGATGGCGTACCCAACACGCAACAATGAGTTTTTGGGAATCTTACGTTGGACTCTAATAATAAAATAATATTATTTTAAATGGCAGTTAACATGTAGCCGTTGTATTGGCGGGAATGGATATAAATAACTAAAATATGATTATATATGTTTTTAAATGTTTTTATATTTATCCAATAAAGGATAGAGGCTTAAAATACGGAAAGAATTCAATTTTAGGCATATATGCCCTAGTTTTCACTAAAGGTTCATATATCGCCTTTTGATGGAGAACCGTCATTAAATATAGTTTTTTTCACTCTTATACATTCTTTTGGACCAAATAAAACTCTTCTTAAGAATTAGGACATCAAAATTTACTTTTTGTAAATTTTTTTGTATCTTTCCGATAATGTTCATTTTTTTAATGAATAGTGTAAAATGTTGTATTTTAATTCAAAACCTCTTTTTAATCTAATTTATTTATATGATCAGATTATATTTTCAATTGGTTTTAAAGTGAAACTAGAAAATATTTTTACCATTAAATCCAATAGTGGTCATTGGAATTAATTTCACTTTGAAATCAGACTTAAACTAGTGTTAATCTTTTGATACTTATTGTTTTATAAAAACACGCTATTTGCTCTGACAGCAGGAATTAATTATTAAATTAATTAATGTGACTAATATGTTTTTAATTTTTTAAAACGGACTTCATTTTTGAATTCGGAATATCCTATATAGCTTAGGGTGAATTTTTGGGATTTTTCTGAAAAACTTCAATTTTTGATGAATAGTGAAACCACTAAGTGGTACTTATAAAAGCTGATTTTTTGTTTAAATGAAATTTTGCCATAATTGTGTTTTGAATTTCAAAAATCCAACATACATGGTTGTCATTAAGAAGTAAAATGTGGTTCGATGAGATTATAATAATTTTTTGGTGAATAGTAACTTATTAAGTTTTTAATCGCGATTAGTGGTAATTAGTGTAGTTTAAGGTATAAATAATGCTTTTATAATATGAAATGACCTAGACACATGTCCCAACCTTATTTTTTGTGTCATGGCCGACCAAGACAAGCCATGGGTGAACTTGGGGACCCCATGGAGACACTTTGGTTGGGAAATGACATAAATAACTTTTTATTTAATGTAAAAGTAAAAATGACACAAACATAATATGTTTTACCAAAACAATTTTTAAGTGGGGTTAAATAAGTCCAAATTTGGATTATAAATAATCAGTGAAAATCTAAAAAGATTTCCTACAACATAGTAATTTTTTTATAATTTTTAGACATTAAATAAATTTAATTATTTATGACATCATAATGATGCAGTGATGACATCATTATTTAACGATTAAAATAAAATGGAAAGATAATGTAAAATCTATGAACTACACATGTCCAAAACTTATTGGATGGGTGGATTTCGAACCTTTATAACCTTATCCACGAATTATATCAATGTGGGACCTTTTAAAACCAAAACACATTTTCAAATAAAGTAATATTTCTTTACTTTCCAAAACTGCCCCTCCTCTCCTCTTATAAAAGGCCCCCACCTCTACCTCATTTCACACACTCCTCAATCCTTTGGCTCGGCCAACCCCTGCCCATTTACTCTCTCCACATCCCTCTCCTCATCCTAGAGGATTCCATTGGTTTTCCTAGTAAAAGTGGATTCAATAATGGTAATAACTATATAAAATGTATTATATTGTCCACAAAATATTAGGTAATGTATTTTGGAGAAATTTATATGTCATTTTGTATTTTAAGTTTATGTTTTAGTCTCTTGTTAAGATAATTTTTTCATAATTTTTGTAATTAATTTTAATATCAGTCACTAATGTTCTTTATTAAAAAATAAATTTAAATAATAAATATATATATATATATATATATATATAATGATTATTCAAAAATATTTTATCCATTTTTCGGGATAAAAACCTAATTTCAAATAAATTAATTTAAATTTAATCCAGCTGATGGGACGATGAATATGTATTTTTAAAGTAAAATTGTTTAAAAATTTTAGTTGGGTTTATATGCAATTTCAATGATAAATTGATTAAAGTTACATAAATTTAATTAAATAATATATTATTGGAATAGTCTATATTAAAAATAATAAAAATTATAATTTTACATTATTAATAAATTAGATGAAAAAGCAGTCTTGAATTAAACTTCAATAACTTTCTATATTCCTCAAAAAATGAAACATCACATATTAATACAAAAAATTAAATATAACATAATTTTTTTTTGTAACATTAAAAATATGGAGTTGAGTTTAAAAATATCTAATATAAATATTCCAAAAAAATTTAAAATATATTCTTTATTAAAAGTCATTAAAATATCTTTTAGAGAAACAATAATTTTAATGTGAAATATTATGTTTGTTCATATTTTATGAATATTAAAAATATGTGATGGATGTAAAAATATTTTATTTACTATATAATATATATATTACAATAATTTCAATATCTAACTGTAATTAGTTTAATTTATTAATATAAAATATATTTTTGGTCATAAAAAATTGTTTTCTATGAAAAAATTAACCATACATTCAATTAGATTTTAAATTCATTTCTAATTAATTATGATGCTGTTAATTAATTATATTTTATTAATTAATTTTTTTCTTAAATTAGTTGATACTATTCATAACCTTTATTTTATCTACTATGTTAAATTTTATTATAATAAATAATTATATTTTAAATAAATATTGTTTCGCATTTAAACTCAGTCATGCGTGTAATGAAAGCTATTAGACAATGTCATTATTAAGTGTATCTAAATATGTCGTAGTGTTATTGTGCATTGAAATCAATATCATAGATTGAATTTAATTAATATTGTAATTATATTGTATTTTCTTAGTATTTTATATTCTCTTTAGTGCATGGTGTATCATTTCATATATGATATTGAATACAACTTACACTTTTAGAATTATCAGTGTGTTACATTCCATAAAACAAACATAACCAATGTTGTCCCATATTTATAAAATGTATATATTTATTTTCCTTAAATGACCTTATGTTGTTCATAAACAGTCATTAGTGTGGTTAGAGGTCATGAACTCATTCCAAACCACTTTTTTACGGTAGAATCATTGAGTTTTTTATATGTTGGCTAAGATTATTGAATCCACCATCATTGGGTTTGTTTCGTTATTTACATCGTTAATTGACATTATAAACAATTTTAAAACCACCTTAAGGATGAATTACTTTTTCCTTCTGACAAATTTTAATTCTATTAAATCTAATGATGGATATTATCATTAAATTGGGTCTTCTAATTAAATCCCTGGATGAGGTGTGATTTCATAAAATAGTAAATTTGAGATATATGTTATGATTTGGATGGTATTATAGAAGAGTATTTTCACCATTTTCATTCATATTTAGTAATTGAGAATGTATTATTAATTTTGGAAGAATGTGATGGCCTTATAAATTAATTTTTGGTATGTGAGGTTACATGATTGAGATTATATAAATTATAATTATAATAGGATATATTAAATGGAAGTGACCCTGTTGAAGTAACCTTTTACAATTATATTTAAGGTTTACTATCATTGAATTATTATTATCTAATATAATGGATTAAATAATGTGTGAATTTCATGAATGATACATAGGTATCATTAAATAAACCCAAGGTATGGTATTATAGGGATTTCATTAGCATCACTAGTTGATTTTGTATAGGCCGAGAGAAATACATGTAAGTTATTATTAGATCACCAGACATTTATGTTACCTCAGAAAGAGCTATTCTAGTTCCCTATGGGAGGCACCTTAGATGGACTCAGTTAATAGATGGTTATTCCAGACTATGAGTGTGACTTAGTTCCTTTTATGTTGATACCAGGAATAGTCTCAATGGTTGTTTCTTAAGATTGGGCCAAGAAAAATATGCGTGAGGTAATTCATTGTATTAATTTGAAATAATCTGACATAAGTGAGATATTGTGACTCTACGAGTGTGTTACAAGGGTTCCTTGTCATTTTTTTCTTCTGATGGTCTCTAGATACTAATTTTTTAAGTATCATTAAATTTAATGGTTATTGATATTTTTTTTATCCATGGAACACGTCAACCATGCCAATTTTCTAGTGCCACACATTTTTCACGTGGTATTGGATAATAGGGATGATCTAGTAATCGTGATTCTCATTAGGTAAACCATTGGTATTTACATTAAATTATTTATTTCTGTATTGTTCCATATCTTTTTAAGGTTTTTTTATCATCATTTTACATGAATTCATCTATGTATTTTTTAAATTAAGATATTTTATTATGTCATAATATTTATCTTATATTATATCTCACTCATCATTACATTTTACTCTATTATCCATTTTTTGCATAATATTATACATATATTCTATACTGAACACGAGGTTATTGTCTCCCCCCATACCACCATTATACCCCTTCTACTAGTCAGAATCCTTTAGCTTACAGGACCTTGTGGCCATGTGATGACTAGTCTGACCATTGATTTTATGGACAATTGGTACAGGACATTACAATATGAAATAATGGTTATTTTATTTGACTTTCTATTCCAGTGTTTATAGAAAGGAAACTGTGAATTTATTATCCTTGAGAATTAACTATTTCTAGGAGTGATCATCAGAGATATTTGGAAATGTCAAAGTCTTTAGGGATGAGAATTTTATGTTCATCATGATCATTGTTAAAGTTGATTTGATTTCACCAAAAGTGATCTGTTTATTTTACACTTCTTATTGATTTATGATATTTAAGGTTTTTTCCCTTGAAATGTTATGATAAGTTTGTGACATTACATTCATCATTTTAAGAAAACATGGATTTACATGCTATGCATATTCCATGACATATAAATTGTATTTTTAGGATAATTGAATTTTTATTATGTGTAATGTGTGTTATTTTCCTGCATTTTATATGGAATGTTAATAATTTTAATCACTTGATTTGTTTTATAACATATCAGGTAATTAATTATCATTTTTGATTTTGTAACACAATATTTGATTTATTTGGTAGATTTTATTATACAACGTGATTCGTTGATTTAATTTACATTATTTTATTTTATGTCATGATTGGGTATTTTTCCAACATACCTAGTTGACTTTCATGATAAATATTTCCACATCCTTGTGTAATTATCAACACTCCATGTATTTTATTCCATCATCACAAAATTTGGAATGCCTAGTTATAATTTTAAAATGTTTTTTCATATTAATGTGATATTATCCATCAAAAATGTGATTTCCCACGTAGATTTATGATAACACATTGCTTTCCAATCATGAAATGTTTGAGCCATGGTCCATTTGGTGCATGGGATAAAACATATAGGTTAGGATTACTTGGGAGTAAAATTTAAATTTATAATGTTTATGGGTGATTTATAAATTTTATATTACTAACCCATAAAATATATCAATGATTTATTCACAATATATATTAATTAGTTAATGTAAAAATGATACATCTGTTAATATTTACATTATATTAAATAAATTGGAAGAAATTAAATTGGACCATTTACTCCATATGTAATGTATATGGGAGATTTATAATTTTAAATATGGTAGCCTATATAAACAAACCATTTTTTATGAGACTAATATTCTTATCGAATGATTAATAAATATAAAATTTTTGTTTGTAAAAATGATAATGTCTCTTTATTATGGGTTATACATATAATTATTGGTCATAATTTTCCATGCAGTCAAATTGGTAAATGGATAATAGGATTAAAGTAAAATATATGTGTAATTTTTCTTATTAAATGATCATTTCAATAGTTTTATTAAATCAAAATTCTAATTTTTTTTGGTTTTTATAATAGAACCCATATTTATCTGAAAAGACCATTTTAGGTTTTTATTCATTTTAGTTTCTCAAATATTAAACCCTATGGATGTATGTTAATACAATATAGAGAGAGTTATTTAATGTGACTACATCCATTTATATTGATTTATATATAGACATGTGGTTCGATTCATACTTGAAAAATATACTTGTTACTTAATAATAATCATGTTGTTCACTCTTGATCTTGTTATGTATATGAGTCCTATCATAATTAAAAAATAAAATTTTAAACTAAATTGTGTTTTCCTCTATAGATATCAATTGATATATTTTTTTCCTATATAAATTTAAGAATGTTTTATATAAATTAATGAATATTAAAATGCAGTTTTAAGATAAATAGCCTAATTATGGCATGATTTCATTTAAATTAACAATTAGTAAAAATGTTGTTTGATATAGAATGCCTATATTGGATTGAATAGTTTTCAAAGTAATATACAGTGTAAAGAATTAAAAGATAATTAACTTAACAACATGAAATGGAATCCTATGAGGATTCCATAGTCTCAAGGGTCATATAATAGTAGTTTTGGTGTTCATTGAGATTTCCTAATAATGACATTGTGATTATTTCACATAGTCTCATTTTTTCTATGACTCAAACCTCAATTATATACTATTATTCCTAATGAAATTTTTATACATGATATCATGCAAGGATTGATGATTTTTGATTTAGTAATGTGTTAGAATACTCTGGGTATCACTCCTCAGACCATTGATTCCATTTCAAGGTTCTTGTGTGTTGTTATTGGTATCAGGTTCCATTTGGGCGTTGATTATCACTTTTAGGACTCAGAAAAAAATACAACCTTGTTTTATGGATGGTATCTTCTTGTTTATAGTGGCATCCCTATTCGTAGCATCATACAATTATAGGTTCCAATGTGGTTAACATGCCTAATTAATGGTTAATTGGTTAGTAGTTTATTTAAACCTTCTTATTTATCTTAATCAATGTGAAAATAATTTTATGTCATTAACCTTCTATCCAATCCATATAGGATAATATTACGATGTGTTTTTTATTTTATAAGAAATCAGATATAGGGATGCATTGAGATAGTGGGAAAATGGACAATATCAAATATTTTCCATTCTTCACATGAAACCTCATGGTGGAATGTGTTAATTGATTAGGTACTCATGAAGTTTCTAAGATAGTTGTGCGATCTAGCAAGGTTAAGAAGTAAACATTTGAATTACAATACCATATGTTTGATTTAGGGGTTACCTTTTGAGTATATTTTGATATTCATTAAAATAACCAATCACTTTATAATGCATGGGATGACATTCCAATAGGGTTAGGTTCCTGACATGTTGATCAATTGTATTATCCCATATTATTAATGATATGGAATGTATGTATATAAATTGAGAGGATTGATACACATATGTATACTATGAATTTGGAATATCGTGATTATAAGAAACTGGTATATTTGTCCCTCAATTTTAATTATTTTTGAAGTGTTGTTGCAACATACATGACCCGTGTTCCATGGTAGATAGAACATGTGTCGTGGGATGAGTTTTTATTTTTAGTAAATAACAATAAGAACACTCCCATATTAGGGAATGTTTACTCAGAAGAATAAGAGTTGTCTCATCCCATTTATAGGGAACACCACCATGAAATATTATTCTTAAATGATCAGAGAACCCCAGGATTTCCCGTGATATTGGAAATTTTCATTTTTTTTCATGCTTACAAAAGGGAATGATAATCTAGTGTTTGATTTGTTTTAAAACTTTTGGGAAAATCATTATTCAAGATTTTAATTCATAGGCTTCTATTATGTGGAATCATAATTAAAATTGATGTAATGGTCCTATGATTGTGTTATGTAAATGCATCATCAGTTTCTGATGATTTTTTTAAAGAAAATTATTAATGGTTTCACAGGCATTTACCCTAGGGGTTTGTAATGGAAATTTATATGTTATACTAAGAAAATCATCTTTGCTGTGGAAATATTTTTGTGATCACATTTAAATTTTTTTTGAATCTTTATAATGAAATCTCAGCTAAATGATTATTTGGTTCCCAATCTTTACATCACCTAGTTACACTGAGAGAGCGTCATATATACACCTCGATAACAATAAATTTTGATTTGATTGAGGAGTAATCTCCTTCAGAAAGAATTCTAGAAGCATGGTAATTGTCAAGGTATGGTTCATGTTATCACCCAATGGAAGGACTCATAGAAATTTGTTATTTCAAAATTAATTGATCACCAAGAAGATTATTTGTTTTGGGTCAGTTAGTGATTGTGGTATTGGGATGTTTAACCGTATATCGACATACTAATAGTAAATACCGAATATGGTGTTCCTTGGATGAGGTCCTTGGACATCAGTTGTTGATTCTATGGTTTCCCTAACCTTTATTTGGGATTATATGATATTTCTAATGGGTAATAATCAATGTGTACTTATTTTAGTATATTACTACATTCATGTAGGGAAAATTCAATGTAATGACTGTTTTGGATAGAGATGTCATATTCAATGTGAGATAGGATTCAATGAGAAATATCAGATAATATATCTAGTATCAGTCCTTTAAAGGGATCTTGATCAACATTTTAAAAGGTATTGTCCATCAATGTCGAGTGTTTTGATTGTTGTTGACTAGAAGTAATTTTACTAGATGTCACCCTCTTTTAGTATGCAATCGATGGGGAACGATTTCTGGTATGTCATCATTATAGGGTGATTTCAGTATAGTTGGAATGGTTTTTCAAGAAATGATGGATCTACCATACATTATGGTTAAGAATAATGAGAAGTGAAATGATAAAATTACAAGGGAGTTATTAAATCAATTATTATGAAGTTGGAGATAATGTGACCCACGGTTTCCCTATTCGAAAAGGAAGAAAATATGGTGGAAAGAACTAAATGAAAGATGATTACTGAGGAGATAATGTGATCATTTTCATGGTTGAAGGAGATCAGGTAATCACACCTCAGTGTTTTAGTTTGGAAAATTAGCATTGTATAGAGTTTTTATTAAATATATACAATTTGGATAACTAATTCTTCTAGGTTCTCTATGTGTTTAGAATTATAGGTAATCCATTTTGAAAAAAAAATCACTAGCAGAGTAGATCATTTATTTTTATTTATCCAAGGGATTATCGGGAAGGATAAGTTTTATGGTAGAGAAATTACATCATATCATGTTTTTGAAGAAGATTAAATGTTAATGTAATATTGAATTTTATTAGTTATTTGAATGTGTAGTTATTTTAACCATGGCATTGGATATAAATTCATCTGATGGGATAGTTTTATATTTTGTTTCAAAACTTGGATAAAGGTATGATGAGTCCCTCTAGTGTTACATTGTGTTTAACGATCACCGAATCTAAAATATCAAAATTGGTGATGTCTGACCTAGGAACACAATTTTACTGAAACAGTGTGACCCATCAGCAAGAATCAGGTGGCCCACATAGTGGGGTTGAGGGTATCACATAGTTTGATCAAATTATGCACACTATGCCACAAAATAATGTGTCCATATGCAGATCATGGAAATCGGTGAAAACTACAGATTGGGGATGGTTCCCAAACCCTGTATATAAACTATACATCCTCCATCAGTAAGCTATATCTTCATCAAGGATGGTGCATGGTTTGGGAAATCATACAGCCAATCCATGAACATCATAAATGTTTTTGGAAATTATGAGATCACCTTACAACCTCAATTATGATCCCTTCTATATTTTCATCTATCTTGTAGGCAACACCTTCCCTTTGGGAGATTTTCATCACCACTCATTCCTTGGAGATATCACTGTCATTAGACCTATCTAGTTTGATAGATATCCCTCAATAATTATTTAGAACCTCATACTTCAAATATTGTTCCATATCATTATCTCCTGCACTATTTTCTTGCAACATAATTCACCATTTTTCTTGTTGTTTTAGATTTATTAAATTTCTCTTGAACCAAACTAAATAAATCATCAATATTATACATGTTGTCATAAGTGGTATATGATATGTATTTTTCATATTTTCCTAAATGTTTCATCATTTTATTTAAGAAAATTATATTTTTAGTGTAAAAAACACACACTATTATGAATATAATTTATAAATTGGATAATTTTTTTTTGGAAAACATTATGTTATGTTGATGTCCTTTTTGAGTGTGGTTGGAGCTCATGAACTCAGCCGGAACCATACCTTTATTTTGGAATCATTTAGGTACATTATGAATTAGATGTCATTGTTGAAGACAAACATATTGGGTATGTTTTTTATTCAAATACTTAATTGAGATTCATTCCTTATCTAAAACCTCATTTATACGGAATGATTTGTTACTTGTGGTATATTTGAATTTCTCAGGATTAATAGATTAACTTTTTTATATAATGTTTTCTAATAAACCCCTTGATTATGTGTTCTAGCATAAAATTTGAAACGTGGAATATATGTTTTTCATTTCACCGTCATATGATACGAGTGTTTTAGAATGGACAATCCTATAAATTTATTGGGATTAACGTTTAAATTATGGTTTAATGTGATAACCTAAATAATTAATTGTATGAGATATGATGGGGAATTATTGATAACATTTCCATTATAATTCTAATATTAAATGGTAAATGGGAATGTCCCTTTGAGAGTACCCTTTTACCATATTGTGGAATTATTACTATCATGTCGTTTTTATTTTCTAATATAATAGATTATATGAAGGATGAATGCCTTGAGAAATACTTGGGTTCCTTCCAAAAAACCATCATGGATGGAATCATTGTGCTTGTCATCATATTCTTTGGTAGATAATGTATACACGGGGGGGGGGGGGGGATACTAGTATGCTTGGATAGCCTCACCATGAGCTATCCTTACCTCATACTATGTTATAATATATCATAAAGGATGTCACATTTGGAATGCTCAATAGATATGTGTCTATAATAGGACTAGAGTGACACTTATTTCCAAACATATTAATAAAAGGTATGAGGTCAGAGGTTGTTGCCCCAAATTAGGTCTACAATGGTACTTTTGATGCCATAAATGGATTTCATTAGATGGAAACTAACAGTAATGAGCACTTACAGGTCTCCTAGTGAGATACATTATTTCCCTATTTTGGCTTGACTCAGATGGATCAAAGTTTACCCCAATTTAATTTTTATTTATTCTTCTATTTTAGTTGTTGTTGATACATTTTCTACCAAGGGATGCGTCAATCAAGTCAAATCACATGCATGGGATTGGTACATCCCAACATACCTGGTTTATGATGTTTATCTATCAAGTCCCCTATATATTATTTTTGTTGGTTTCATATAATTCGGAAAATTATTATTAGTCCAATGTAGGTATAGACATGCCATGATTAATTAAAGAACGTGATCCCAACATGGTTATTTATTTAACATTCAATACATCTTTATTATTGATATACATGTACACTTCTTCTTATATTTGAAATAACTGGATTATTATTTCGCTGACGTTGATGTAGTACTACTAATTATATTTCACACCCTTCATGGGATTATATTTCATTATTATACCCATGAAGATCATATTGGTTTTAGGATGAGGACCCTAGTTTGATTAATTATGTCATGTATTATTCTTGGATGTTTGGATCTCATGACTATGCAAGTACTCATGATTCATCCGGGTTTTGCCTTAGTAATTTTCATTATTTTCTATATTAAATTATTATACCATTCATTCTATGTTTATTTTTTATTATGATTTAATAAGAATACATCAATCTATATTTGGTGTTTCCCACTTTTATTTAGTCATTTTATTAATCCTTGTTTGATATCACGTATCATTAAAAATTTTGTTGTTGTCTATTTTTCCTTATTATCATTATAATGTTCAACTCAAAAGACAATAGTATAGTCTCCCCACAATACCCCCATTATACCCTCAATACTTGTTGGTAGTCTCTTCTATTTATGGATTAACTCTTCAGTCCATGTGGCAATCAGTCCTCCTACTTTATTTATAGGCTCTCTAGCTATGTAGTTACAAAAATAATATAATTTTATGTAAGGTGAAAACGATTATTTTGGTTACTTTTATAGTTATATATCCATGATAAAAAAGTCCATTTACATTATTTCATTTGGGAATAATGTTTCCCTATTTATTTTATTATACAACAATGATTATTAAAGATTCTTCTAAGGCCATGGGTTTTTGGCCGATGACGTTCCATTCATCAACCAATAACTAAGACAAAAAATATTTCAAATTACATTAATTTTACATGGTCGAATTGTACCTTGTTTTATGTCCTACTAAATTATTTAAAATGTCAGACTTCATAGAAATGATTTTCATTGGGACTTTTGTATGAGTAAATCATCGTGTGGGACATTACCCATTGATTCATGGAAAGCAATGATAGATGGATTTAAGTGTGAAGTAATATTATGTGTAAGGTATGTGATGTACCTTAATTTATAATTTCATTTATGTCTCATACTAAATAATTAAACCCATGATATAATCATCAATAGAAAATTCAAGTTCATGGTCAACAAAGAGCTAGTTGAGAATATCAAGGAAATAGATCTATGAATGACATTGAAAAATAAGAATATAAGCTACTAAATTACATACAAAACGTTTTCTACAAATACACCCTAATACTATATATCCTAGTAAACATCTCTTTTGATGACCATATTGGTCTCTGAGAGATGTATCTAAATACATAAAGAAATGGGTCATTATTATCAATGAAATACAAGATTGTTGATGCTTCTGGGATACTATATATACAATTTGGATAACATAAAAAATTATTACACCAGATTCCACATTCCTATTAACAATAAAATGTTTGATTAAAAATAGGAGTGTTGATGATTTTGGTGGCCCCAAATGATAGGTCAGATTGCTTTGTAGGATGCCATGTAAATGTCATATTTTATGTGTTTTAACATGTGTGAATGAAGACCAAAGAGTTCATTTATACCATAAATTCATGTTATATTGGTGAATAAGTTGCGTTAATAACCATTGAGGTGGAATAGATATCCATAATACATACCAATTTGATGTGGATAACTAGATGATAAATCCCTTATACTGATGGACAATTAGAAATAGAGTAATTTATAATTTACGGAAAAAAGTTGATTATAGAAAATATTATATATGTTAGGGAGTAAATATTTTTTTATAATAAGATATGCACTGTGGGTATCCCTCTCTAATAAATTCATTTGTGGTATACTTAAAATGAACTTATGTGTTCAATGATGAGAATGTTTATCCTTGAGAATGCATGTTCTTGAATAAATAAGATGTTTTTTATCCACCAATATATGTATTTAATTATAAATATTTGTTATTGATTCCTTGAAAACATTTTATGAAGAGAGTTTTCCTTAATGAATTGATTATTCTCAGGCATTTTAATGGAAATTTTTTTACCCTATGAAATTTGTATTCAGAGTTTTATTTATATGAAAACCCCACAACTTCAGAACAACGTACTTGTGGAACTTATACCATGTAGAACGTATGTGAATACATAAAAACTCTTTCACTCTATAAATTGGGGAATTTTAATGGTTATACATACTCAACAGAAAAATGACACCATCCTACCATATCTAATTACATGAGCACCATAATGATGATACACTGCATCCCTAGAAGTGATATATCTAATGTAATGTGTGAATAAAACTATAAATATTCATAACATTAATAGAAGAATCAAATATCATCCATTATAATTAAATAAAAACCCAATGAACTATTTCGTGAACATTTTAGCTGATTCACCCACTATATGAATATTACATGGTTGCATTACATCGTCATGGGAAAAATCAATATCATCATTTTTATTGAATCATCATTTATCCATTAGTTGTAACTTAATCATTTATAAAAATATCATAAAAATAATAGGAACTAAACTTGATACTATAAATAATATATACTAGAAAAATATATTTATATGGTAATAATTTCCTTGGTTTTAAAAAAACCCAATTTAAAAATATAAGAAAAATTATGTCAGAAATGAAATGAAAATGTGAAATTATTAAATTTTAATTTGCGTGGTTGGAATTGTGATAATTAAATGTATATAAAAATATATGAAAAGAACATATTTTATTTTATATGTGTATATATATTATAAAATATATATATCAAATTATATATATATATATATATCCATTTATATACACCCAAACACACAAACACTAACACACAATATCTCTCACTCACATGCATAAGAAAATAAACACATGTAATAATATGGATATACTTAAATGATATAAATTTATATTTTCACATTTATATTATTTATATATATAACCTGATTTTCAATGGGTAATTTTTTGATAAATTTATACGATATTTCAGTCGTACTATTATAGCACACAATATATAAAATTAATATTTATTCATGTTTAGAACCTGATTTATAAATATGATATATTTTATTGATTATAAAGCGATTATTCAATCCAACTATATGAATTTCCCTCTAATAAAAAAATTGTCACGACCCGCCCTCGGGGTCCGTGCCGTGATTACCCCAAGCCCGCCTTCCATAGGCCAGGGGCTGGCGACTAGCACCAAGGCGTAAATCCCGGTAAAAAGGGAAGGCATTGCCTTTGAAAAGTAAACACACACCACAGAGTAAACAAGCGGAAAGTAAACACTAAACAAAAGCAGAGTACTACTGAAAGTGCGGAAAAGTAAATGGGCCAGTATACAAACCCAAACTGAAAGTAAAGTACAATTCGAAAGGGAAAACAACAACAGAAAAGTAAAAGCCGCTACTCCGAGCTGTCCACTGGAGATCCCACCTGAAGGGTGAGTACAGATAGCTCCTCTGCTTCACGGGTCCCGTCGTCCGCTCCGAGCACATCCCGCCCAGTGGTCCACCTCCGGGTACCCACTAGTGCAAAAACACTTTTTCGCGTCGGTTTTTTTTAATTTTTAACGTCGGTTATAAACCGACGTCTTTATAGGCGACGTTAAAAATAGAGTTTTCGCGTCGGTTCATAGAAACCGACGCGAAAATTAATTCACTTATGAGCTTCGGCGTCGGTTTTTTATAAAACCGACGCCGAAGCTACATTTAGACATTATTTTCCGCGTCGGTTCATTAAAAAACCGACGCGGAAAATATAGTCGAAGAGGTTTTCCGCGTCGGTTTTTCTAAAAACCGACGCGGAAAACCCTATCGACGTCGGTTTTTAAAAAAACCGACGCCGTAAATAATTTTTTAAAAATATTCGGCGTCGGTTTTTAAAATAACCGACGCCGTAAATTTTTTTTTTTTAAATAAAATACATATATTTTCTCCTCCAAACAAATCGGAACCCTGAAAAAAAATAACGAAGTATACAAAAACAATTAAACAGCTTTAACAGAAGTACTTCAGAAAACTCAAAGTAAAGCAGAATTAAAATACACGTACCTACATGGTGCATTTTCTTAATCTAACCATACTCAGTATCAATCATTGTAAGTTTCCTCCCATAGATAGCCCCAATCCTGTCAAAACAGTAATGAAACTAAGGATATGTGAGTGAAAAAATCAATCCAAGTTATTAGTGCAATGAATAAACATTAAATGAAAATGTGTAATTTATTTGAATCATTCATTTTTTCACAAAGTAAATTACCAAAATGAAATGTTACGACTCCTGATCAAAATTCCAGGAACACTCAGCCGATGCAACCTCTTCCTCACCTCCCCCACTGAAGATGTTGGGGGTGTCTTTTCACCATAGAATCCCCACCACCCCCAACCTCAGGTTTTTATATTTGCTCTGTATAGACGTGCATTACCCATTCACTATTGTTATTTGTTTAAGTTATGGAATAACAGAGAAATAAATTTGAGTGCAAAAAATAGGTTAGAAAATTGAAATCAAATGCAGATTGAAGATACATAAAGAAACATACCTTAAAAATTGACGCCTTCTATTTTATCTTTGTGCAAACCCACTAAGCGCTGTTTCAGGTATTATGTGATATGCTTCTCGGCAATCATTTTTCGATATTTATTTGCATAAAAAATAAAAAGGCCTAGAAGATATTGCTGTGCATTCAAGGGAGACAATTTTTAGTGTTTGTGAATGTTATTTCGCTATACGAATCTCTATGTTCATGATCCATGTACCACCCTACAGATTTGTCACTGTACAGACAAATGATTTTAAGAAATAACAATGAAAAGAAATATAATAACTAATTCTGAATTAAAATACACGTACCTGAAATATACGACATGCTTATTGTTGGTTATTGTTGAAGGATTCATTTGATTATTAGTAGATTCAATAAAACAGTTTTTGCAGAGGCACTTGAGAAAACTCAGTAAATCAGAATTAAAATACACGTACCTGAAATATATGACATGCTCATTGTTTGTTATTGTTGAAGCATTCATTTGATTATTAGTAGGTTCAAACACCTAATATATCATAAGAGTTAGTTTTTTAAACCCATATATAATATTATTTATAAATATTAGTATACATACCTCAAATCTTAATCAGACTTAACAAATAGTCCGCAAAAGTAGATTGAATATGAATCATATCAGATTGAGAATATGACTGTGAATCATTGAATACCTACAATAATATTGAATGATATGAAATTAATAAATAGAAGAAAGTGGATGAAAATATATAAAAAAGTTAATACAACTAACCTTATGAAAATCAGTAGTTTCCCCAGTTGTGATTATCTCGTACATAAATCGTAGAATATAATAACCACATTCAACGCTTCCATTTTGACGATGACACTGCAGTTATAAAACATTTAACTAATAATGAAACCCAATATATAACAAAAATATAAAAACTAATTACCTGTACTTCCACATATTTGATTTTCGTTGGTTTCTTTTCATTTGTAAAATGTTTCCATGAACTGCATTGTTTTATATAAGAACTAATAAAACTTGTGTAAACAATTAAAATTAAACATAACAAACTTCTAAAAATAAAAAAACAACTTACCTGTTTAATAAGTTGGAAAACGTTTTACGCACTTTTCCTAATAAAGAGCAAAACCAATATAAGGTGCATTCATTTGGGCAAAATACACCTAACATCCAATGCCCCCTATAATACAAAAAGGTCATAATTAATGACATTATAATGATCATGAGTTCAAAATTATGTTGATATTCTTACTTATCAACAAATGGCAAAAACCAGCACTGAATCTCTGTTTGTGATAATCTCTCGGATATATATTTAACTTTTTCATCATTTTTCACATGTTTGACTTCCGAGGAAATGTACTCTGGATCTATAAAGCTATAAATGCTTGTAGTTTCATTTTGTAAAAGAATCCTGTATAAATACCTAATTTAAAAAGAAAACATAGTTAGTCAATGACATAACAATATTTTAGTAAAGAAATAGCAATTCAGACGTCAATTTACTTACATGGAAAACAACTGCACCACATTCAGCCCGATCTCTTCAAAATTAACTAAATTCATGATATCTTCTTTCAATATTCTCAATTTATAATTTCTTCCACATATATCGGGCGTCATCCGAAACTCATAGATAAAATTCAAGGAAGAAGAGCACTGAGATAATCTTTTCAACCCAGAAGAAATATCAGAAGTATCTACAGCCGACTGTTTTTGAACATTTTGCTGCATTTGTACAGTTTCTTTTGCTTTCAGATATTCCTATATAAGTTAAATGTCAGAAAACATTATAAGTAATTTGGAATCATTTCTAATTACTAGTTAAAAAAACTCATACCTCATGTGAAATATAACGAAGAAGTGCAGTTGGCCAAAGTAAAAAATGGCCCATGCATTCCCCAACACTGGTGATCTCCGTAGTAGGAAATGGTAGTAGAGCAGTAGGATCTATAATAAA
Organism: Viscum album; assembly: GCA_963277665.1. Taxonomy (NCBI): domain Eukaryota; kingdom Viridiplantae; phylum Streptophyta; class Magnoliopsida; order Santalales; family Viscaceae; genus Viscum; species Viscum album. The sequence continues at coordinate 1,007,087 of CAUJRU010000154.1, forward strand.
AAGTACTGATACTCTAACCTGACCCATCTGCATAGGCTGATGATGTACCAAGTCCCCCAAAAAATACACTTGTCCTAACGCAACAATATGTACACGAGGATCTCCCGCAAACAACTCACAATATAAGGTTTGATCCGATGGAGGAGGTGGAGGCTCAAAGTTAGCAGGTGGGGCAGGGTAGTCAGGGTGAGCAGGCTGAGAAGTCAGAAAAATGAAAAGGGTATATTAGTGTTTAAAATTTTTAACATAGAAAAATTGATTAAAAATTAAATTAAATAATATACCTCAAATGGTTGCGCAGACGGGGCAGGGTAAGCAGATGAGGCAGGGTAGTCCGGGTGAGTTGGCTGAGAATGTTGAAAAATGAAAAAGTTATATCAGTGTTTATAATTTATAAAATAGACAAATTGATGACATTAAATAATATACCTCGGAAGGCTGCCCAGACGGTGTTGGGTAAGCATATGAGGCATGATAGTCTGAGTGAGTAGGCTGAGAATGTTGAAAAATGAAAAAGTTATATCAGTGTTTATAATTTATAGAAAAGAAAAATTGTTAACAGTAAATAATATACCTCGGAAGGATGAGCAGACTGTGACTGTCTTGCCAAGTGTTCTAATAAAGCCTTCTGTACTGCTGCTTGAATTTGATCACCCATAGACCGTTTCATATCCTGCAGCTCTTCTTTTAAGGATTCAATTTCCGGGTCTCTTGGTTGCTTACTCTTACCAAAAACCTTCCGAATACTAACACCCGCCTAATATCCTCTAACACGGCCGGGGTGTTCAGTCTTTCCCAAAGCAGTGGCTAGGATATCCATCCTACCCTCAGGGATAAAAGAGCCCTGTGTCTCTTTCTCCTGAAGTTCATCCTGAAATGAAAAATAAAAAATTCATATTAGTGTTTATAAATTATAAAAAAGGAAAATTGTTAACAAAGAATTAATATTTACTTACAATTCTATCAGCCACTTGATGAGCTTCGTCTGTAAGATATTGTTCATTTTTTTTTCTTCTTGCTCGTTTCCATTTCTCATGGCGAGTGGGAGGAGATGGAGGACCATACTGGACCTCTTCTGAACCACTACTTGATCGAGCTCTTAATGCTTCAAATTTTTCTTCAATAATTTTCTGCTCCAAATACGAGTATCCTCCACGTGATAAAGTATGAGGGTATACGTTTTTCAACTGGATCTCCTGATGAGATCTTCTGGAGGCCTGTTACATAAAAATAAACACATAAGTAATAAGGAAAATATAGCATAAATTTTAAAATATAAAGCAATTACAATACCTGAAATTTCTCTTCCTGGCGACTGTCAACAAATCGCTTCCATGTTTCTTCATCTATATATGGATACTTAAGACATGGGCTTTCAAACCTTCTCTTTCCAAAAACATAATCTTTCGTCAGTTTGTTTTTAAAATCTCTCCATCGAACCGCCGCTAAAGAGAGATGTCTTTTCCTAATTTCTTTGGTTTCCTCAAAATTGAATGTCATCTGTAATTGAAAAAATAAAATATGTCATTTAAACTATATAATATTAAAAAAATGAGATAAAATAAATAAATAAAGATATTTTACCATCACGGCCTCCCAATGCTGTTGCTTCGCCGTCCTGTCCACTGACTTCCAATCAGGATATAAAATACTAATCCTGCAACGGCTCTGCATCGCTATATAACTGACAAACTGAACTGCATTTGGGCCAACTGCATTATTATTATCATCAAAACGGATGTGTAATTTGTTATCATCACGAGCGAGTGATAGTTTTGGTAAACGTGTAATACCACGTTTACCAACTAGAGAACTTGATTTTTCAGTAGTAACTGGAGAAGTCTCCTCCGCCGAGGACGCATCAGTAGTCCTGCAAATATTTTTAATAAATTAACAGTTTTATTTCATTAAATATGTATATTACTGAATATTTAATAATATGTCAAAATAGATATACCTCGGTAACTGCTCATCTCTATCTGTATTTGACATTGCTACTAGAAAGTGTAATGAAATTTTGGGTACCTGCATATCATTAGAAAACTGAATAATTAGAAACAAGGAAATGAAAAATAAATATGTAAAAATAGAGGCATGCATTTGTAAGTTTTAAAAATAGACACAAAATATAAATATTTACCAGAAAAATTAGGAGACTAATTTAGTGTTTTCCCACGTCCCTTCATCATGATCGGTACGTACTGCATGCACTATGTCTGTCTTATATTCATTGTAATCATCTGAAAATTGCATAATAGATGAATAACGCTCATGTAAATCACTAGCATCATCAGAATCATCATCATCACCCAAATGATATCTTTTCCCTTGCAAAACAACTGACCACTGATCATTCGACGGATCAATGACATAAAATACTTGTTTTGCATGTGTCGCCAAGATAAATGGTTCCTCATTGTGATTAAATCTTTTCAAATCAACCAGTTTAAACCCATATTCATCATGTTTCACGCCACTATTACTATCAACCCAATTGCACTTAAAAATAGTGACTCGAATTTTAATATAATCAATTTCCCATATGTCTTCAATAACTCCAAAATATGATGTTGATGCAGAAATTGGGTTTTTATCTTTGGCACTCGAAAAATGCACTGCTTCAGCGAATACCATCACACCACTATTCTGAACGGTACTCTTGTCATCCAGGTTTTTTGTGTAAAATGTGTAGCCATTGATATCAAAACCAGACCAAGTGATCACATTAAAAGATGGTCCCCCTGATAACCACTTCAATGTTTCTGATACAGATATATCTGAGGTGACTTTCTCTTTAAACCATGAAACAAATGTCTTCTTATGCTCAATCATCAACCACTTTTCATTTCTTTTCTGATATCGTAACTTTAATTCAGCAATATGTGAGGATATATATGGTTGAACCTCATCTGTGTTGTTCAAAATGTATAAATGTGCTTGCATCACTTCATCACGTGGAATGAACTTTACCTTTAAGCCTCGAACCCCTCTACCTTCTCTGTCAACTGTCATATGTCGAGATAGAGGGAGACCAATATGCTCCACTTCATTCAAATAATCAGTACAGAACTCAATCACCTCTTCTGATACATATTTTTGAACAATAGAGGCCTCTGGTCGATAAGTATTTTTAACATATCCTTTCAAAATTTTCATATATCTTTCAAAAGGATACATCCATCTTAAATAAACAGGCCCACACATTCTTATCTCACGCACCAAATGAACCAATAGATGAACCATTATATCAAAAAATGTGGGTGGGAAATACATTTCTAGTTGACAAAGAATAAGAGTTGCTTCATTCTCCAACAAATCTAACAAATTTGGATCAACGACTTTGCTACAAATGGATTTAAAGAAATTACATAACCTGATGATTGTCTTCCTGACAGCTTTTGGTAATATACCACGCACTGCTACTGGTAGAATTTGTTGCATTAACACATGGCAATCATGTGATTTCATACCTATTAATTTACAATCCTTCAATGACACAAAATTATTCACATTTGAAGAAAAACCGCTGGGTACTTTAATACCATGAAGACACTGACAAAAATTCATCTTTTCAATCTTGCTTAATGTGTGACAAGCCGGAGGTAAATATGTTCTTTTTCCTTTCACAGCGGGAGCTAACTCCAAACGTATTCGCATTAATATCAAGTCCAATCTAGCATGTAATCCATCTTTTGTCTTTCCTTTTATGTCTAACAAAGTTCCAATCAAACTATCACATATGTTTTTCTCAACATGCATAACATCAATGTTATGTTTTATCTCTAAAAATCTCCAATAAGGTAGTTTGAAAAAAATAGACTGCTTCTTCCAGATATGTTTTTGTAAACCAGAACTTTTTCTCTTTCCAAATGTTGAATCAATATCTTTCACTCTGTCATAATATTCTTCAGCTGACAATGGTTGAGGGGGGAGGTTGAATTCTTGTAAACCGTTAAATGCTTTTCTCAATCTACGATAAGGATGATCAATTCGCAAAAATCTTCGATGTCCCATGTACACTGTCTTTCTTCCATTCTGCAATTGATAATATGAAGTTTGTTCTTCACAAATTGGACATGCTTTATGTCCCTTAACACTATATCCAGATAAGTTTCCATACGCAGGAAAGTCGTTTATAGTGAACATTATCATAGCACGCAAAAGAAAATACTCTTTCTTGTATGCATCGAAAACTGTAACACCTTTCTCCCATAGCAGTTTTAAATCCTCAATCAATGGTGTAAGATACACATCAATATCATTTCCTGGTTGTTTTGGTCCAGAAATCATCAAGCTCATCATAACATATTTTTTCTTCATACATAGATGTGGGGACAAGTTGTAAAGTACCAGCAAAACAGGCCATGAACTATGTTGGCTACTGAGGCTCCGATATGGATTCATTCCATCAGTACACAATCCCATTCTGAGATTTCTAACTTCACTTCCAAAATCATGAAATTTTTTATCAAAACTCTTCCACTGTGGTGAATCGGCAGGGTGACGTAAGTTACCATCAGAAATGCGCTCATCTGAATGCCATCTTAACCTTTTTGCATCATTTGAATTTGCAAATAGACGCTTCAAACGAGGAATAATTGGAAGGTACCAAAATGATTTAGATGGAGTTTTGATTTTGGTACCTAAAAATAAACCAGAATTGAATTATCAGAATTGTTTGAAAAAAATATTGGATGATATCATTGGAAAGTAAAAAAATTGATTTTTCATAAAGTTACATGACATCACCTGAAAATGAATCTGAGTTGACTTTCTCATCCATCTTATAGCGCGATGTTCCACATGTAGGACAACTTGATAAATGTTCATTTTCTTTCCTATACAGTACACAATCATTGGGGCAAGCATGTATCTTTTTATACCCCAATCCCATTGGGCATAATATTTTCTTCGCCTCATAATTGGAATCTGGAAGCCCATTGCCTTCTGGAAGAAGCTATTTTAAAAGCTCACGTAAACTGGAGAAACTTTTATCACTCCACCCATTTTTTGCTTTTAAGTTAACTAATCTCAAAACTGCTGATAACACTGTATATTTACTGCAACCTGGGAATAATGGTTTCTCATAATCTCCATACAATCGTTCAACAGTTGGTGTTTTTTCGATGGTTTCAACACCTAAATCATGAATTAATTCTTCAATACGATCCTCTGCCTCATTATGAATATCGTCATCAACATTGGATGTTGAATTTTCAGTTCTTTCACCATGCAAGATCCAACGTGTATAATTAAGGCTAAAACCATAACAAATGAGATGATCTTTGATTTCTCTGAAGTTTAACTTTCTCATATTTACACACTTCACACATGGACAGAAAATCAAATCAATATTTTGATTATGCCGTTTAGCAAATTCCAAAAAATTGTCAACTCCTCTTTCATATTCACTAGTAGTTCTTCGTAGATAAATCCAATTATGATCCATATTAATACCTGATATCACAATATAATTGATGAATATATTAAAACATAAAAACATTTAAATATCTATCAGATAAATTGTAAACAAAAACATATTACATAAAAACTATTGATAATCAGATAAAAGACATCAGATATGAAACACGTTTACAAATATAGTAAACAGTTAATTTTAATATTATATACATGTGTGTTATATTGAAATACAAGGACAAAATGGTTAAATCAAAGGTTTCATTTTTTGAAAATAAAGTTTCATGATATAAATATTATATGAATGACATACAAGATAATATGATTTCTCACTATGACTACTATTGATCACACTATATTTATTTTTTTATTCATTTGATGTAACATGAATGAATCATGGAAAAATTAATGTGAAAAATAGTGCAATAACTATCCTTATTTAAAACAATGTGTATTAAGAGACATGATACAATTTTTGGTGACTATGATAACTCAACTCCCTCAATCCATGAGTTTTATAATAGGGAACTATGAACATATAAATTCATTATGGAGGGATAAAAATTCCATTGCATATTGTAGGTGACAACTTACACCCCCATCCATGGGTCTATTGCAGCAAAACATGTCAAGGAATGGATCAACATGAAGAGAAATATATTATCCATCCATGAAAGATTAGATCATGAGAATGTTTTATTTGCAGCCTATGACTTAGAGGGAGAAGTAAATCATTTCATGACTATTATTTAGAGGGAGAGAAAGATGAATAAATATAATCAATGGAATGAGATTAGTTTAAGAGGACATTTATTAAAAATGCATGAATCTAACCCCACATACGAAAGTGGAAAGGTATTTTTGAACATTAATAGAGGGATAATGATTATATTATTATCTATGAAGATTACAATACGTTATGATTCTAGTCGTATTATGGACATTGCAAGAAAAATTATTTATTATATAATGGCATGAAAATAATTATTCAAATTTTTTTAACATAATAGATAGTGGTAATTATTCATGTCTTAGTTAAATGATTAGAACCAAAAAGAATTGAGGAATTTGGCATGGTAAATCTCAAGAAGTAATGAAATAACAACAAACTACATGCAAAAATGTGAGTGAATTCATTTAACACAAAAAATTTGAAGTTCAACCCGAATGGAGATGTTAAATCCAAACTGCGACCGGTATAATTACTTCCAAAAACAAACAATATCAAATCTACACCAACAATGATAATACAAACAAAAAATAATGATAAATTACAACTAAAATCTAACCAATAATCAAAATCACGCAAAATAGTGTTATTGATAAAGAAATAAACAATGGGATATAAAACAAGAGATAAATAGGAAGAACACATACCCAAAATCGTGCAGACGACAAAAAACCTTCAACAATGGCCGTTCAAGATCGCAAATCAAGTTCGAAGGTCGTCGGGAGTCCGAAGCGCCACAGCGGAACTCGATTTCGACGGACGAACAAAATGAGGGTTTCTGGCCGTGAATATTTTTAAAAGACTTTTCGCGTCGGTTTTCATTAAAACCGACGCGAAATATATTTTTTTTATGAGTTTCGGCGTCGGTTTTCATGAAAACCGATGCCGAAACATTTTAAAAATTTATTTTCCGCGTCGGTTCTCAGGAAAACCGACGCGAAAGATATTTTTTTTTATGAGTTTCGGCATCGGTTTTCATAAAAACCGACGCCGAAACATTTTTCCGCGTCGGTTCTCAGGATAACCGACGCGGAAAATATGGATACTAATATTTTCCGCGTCGGTTTTCATAAAAACCGACGCGAAAAATCAACACATAATTATTTTTGGCGTCGGTTTTTTGTAAAACCGACGCCAAAAATTCCCCGCATATACTATTCGCGTCGGTTTTTAAAAAACCGACGTTATTACGACGACGTTAAAGCCCGTATTTCCACTAGTGACCGTCCCGCTGTGCAAGCCTCAGCTAAGGTCAACACTGTCCGTCGTCTGCAACCAACACAACGTAGTGCGGGCAAAGCCCGTGCAGGGGTGAGTATAAGCTACTCAGTAGGGACCCCGAGACCCCTGAAGGTCTCTCAAATCCACAAAGGATAAACCACGAAGAAAAGTACAATCACGAAGTAACAACCGACACTGCTTAGGTATATGCCCATACATATAACTATGTCATCAATTCAAATACGCTCCAACCTCCGAGCCCAAGTACAACTCAGTCCACGCAGGAAAGTATATGTATTCCACATAGGAAAGCAAAACATAAACCACACAGGATTGCACAACACAATCCACACAGGAAAGCAACAGGATTCAGCTCACACAGGTATACTTCTTCAAGGACGATAAAGATGATCACTGATCCATCTAAGTCGTCGGACCCACGAAGGATCGATAGGTAACTAACCCCCGCAAAGACCCACACAGGATCGGGCCCACACATGACCTGTAGGCGCTGGCTCACACAGAACCGCTGAGCGCGGACCCACACAGGATCGGGCCCACACAGGACCTGTAGCACTGATCCACGTAGGATCGCTGAGTGCTGTAGTCATCGTCGTCGAATCCACACAGGATCTCTGTACTGTCGTCGTCGAATCCACACAGGATCTCCGTACTGTCGTCGTCGCAGTCACAGTAGCAGTCGTAGCAGTAGTAGCAGTTGTAGCAGTCGCATCCAGCACTAGGGTTCCCGCACACAGCAAGCTCGTTCGGAGGGTCCGCTCCACGAGCCGAGAGGCTGATACATCAACTGTCACGAAGACCAGAGTTGATGTATCCAAAAGTTCCGTATCGTCAACAGGAACTCAAGGCAACAGACGGCGCGTCGATCGGACGCCCGGTCTGAGAATTATTGGCATTTTCGTCTCCGGGGCCTAGTTGGTTTTTAAGTCAAAACCAACCCGACCGTACTCCACCTACGTCCAAACCTCGAGCGGAGTATGCCAAAAGATCCGTCTCACTAAGAGGAACACAACGCGACTGACGGCGCGTCAATCGGACGTTCGTAGCTCAAGATATGAGCGTTTCCGCTCCGAAGGCCCGGTTGGTTTCATGAACGAACCAACCCGGCCGAACTCAAAGTAAACCGAAACCTTGAGTGCGATATACCGAAACGACCGTCTCGATCCAAGGATCGCGTTGCTGCATACGGTTCGTCGTTCAGAGGTCCGAGGCTCAAGATATGGCCAATAGACCGAAACTAGTTCGAAACGGGGGGGTCCGGGTCCGGGCTGACCCGGCCCGACCCCCCCCCCCCCTGGGGCGGCGCGGCGGCGCGGCGGGCTTCGGCGGCCTGGTGCCGCGAGGTGGCTGCACGCGGGGGAACAAACCCCCGCAATTTTGAGGGGCGGCGCGGCCTTTGTGCCGCGCCCGTTTTTTTTTAAACGCCCCCCCCCCCCACGTGGGGGGCCTGATTTGAGCGGAACCGGGGGGCCGGCTGCCCCCCTCCCTTCAATGAACTACCCCCCTCTTAAAGAGGGGGGTTTTGAGGGTTGGCTGGGGGATTAATTCCCCCGGTTTAAAAGGTATCCGGCCGGCCAGCTGGTCGGCCGGTTTTCTCTAATGGGACCGGAAATTCCGGTCCCCCCCCCTTCGGCTTCCGACGCCGGCGGCCCGGCCGCCGGTCTTCTCTTCTGCCGCGGCCCGGAACCTGCCGCGGTCTCCTCGTCCCGCCGCGGCCCGGAACCGGCCGCGGTGTTCGTCGTCCGGCGCGGTGCGACGGCACCGCGCCCCTTTTGCCGTGCCTTGATTTTTTTCAACGCGGCGCGACGGCGTCGCGTTCTTGAAGATTCTACCTCGACGTAGAGCGACGGCGCCACGTAAAATAAAAGCACGATTATCCGCGTGGTGCGACGACACCACGCCACTTGCTTCCACCCGCAAGAATAAACAAGAACGATGGAGGGGGGGTTCGGCCGTGTTCGTGTGGTCCGGCCCCCTCACGTTAAAATAATAACGCAACATAAATAATTCAAGCCACACGTTAGACTTGCTATTCACGATCAAGAATAAAAATAAGGAATCCAAAAAGAAATCAACAACCCCTACCTCGGGTATAAGGTTCGAAGATTGTGAACGTTCCGCGGAAGACGACGTCGCGGAGGTCGGGCGTCGCGGTAGCCGTTCGTCAAATCCGATGACGAAGGGATGCGTTCGAAGAGACATGTCGTTGGCGAAACTTGTACTCCGACGAAGGTTTTCCGAGGAAGAAGTGGCGTCCCCTTCGTTGACACGGTAAACGAAGAATGGAGGTGCGGCGTTCTTCGTCGGAGCTTGAGCATTCTTCGTCAATATGAACTTTCTTCGAGTTCTTCGTCAGAGTTGAAGAAGAAGAAGAGCTCTCCACCTCTCAAGAAGACAAACAAATAACCCAAAATAAAATAAGACAACATCTTATTTTATTATTACAAAACACAATAGAATTTCAAAAGTTGAAATTCAAAAGGATTAACTCCCTTAATTAAATAAGTAACTCAAGTCAATAAATGAGGCATTAAGGGAGTTGGGAGAATTTGAAAGGTTTAGGGGTTTGTGTGGGCCCCACCACACTTAATCCTCCCAAGGGAGGTTAAGTGGGTGTGGGTCCCACTTCCAACCCCCTTTGGTAGGTTTTTAACAAGTTATAATAAAATTTGTTCTATACAAATTTTATTTAACTCAAACTAAAAACCCCAAAATTAACTTTCAACCCGCAACAAACGCAACACCCGAAAAGGTCTCTTTAAGCGAATATCGGCGATACGAGTTCATCGGTGCCCTCGGATTTCAATTCCGAGCACCGGAACAAAAGTTAGGAATTCCCGCTCGTTCGTTCACTGAACGTACCCGAGCCAAACTTCGGAAATTAATTCCGGGCACTCCGGGCCTCAGAATCAGGTGCCGTCTGAAACCGCTCTTTTGTAAAATTCTAAAGAAAATTAAGAAAAAATTTCCCTTAAATTTTACGGGTCTTTACATTACTCCCACCTCAGGGCTTTACGTCCCTGTAAAGATACATCAAAACTAGGGAAACAAATGAGGGTACTGAGCACGCATCTGAGCCTCCCGCTCCCATGTGCTCTCCTGGAGATTCCCGTTCTGCCATCTGATGAGCACAAGAGGAATCGATCACCCACGCAAGACCCGCTCCTGTCGATCCTCTATCTCCACAGGGACCTCCGTAAAATTCACCCCATCGTCAACGTCAAGCTCCCCAAGGTCAATGATGTGCGTCGGGTCGTGCACGTATCTCCTCAGCTAAGATACGTGGAAGACGTCGTGCACCCGGTGAAACTGAGGTGGTAGAGCCAGGCGATAAGCCACCTCACCAATCCTGCTGAGAATCTGGAAGGGTCCGATGAAGCGCGGAGATAACTTGCCGCCTCGGCCAAATCTCCGAATACCACGTCGAGGTGAGACCCGCAAGAAGACGTGGTCGCCATCCTCGAACTCTAGTGGTCTCCGCCTCCTGTCAGCGTATGACTTCTGCGGGCTCTGAGCTGTCCTCATCCGCTCCTGGATGACCTGGACCTTCTCTGTCGTGGCCTGGACCATCTCTGGTCCCACCTGTGCTGACTCCCCAGGGTCTGTCCAGCACAAAGGAGATCTACATGGTCGGCCGTACAACGCCTCGTACGGTGCCATCCCGATGGTGGAGTGGTAGCTGTTCATGTACGCGAACTCCACCAAGGGTATGTGGTTCTCCCAGCTACGACCAAAGTCGAGGACACATGCGCGGAGCATGTCCTCGAGAGTCTGAATGGTCCTCTCCGTCTGACCATCCGTCTGAGGGTGAAAAGCTGTGCTAAGACGTAGCTGCGTACCGAACGCCTCCTGCAACCCCTTCCAAAGCTGGGAAGTAAAGCGGGCATCTCGATCGGAAACGATAGATGATGGCACGCCGTGGAGTCGCACAATCTCCTGAACGTAGAGACGTCCCATGCTCACCACTGAGCCCTGCTCTCTGATGGGTAAGAAGTGTGCCGACTTGGTGAGTCGGTCAACAATCACCCAGATAGAGTCGTGACCTCTGGAAGTGCGTGGAAGTCCAGTCACGAAGTCCATAGATATGCCGTCCCACTTCCACTCCGGAACCTCCAAGGGATGTACCAAGCCTGCTGGTACCTGATGCTCTTCCTTCACCTGCTGACAGGTGAGGCATCGAGAAACGAACTCTGCTACAGCCTTCTTCATACCAGGCCACCAATGCTGTTGTCTGAGGTCCTGGTACATCTTTGCCACTCCAGGATGTACCGCTAAAGGAGAAGTGTGAAACTCTCTCAGTACTTCCTCTCGCAAAGCTACTGGTACCATGGTACGTCCTCTGAAAAGGATGTCGTGCTCTGCTCCAAGGGAGAATCCATCTGGTTCCTGTCCCGAGGATATCTGTGCACGCCGTGTCTCACAGTCAGCGTCACCGCGCTGTGCCTCCCTGACTCGCTGCAGTAGTGGAGGAGTGACTGTGAGAGACTGAAGAAAGGCTGCTCCATCTCTATCCACGAAGGATATCTGCAAAGAGGCTAGCTGCTCCGTCGCCTCCTCAAGTAGCTGAATGCCCGTCCTCCTGCTGAGGGAATCGGCTACTACGTTCCCCTTCCCAGGAGTATAGACTATCTCAAAGTCATAGTCATGGAGGAACTCGAGCCATTGTCACTGTCTCAGGTTCAGGTCCTTCTGCGAGAAGATATACCTGAGACTCTGATGATCGGAAAAGACTGTAAAGCGCTCGCCCATCAGATAGTGTCGCCATGTCTTCAGAGCGAAGACCACTGCTGCTAACTCCAGGTCATGGGTAGCGTAGTTCTGCTCATGCGGCCTCAACTGACGTGATCCATAGGCGATCACGGCCCGCTCCAACATCAGAACACATCCGAGTCCGGTCCCTGATGCATCGCAGTAGACTACGTACCCTACTCCCCCCTCAGGCAACCTCAAGATAGGTGCGCTAGTCAATCTCTGTCTCAGCTCCTGGAAGCTCTGCTGACATCTGTCTGACCACACGAAGGGTTTCCCCTTCTTCGTCAAAGCTGTGAGTGATTCTGCAACTCTAGAGAAGTCTGGCACAAATCTCCGATAGTATCCAGCTAGTCCCAAGAAACTCCGAACCTCAGTCACGCTCCCGGGTGGCTCCCATGCTATCACAGCCTCAATCTTCGCGGGATCCACTGCAACTCCCGCCTCAGAGATAACGTGTCCCAAAAAGTGGACCTCACGTATCCAGAACTGGCACTTCGAGAGCTTACCATAAAGCTGGTGCTCTCGGAGTGTGTCAAGAACAACTCGCAAGTGATAGGCGTGCTCCTCCTCTGTCGTAGAGTAAATTAGAATGTCGTCGATGAAGACCACGACAAACTGATCGAGGTATGGCTGAAAGATCCTGTTCATGAGAGCCATGAACACTGCTGGAGCATTGGTTACACTGAAAGGCATAACCAAGAACTCATAGTGGCCATACCGACATCTGAAGGCCGTCTTCTGCACATCCTCGTCACTGACTCTGAGCTGATGATAGCCTGACCTGAGGTCTATCTTCGAGAACCACCGTGATCCCTTGAGCTGATCAAAGAGGTCATCAATCCTCGGTAGCGGATACTTGTTCCTCACTGTCACCTGGTTCAGGCGACGATAGTCAACACAAAGTCGCAAGCTCCCGTCCGCCTTCTTGGCGAACAATATCGGGGAATCCAAGGGTGAAACACTGGGTCGGATGAATCCCTTGCCCTGAAAGTCCTCCAACTGTACCCGTAGCTCTCGAAGCTCGGCGGGGGCCATCCGATATGCTGGAGTGGATATCGGGGCTGTCCCGGGGTACAAGTCAATATAAAAGTCTACCTCTCTGCGAGGAGGTAGCCCTGGAACGTCGTCAGGAAAAACGTCCGCAAACTGATCCACCACTGCAGGAAAACCAGGACTCCGCACGTCAACTGCTCCAAGGATGAGGCTAGCCAACTGATGAGTGATGGGCTGTCCTCTCCTCCGCGGAAGTCCATCCTGTGCTGCAAAGGCTCCCTTCTCGCCGGTGAAGGTGAACCTGCTCCCGTCGGTGCGTACACATCGCACCTTGCGCCTAAAACAGTCAATCTGTGCATGGACCGTAGACAGCCAATCCATGCCCAAGATGACGTCGTAAGGCCTCGACGCTGCTACAAGAAGATCCCAGCCGAAGCTCTCGCCTACTAGAGTAAGTTCACACTGCCGGCTCCAGTGCGTAATCGTCGAGTCTGCTCCCGTAGGAGTCTCTAGCCGTAAGGATCGAGCCAACGACTCTGTCGGAATCTCCGAGCTCCGAACAAGGGCAGCGGCTATGAAAGAATGACTCGCTCCTGTGTCTATAAGAACTGCAGCAAAGGTGGAATAGACACAGATAGTACCTCGAATCATCTCGGGTGCGCCGTGGTCGTAGGCCTCTGCTGCCTGGAGCTGTGCCTGTCGCTGCCCGCCAGCTCCCTGTGGTCGGGGTGGACCTCCTGGTGGTGGTGGTGGCAGAGCCTCAAAGCGTCGCCCACCACCGGCTGCTCGTCTAGCTCCACTGCCTAGTCCGCCTCCTCCCTGCGGACCGCCACGGTCGACCCTCTGCCTCTGCCTCGGTGGTCCATCAACTGACTGCTGCTCCTCGGCACGGCGGGTCGGGGAGTCACGAGCCATGTGGCCCTGCCCGCCGCACGAGTAGCACTGTCTGCCTCTCGGAAGACTGGCCCCGCGCTGTGTGCCTTGCACTGCTGAGCCAGTGCCCTGAGATCGTCTGCCCGAATATCTGGTCTGTCTGGACCCCTGAGTCATCCGTCGACTGCCTGCCGCAGATGACTCAGCCACGTGCCGCCCTGCGGTGGGTCGCTGCGCTGGTGTAGACTCAGCAAGGAAGCTCTCGATCAGAAGGGCCCGCTCCAGTACTCCTGTCTGAGTCGGTATGCTGAGGGAGATCAGCGATGCCCTGATCTCGTGTCTCAAACCATGCTCAAAGGTCCGGGCCCGGAAGAATGGGTCCCGTACCATATCGGTCGAGTAGCGCGAGAGATCGGTATATCTCGCCGAGTACTGAGCGACCGTCATGCTGCCCTGCCGCAGCTGAAGAAGCTCCGGGATACGCACTGCATGAAGGGTGGCTGGGACGAACTCCGAGCGGAAGAGGCTCTCAAAGTCCGTCCAATGAAGAGATGCCTCATCGTGCACCTGGAGCATCAAGCTCCACCATCGTCCTGCTGCTGCGTGTAATAGGCTCGCAGCGAGGATCACCATGAGGTCTGCTGGTGTCCTCACTAGCCTAAACACTCGTACCACTGCCTCCAGCCAGTCCTCTGCTGCCTGGGGATCCGTCTCCCCACGAAACCTGGGTGGTCGCTGGCGCTGAAACTCATGCAGTGCGCTGAGGCGACGTGCATCGTCAGCGGCTGGTGCTGGAAGCATCGGGAGCTCGGCGGGTAGAGCTACCGCTGGTGCCACTACTGACAAAGGGCCTTGCACCGAGGCCTCGTCGCTCGGTGGGCTATCGTCACGCTCGACTCTCGGAACCCTAGCTGGCTGTCGTCGTGGGGCCATCCTGAAAAGGAAACAGGTGCGCCACGGTCAGAACAGTATACCTAGTGAGCTGATATAAGTAATCACAACGAAAACTTTGAAACACACATGCAATCAATGTTTTCATGCATTAAGTCGGAAATCAGAAGTCAGGGTCCTGGTGTACGGATACGTCGGCCGCCGCACCAACACTGGACTCCCTGGACTGATAACCATACTCAATACTCTAAACATTATTGCTTCACATAGAAAAGATCAGAGTTCGCGGTAGAACCAAACTCCTCTGATACCAATTTGTCACCACCCGCCCTCGGGGTCCGTGCCGTGACTACCCCAAGCCCGCCTTCCATAGGCCAGGTGCTGGCGACTAGCACCAAGGCGTAAATCCCGGTAAAAAGGGAAGGCATTGCCTTTGAAAAGTAAACACACACCATAGAGTAAACAAGAGGAAAGTAAACACTAAACAAAAGCAGAGTACTACTGAAAGTGCGGAAAAGTAAATGGGCCAGTATACAAACCCAAACTGAAAGTAAAGTACAACTCGAAAGGGAAAACAACAACTGAAAAGTAAAAGCCGCTACTCCGAGCTGTCCATTGGAGATCCCACCTGAAGGGTGAGTACAGATAGCTCCTCTGCTTCACGGGTCCCGTCGTCCGCTCCGAGCACATCCCGCCCAGTGGTCCACCTCCGGGTACCGTCCCGCTGTGCAAGCCTTAGCTAAAGTCAACGATGTCCGTCGTCTGCAACCAACACAACGTAGTGCGGGCAAAGCCCGTGCAGGGGTGAGTATAAGCTACTCAGTAGGGACCCTGAGACCCCTGAAGGTCTCTCAAATCCACAAAGGATAAAACACGAAGAAAAGTACAATCACGAAGTAACAACCGACACTGCTTAGGTATATGCCCATACATATACCTATGTCATCAATTCAAATACGCTCCAACCTCCGAGCCCAAGTACAACTCAGTCCATGCAGGAATGTATACGTATTCCACATAGGAAAGCAAAACATAAACCACACAGGATTGCACAACACAATCCACACAGGAAAGAAACAGGATTCAGCTCATACTGGTATACTTCTTCAAGGACGATAAAGATGATCACTGATCCATCTAAGTCGTCGTACCCACGAAGGATCGATAGGTAACTAACCCCCGCAAAGACCCACACAGGATCGGGCCCACACAGGACCTGTAGGCGCAGGCTCACACAGAACCGCTGAGCGCGGACCCACACAGGATCGGGCCCACACAGGACCTGTAGCACTGATCCACGTAGGATCGTTGAGTGCTGTAGTCGTCGTCGTCGAATCCACACAGGATCTCTGTACTGTCGTCGTCGAATCCACACAGGATCTCCGTACTGTCGTCGTCGTAGTCACAGTAGCAGTCGTAGCAGTAGTAGCAGTTGTAGTAGTCACAGCCAGCACTAGGGTTCCCGCACACAGCAAGCTCGTTCGGAGGGTCCGCTCCACGAGCCGAGAGGCTGATACATCAACTGTCACGAAGACCAGAGTTGATGTATCCAAAAGTTCCGTATCGTCAACAGGAACTCAACGCAACAGACGGCGCGTCGATCGGACGCCCGGTCTGAGAGTTATTGGCATTTTCGTCTCCGGGGCCCGGTTGATTTTTAAGGCAAAACCAACCCGACCGTACTCCACCTACGTCCAAACCTCGGGCGGAGTATGCCAAAAGATCCGTCTCACTAAGAGGAACACAACGCGACTGACGGCGCGTCAATCGGACGTCCGTAGCTCAAGATATGAGCGTTTCCGCTCCGAAGGCCCGGTTGGTTTCGTGAACGAACCAACCCGGACGAACTCAATGTAAACCGAAACCTTGAGTGCGATATACCGAAACGACCGTCTCGATCCAAGGATCGCGTTGCCGTAGACGGTTCGTCGTTCGGAGGTCTGAGGCTCAAGATATGGCCAATAGACAGAAACTAGTTCGAAACGGGGGGGTCCGGGTCCGGGCCGACCCGGCGGCGCGGCGGGCCGCGGCGGCCGGGTGCCGCGAGGTGGTTGCACGCGGGGGAACAAACCCCCGCGGTTTTGAGGGGCGGCGCGGCCTTTGTTCCGCGCCCGTTTTTTTTAAAACCCCCCCCCCCCACGTGGGGGGCCTGATTTGAGCGGAACCGGGGGGCCGGCTGCCCCCCTCCCTTCAATGAACCGCCCCCCTCTTAAAGAGGGGGGTTTTGAGGGTTGGCCGGGGGATTAATTCCCCCGGTTTAAAAGGTATCTGGCCGGCCAGCTGGCCGGCCGGTTTTCCCTAACGGGACCGGAAATTCCGGTCCCCCCCCCCTTCGGTTTCCGACGCCGGCGGCCCGGCCGCTGGTCTTCTCTTCTGCCGCGGCCCGGAACCGGTTGCGGTCTTCTCGTACCGCCGCGGCCCGGAACCGGCCGCGGTGTTCGTCGTCCGGCGCGGTGCGACGGCACCACGCCCCTTTCGCCGTTCCTTGATTCCTTTCAACGCGGCGCGACGGCGTCGCGTTCTTGAAGATTCTACCTCGGCGTAGCGCGACAGCGCCGTGTAAAATAAAAGCACGATTATCCGCGTGGTGCGACGACACCATGCCACTTGCTTCCACCCGCAAGAATAAACAAGAACGATGGAGGGGGGGTTCGGCCGTGTTCGTGCGGTCCAGCCCCCTCACGTTAAAATAATAACGCAACTTAAATAATTCAAGCCACACGTTAGACTTGCTATTCACGATCAAGAATAAAAATAAGGAATCCAAAAAGAAATCAACAACCCCTACCTCGGGTATAAGGTTCGAAGATTGTGAACGTTCCGCGGAAGACGACGTCGCGGAGGTCGGGCGTCGCGGTAGCCGTTCGTCAAATCCGATGACGAAGGGATGCGTTCGAAGAGACACGTCGTTGGAGAAACTTGTACGCCGACGAAGGTTGTCTGAGGAAGAAGTGGCGTCCCCTTCGTTGACACGGTAAACGAAGAATGGAGGTGCGGCGTTCTTCGTCGGAGCTTGAGCGTTCTTCGTCAAGATGAAGGTTCTTCGAGTTCTTCGTCAGAGTTGAAGAAGAAGAAGAGCTCTCCACCTCTCAAGAAGACAAACAAATAACCCAAAATAAAATAAGACAACATCTTATTTTATTATTACAAAACACAATAGAATTTCAAAAGTTGAAATTCAAAAGGATTAACTCCCTTAATTAAATAAGTAACTCAAGTCAATAAATGAGGCGTTAAGGGAGTTGGGAGAATTTGAAAGGTTTAGGGGTACGTGTGGGCCCCACCACACTTAATCCTCCCAAGGGAGGTTAAGTGGGTGTGGGTCCCACTTCCAACCCCCTTTGGTAGGTTTTTAACAAGTTATAATAAAATTTGTTCTATACAAATTTTATTTAACTCAAACTAAAAACCCCAAAATTAACTTTCAACCCGCAACAAACGCAACTCCCGAAAAGGTCTCTTTAAGCGAATATCGGCGCTGAGAGTTTATCGGTGCCCTCAGATTTCAATTCCGAGCACCGGAACAAAAGTTAGGAATTCTCGCTCGTTCGTTCACTGAACGTACCCGAGCCAAACTTCGGAAATTAATTACGGGCACTCCGGGCCTCGGAATCAGGTGCCGTCTGAAACCGCGCTTTTGTAAAATTCTAAAGAAAATTAAGAAAAAATTTCCCTTGAATTTTACGGGTCTTTACAAAAATAATAATAATGGATAAATAATTCCAAAATTTTCAGTTGAATATAAATTTGTAGGTAAATAGAACTCATTAATATCATATTCATACACATTATATAAATGACTAGTATTTACCCACCTTTAATATGTATTTATCCTAGTAGTACGTTACATTATATAAGTTCATGTAGACAATTATAGTATTATATTTCAAAATATTATATTTTATAGGAAAATAAAATAGTAATTTGATAATTAAATTCATATTTTTCAGTAATTTATGTTACACATTTAGTTTTCAATTATTATAAATATTAATAATAAAATATAAATACAAAATAAATTTATATAAATTTAAATATATTTCTAATGATATAACAAAATATTATTAATAGTTAATTATTTTAACAACGTCATTAATTATGATTGGATGCATATATATTAATTATTATAATATTGGTGATGATATTTGAATATATAATAAAGATGAATCAAAAATTAGATTTATATTTTTGTAGATTAGACCAGTAGTTGGACCCCCCCTCTGATGAACTTTTCCCTTCATTATTTCATAATAAATCATTACTAGTACCGTGTATATTATAATAAAATATTTTTGGATTTTATATTCATTATTGATATCCTCCACACGTTTTTAAAATACATAAGGATTTTCAGCTTTTTAATCATTGGATATTTGGTTATATTTTAGATCTACATTTTTTATTTTAAAGGCCTATCTATGGATTTATGGCTTTGTGAACTACTCCAAGGACTATACACAATGTCTATGAATTTCAATATGGAATTAATGTAAATTTTTTTCAACCGAATAAATTTTCCAATAGTTCCTGCTACATAACCATGAATTTTAGGATTCGGGGTTATGGGATTTCATTGTCGGAGGGGCCAAGAAGATGAAAATAGAGTCATGTATTTCAATTATATTTTTTCCATATAAATTCATGAAATCTAATTATATCCATAATAGTTATATAAATTTGATATATATTAATATAGTGTTATTGAGAGTTTTAAATTGGTGATTTTCCATTAGTTAAATTCATATGTCTCTTTTGGATAGATTAGATTTGAATTAGGATAATTAAAACATTGTATGGATCAATCTTAAGGCCCCAAATCTGAAGACATGATTAAAACCACCAAAAGGCCTTAAAAATACACTAAAATATTTATATTCTATTTTATATTGTTTAATGATAAAAGATACCCTTATGAAATAAGATCCCTTCTATGTAAAATGAACCATACATACATATAGAATAAAATATTTATTGAAACTAAGAGAAAAATAACTTATACCATATAATCAGTGATTTTTATAAAACAAAAACAAAATTATTCCATTCTAAAATAAAATAATATAGTTTTACTCAATATATAATTTTATAAAATACACCAGACATATCACTCTCCAGGTTAGATGAACACCAATTTAAAATAAAAAATTCCTATATTTTACTCCTTTATAACCAATAAATTTTTATCTTCATAGATATTCACAAGTAAGATGTCATAATAAACACAACTGTATTTTTTAAAAAACATAAAATAAAACCATGAATGAGTAACCCAAAAATTCGGGGTGAGTGGACTGATTGGTAAAATAACAATATTAAATCTTTATCTTAACATAATAAAACTACATCACATTATCAAAATAAGAAATAAGTCAATGATTTATTTAATGGAAAACTAAGCATCCATTCACAAATTAGAATAATATATTAATAAATGAAATAATAATAATAATATATAATATAAAATACATAAGAAAAAATGAAATTTTTTAAAATACGTATTGTATTCATAAGTAAATACATTAAAATAATTTTAATGGTGACTCAATATTATAATGATTACTATGAAAACCTAGAAATGGAAATATAAATTATAAAAGATCATTTAAAATTATAATGAAACATCACTAATTGAGTTTAGTAATACAAAGTATAATTTTTCATTATGATACTCCCCACATTACACATTTTATGTGATAACTTATTTTCCATTTTTTATCCCCTGTGATTTGGTATGTTTATGAGATTATGAAGCATTGGGTTCCTTACTAAGGAAAATAACCTTATTAATATATATATATTTCTTATTTAAATTAATGTATTATATGTATATGTTTTTAAAAGTGATATTTGGGTTCACTACATATTGAGATAAGCTTCATCATAGGGTCATTAAGTTCTCTTATTTAAACATTGACTTTTTGTATATTGGTAAAGATCAACAAAACATCTAAGGGGGTTACACAATGTTTAATTATGAATTTATAGATTCCATGAATGGATATAGGGTTTGAAGGATTTACTTTACATTCAATATGCTCATGATGTGTAATGATAAAAAATAATTTGTTTATAAAAAAGGTAACAAGTGTTTATGTATACATGATCTTAACAGATTACGTGATATAAATTGGGGTTACACACCATGTAATCACCATCAATTAAGTTTTTAGGTTGTTTTACTAGTAATTTATAAATATTTTTTCCTTTAATCTTACATACACTAAACAAAGAGACTCTCATGTGTGATTTTGGATGATTTAAACACTTTTGGATAACTTAGTTCAATGATCGATAATCTGTGTTTTATTGGTTAAAATATCCAATTAATCATTCCTACCCACTAATGAAAATGTAGATTGACCCAAGAGTTTCAATAAATTGGTATAGTCCGTGAATCCATTGGTATTTTTGAACCCATCAATTTCAACAATTATTAGGGTATGAGTCGATGAGATATCCCTATGCCAATAG
Organism: Viscum album; assembly: GCA_963277665.1. Taxonomy (NCBI): domain Eukaryota; kingdom Viridiplantae; phylum Streptophyta; class Magnoliopsida; order Santalales; family Viscaceae; genus Viscum; species Viscum album. The sequence goes on from CAUJRU010000154.1 coordinate 1,028,457, forward strand.
TTCGGTTTGAACCGTTGGTGTACCCCAATTATAATTTAGAGTACCAGAGAGTTAAATGTGAATAATTGGGAAAAATATAATATATTAGTTATAAACTATTATCAAATGGTTAAAAATGTTGGGATAATGCTATACTAATGGTTTGAAACCTTTAGAGATGGATTATGTTAATTGTTCTCATTGAAACGTCGATATATGGGTTGGGATAGATATATCTAAATGGTTTAAAACCATAGGAAAATGTGTTATGAGGGAATAAATCAATACAACTGTACACCTTGAATCGTTTTATTAGGGTGGTTGATAGTTGTTTATCAACTATTATGGAACTATTGGGGTAGACCTCCCCACACTCTCCTTGTAACATCCCACTCCACTAGCCCACTATATTACAACATAACAATTTCTCCTAAAATTACTAGAAAACATGAAAATATGACACAATAATGCAATAACACAGTTTAATGATCAAACAACATACATTCAACACAAAACAATGATATAATTTTTTGTTATTCCTATGAAAATTACAATTCACAAGAAACATCAACATATCACATGAAAGCAATCCTTTTTACCCACAACATCAAAATCCCATCAGACATGAAAAAACCACAACGGTAAAAATAGTTTCACTAACAATTAAAGGAAAATTTGTACATAACACTTTCATAAAAACACATTCACATGTAATTCCCAAGCAATTTTTGCATAATTCATAGAAAAAAAATGTTCAAATGAAATTCTTATAAAAATTTCGTAGGTAAGTGTAGTAGAGGGAACATGTGTTTCTCATTATTATATGAGGGTTTTATTAAAATACTATTGATAGAACTAGTTCAAACTATAATGCATATGGGGAGGATAAGTCTATTAAGTGAGTCGAATATATCTACATAAATGATGAGAAATATTTAGTGAAACGTTTTAATAATGTTTTCAATATATTTTAAGACAAACCTCTAGAAACAATCCAAATAGATTTTCTTTTTTGGAAATTGAATTTTTAACCTAATTGGGCCCATTATTTTTATAAGATATAAAAATTTATTAAAACCTAATTATGTGTTTTACCAGATTCATATCATGGTTTTACCCAATTTTTGGATGTATGTCATAGAATCCTTGTTTTTTTCATAATGATTCAGATATAAATTCAATAATACAAAATCATGTATTAATGTCAATCGTGAAAATACTCATTTAAAAAATAAAATTTGACAAATAACTAAAATTTTTCACTCATCCAAGGAGTAATCATTTATAGGTAATATTATGTCGAGTAGTATTACATAAATGGAAGGGCCTCTAAATATGTGCCATCTCTAGAACACCTTCTAATATATGATTCATGCTTATAGCCTCTTTAGATATCACCTAATTATTTATGGCCTACTTGTTTCACAACCTCTCTTTTGGGGAAATTAAAATGAAGATAAAACCAAAATATAAGTTGAAATAAAAATAAGTATAATATAAAATAAAATCCAAATAATTTTTTTACCCATTTCTATGCCCAAAAATTTTCCATTATTTCATTTTATAGTGTTTCTAGGAGATGTTCCATAGAGAAATGATGCTAGACTATTTGGCAGACATCATTAAAAAACACCTACATTCATGTCCTGGTTTTCCAACCATTTTGTTGTCTCCATTATACTTTAATATCACCTATATATGGAAGTTTCACACTTAACAAATTCATGTATTCTTATTACACTTATCGGTAGAACGATCTATTAGGGTTGAAATAAAAATATTTTATCAATACATATTATAATGAAAATAAATTAGGATAAAAAATTTACTATCATTTTATAAATACAACTAAGGAATTCTAATCAATAGTCATAAATAAATCCTTGAACACTTAAGGAAAACCACCTTGTACAATTGTTGTTGGTTCATATGCATTCTCCCCATGTTCATTAATTGTGTGGTCAATAGTTTAAGAAACAATAATGTTGTTCCCTAGAGAAAGGAAGTTCAAAATAAAAATAAGTTCGCACAATTTGTTGTGAAAATGCATAATAAGGATTTTGAGAATTCTTCATCAAAGAATATATGAAAGGGATGTGAGGAGGCTCTAATGAAAATGGAGTCATAAAAAATGTGGCCAAAATTTCTTTGATATCTTTAAAATCACCTCGGGTTGAAAATGTGTAGTAGATAGTACATCAGGGGGTGGTATGGGTGTGAATGGGCACACTAGTTCCATGTTATTTTAAAACCCACCCACAAATCCATAGGTAGAGCACTAGAAAAAATATTTTGGTCAGTGAGCAACTTGGGCCTTACTGGAGGATGCTGGTTAAATGTTTTAAAAAATTATCCACATAAAATTATATGTCATTGATATATATTTTTGTAATAATATAATCATAATGGGAAATGAATGATGGATTCCTATCTCACTTGTTGGATTATTTTTATCTGCAATCATTTTACATTGTTTCCGAGAAGTGTTTTTTATTTACTACATTTGAAAACTAATATAGAATTAATAATTAATACATAACAAACGGATACAAAAAACAATAAAAAATATTTAGGATGACGTAATTAATAAATATCAGTTGTCAGGGTAAATATATGATACATAGTGATATAATATAAAAAAAATTATTTCAAGTAGGAATAATATCAAAATTGAAGAAATGTCATAGAGAAGTTAATATGTCTATTTAAACATCATTAAGGATGTGAAGTTAGATATTAGTAAAACATTTTGACAGCAATTAATTGATTAAAAGTAATCAATCAATTGTTAAGGATTGAGAATGTCAAAAAATTCATTTTTATTATTGTTTTTTAGCTTCATTATATAAATTTTCAGTTCAATTCCAATATTAAATAGTATGTTGTAATATTTTTGTAATTTTTAGAATAAGAGTATAATATAGGTAAATTTTTATTTTATTTTCATTCATTAATTTTAATTTAGAAGTAAAATTAATTTGGGATAATTGAAAAATTATTTCAAGTTAAATAATGTTAGGAAGTTGGGAAATATAATAAATAATGAGAACCACAATTTGTAAATTCAATATACTTAATCATGGACCACAATTCATAGATGTAGTGTCATAATCAAAACACTTCATCTGTTAAATCTCATGGAAGAGCCACAATTCTAATACATCATCCCCAACCACTAAGTGAAGAATCAAAGAACATGATTCCCTATCATAACCCTTGAAAGATATAAAAGACATATATCTTCTATAATATTAAAATTTTCATGTAATAATGTTTCATGAATCAAATTTTTGATAAAACATTATACACTATGATGTATATGAAAATAATATGGATAAAGAAGTGAGAATCACCACATGTGTAAGAAGAAAATAAAACCAATACATATTATTTAGGTACTTTCACTTTATTTGTCTCCATTAATGTGCTATTAATATATATAGAATTTTTTTGGATATATTTTCCACTAGAAATAAAAATATGAAAAATAAATAAAATTTAGGAAAGTATTTCTATAATTGAATATAGGTGAATTGGATTATATCTTATTATCAATGATATATATGTTTCATCTGACTTGAATATGTTTCATTTTAAAATTGATATATTTCATCCATATTTAATGTATGTTTGATTTTAATATTTTTATGTGGGATTTTCCGCCACATATGTGTCATGAGTTACTATTTTATAATTATAGAAAACATTATATTAAAAATTATATAATTTAATTGTTTCAATATGAACGATATAACATATTTGGTCGATAAATGTGTCATTCTAAAATAATCAAATCATCATAAATCATTGTCGATCTAGGATCCATGCTTCTTCATAGGATGAATGAAGAATTTTATGAGACGAAATATCACTATTGTATCTATTCATTACTATGAAATGGTAAAATTTGGAAGTAATCCATTTTATCAGAATTGACTATAAAATCTAAAGTTGTTATACTAATCTAAAGTATTCTAAACAACAAATAAAAGATTGTGATTCGAGACTAACAATGACATAGATGAGATAATTTTTATTTTCTAAAAGGTTTTTAATTCAATATTTTGATTGGTCTATTGAGCTCCGTTGAATTTAATGTGTGATGAGCAATAAATGGGAAGAATAAGTGTTTCATTTTCATAGTGGGATATGATGAGAATACATTGTATCCATTTTTGGAATATATTATTTCAATATAAATTACATCGAATATCCATATTTTATATCTCTATAAAGATGAATAATTGATAATGCCTATCTGAATAATATATATTTTAAATATATATATCATATAATTTTATAAATTGATTTTTGTGATTTATTTTATGAGGAATATGGGTAGGAAATTTATATTTCTAAAGAATAATAGTCTAAAATATCAACTAGGCAATGAAAATGAGAAATAATAAAAATATATTAGTACATTGGGAATTTCAATAGAGAAAACCATTGGTGAGGAAAAGAGAAATGTATGATTTTGGGACCATGCAAATCCCAAAAATGAGATTTAATGTTAAATTTTTAATGTGGAAAACATATAATGGATATTATGTATTTCACAATATAATATCTGTTTTACTAGTAAAAATGTGTTGAAATAAAATAAATGTAAGGGAAAATGTTCTTGAATATTTTGAAACCAATAATGGTAGCTGAATGAGAATATAAAATAAACAGGTTTGTCTTTATGTCTAATGAATTAGAAATTTAAGTGTCATAAGACAAATTAATTAATTGAAAAAGAACAAATAAATCATGTAATGAAACAATATAATGTAAGAAAAGGATCATTAAAATCGTAACATCAAACAAAGAGGAATGTGTAGATCTATATAATCTATTTATATAGAACATTTTGATAATTAATATACATGATGTCGAGACTGTAAAAATATCAAAATAGTTAAATTCATATACTCTCATGTTATATACTATTTTAATATGTTTCCTTTTTATGATATAGATTATAAAAGTTAATTTTTCATAGAATTGATTCTTGATACATTTATTTAAGTGTAAGATATAAATACCTTGGAAAATGATTCTGTAGTGATGGTTGGAAGGTGAAAAACAGTCACAAAACTAGAGAGATTAATCAATAAGATTGTATCAATTTTCATTGAAATATATTTTTTTTATTTCTGAAGTCTTACAAAAATTATTTTTGGTGAATTATGTGTAGAAATTATTTATCTTCTATTGAATATATGAATTAGAAAATTTATCTAATTTCAGAGTGGTTTATAATGAATACCAATTTAATGTAAATGCTAAATTTATTTTATAACATTATAATCGAGTATATGTTTTACGCAAGATGCATGAAAAAAAGGTTCAATAGTTGAAAAGTGAATTGGAAATATGTACCAATATATTTTATGCTATGTTATATTCTCCCAACATGCTATCTTTGGGGTTTTGAGGAGTGTTGAGAGATTATGAAATTACTCAACATAAATCCTACATGCTGGTAGGAAGATGTTATTTTACGAAATTTTATTTTGATAATTTGTTTGTTCTAAAATGGAATGATTATGTTTATAATGATTTCTTAGTAACATTTTTATAATTCCCCACATAATTTATATTGAATGATGTTTCCCCAACCTAGATAAATCTATTTTTGAGAAATATGTGTAGAAATTTATTAATGGATAAATTATAAAAAATTGTATACATGTAGATGAAAAATGTTAGAGTACAACCTCTAATTTATAGTCGATGTAGTAGTGAAATTTTGAGAAATTAATTTCCCCAGATTTATTGCTAATTATTAGAGAATATAAATAGAAAAATAATTGATATAAATAATTCTAAACCCTATTTATTGAGATTAGAATTAAAAAATATTTTTTGGATACTTCTCGTGTGAAAAACAATTTAAAAAATATTCGTATATATTTTGTATAATAGGTCAAAATTTAAAATTAAAAAATGGATATAATAATGGGGTAGTATATTCCATGGGGAAAAGATATCATATAGAAATAATTCATAGAATGGAATAAATCAGATTATATGAAATAAATTTGAGAGATTTGTTGACTTCTGTGAGAACTAGAAGCTTTATAGACCCACATGTGATTAATTATAGTATATACATACTAGATACAATTGTTACAATGATGTGATAGGGGAATAACATTAGATGAAACCAAAAGACAAAATTAAGGATTCATTATCATCTAATGAAAAAAAGGAGTCGGTTAGAGTCCTACTCTAAAGAAGAATGCTCTGAATGTTCTGAAATACTTCCAACTATTTAAGAGTGTCTGATTATATTTTTTATCACCCTAACCAAAACCAATGGGATAGTGGAAAGAAAGAAACATGAACACAGTCAAACCATATAAAATTTAAGAGGTTAATGACTAGTGGGGAGGGGCTACATAATATCATGGGGAGGATATTCCCACTATACAATGTAAAAACATTGTAAATTTAAGTAATTGGTAATAAATAAATCATTAAATAATAAATAAATTAATATCATTCAGATTATAAGAAAATAAAAATAAAACAAACCCATTAAGAATTAGTATGGCATATTAGGTATAAAAGGCTAAACCATAAAATTATCCAATATATAGGTATTCCAATATAAAACCAGAAGCATATAATCTATGGGCTGTACAAAATCATTTTTATCCAATTGATAATTTACTCAACCACCCATAATGGGTGCCTTTCCCTTCATCAGATCTCTAAAATTGAAATCAACAGAAAAAATGATATTCCATAGTACGTTGTGAGTAAAAAAATTATGATTCCACCACAAATGGACATAAAATTAATTCATAAGATATAAAACCACATTAAATGGAAACAATGGTATTTTATGAAAAAAAGGTATGCTTGCATGATTTGGATTTGAGTTCAATTTATTTATATTTGATTATTTTCAGTGGTTTTTATTTTCATAAAAAATTAGTCTTATATGTCAAATAAAATTCATCATTTTTTTAGTTATAGTTTAAGTGATTCAGTATTTTTTGGTTTGGTAGGATTGAATATAGTTCAATTCAATATTATAAAATTCAACTGAAATATAAATTAAAATAGTAAATATTGAAAATTCCCATGAATTTCAAGATGGATAAAAAATAATTGAATTATATAGTAAGTCAATTTTTATAGAACCATCATTTAAAACCCATGTCGAGCTAAACAACAAGAAATTATAGCGTATGAAAATGAATCAATATATATTGGGATTACATAAATGGGGACAACAAATTTAAATTAAATATTATCTTTTACAGACGAATGTTTTAGTATCGGTGCCATAACATATAAGTCATTGGGTGAAATAGTGTATGACAGGCCAATAACTCAAAATCCACATAAAGAAAAAAACATTCCATACCTCATCATCGAGTTAAAACACATTCATTTCATCAGAGTGAGTCTACCATGAGAGTAATAATCCAATATTAGTATTTTATCAAGTAATACATAATAAGATACATTTTAAAAATAAGGTATACTATCTGACACACATGCTCAACAATCTGTTGTAACTTTTAACACAACAAAATCATGCTGTGTCCCCATGTTATTCCTACATTAAGTGATAAAACATTATAACCCATTGATTATAATTGATATGGATTAAAAATCCACCGAATTAAGACCAAAAGAAAATTCACTAATTTCCTCAAACACAGTGCTAGTTGGAAAACTGAATAATTAAATTATAAATTAATGGTAAACATAATAAAATAAATATTTTATTAATTTATTACAGTAGTATTTCTACCATTTATTTCTAACAAGAATAAAATTATTTTATATGAAATTTTTCTATTTTTTCTCAATTGTATTAAAAAAATCATTCTATGAATCAATGTTTAATATTCCATACAAAAAAAATAGAAATGGTTTTACATATATATAAAATTGCATGAGATGAAATCAGATATATTTGTTTAATTTATAAACATAATGTAGTAATTGAACAAATAATAATTTTAAAAACTATTTCATGTTCCATATATTTCCCTTTATAGATTAATTTTGTCAATTTATATGTTCAAGGAATTCCCCCTATTTGGTGAAATGATGGAAAACTAGGTTTAATTTCCACATAATATTTTTCATCATTTTTGATTTGATTTTTAGGTTTCTTATTCAAATAAATCAAAAACATTGAATTGAAATATATAAATTCTTGAGCCAAGTAAACATTAATGATATATCCTTTCAGAAATTTTTTTTCCAAACATAAGAATTAAATTTAAAAAAGTTTATTTTAGTTTGATACATATAATTAGAAACATCAAGTCCTCCTACAAGTATTTTGGTTAAAATATGGACAATTAGATTCATCTTTCTTGTTAAAGGTGATTGAATAAATATATTTTCTAAAATTCATATAATTAATGTTTCATTTACATAAATTTTTTAGAAAATCAAAAATAGCTTATTACAAGGATCTAAAAATAAATGGAACAACAGAATATTGGACACCCATACAGTTTTGGAAAGAATGATTGATTATTATTTGTAATCAACTCATGCTAATGGACATGAAAATCATGAGTCTTCAAATATTTCAAATTTACCTTTTTTTCTATTGACCCGTTTTTATTTGTTTCATGAATAGACATAAATAACATTTATAATCTCTAGTACTTATAGAAATTGATTTTTTTGCAGTTCTCATCCCATATGAATCACATGAAACATTCATTTTTTTACTGATGGACCAAGAATGAAATCCGTAATTGATGAACCAATCCTCCAAGTATTACTGATTCCATAAATCATCTTTTTTCTTTTCTCAAGACATTTAGAATATTTTAAAGGAAAATATCACTTTTTTTAAAGATGTTTTTTATAAGAAATTATGTAAACAATAGGTTGTCCCACAAAGAAACTCAAAGATGGTACTCCTCCTCTTCAAATTATAACATGGTTTATTAGAATAATTTTTTCTCATTCTTGATTTCATCCAACCATTCGTGAATGGAAAACTAAAATCACATTATTCATTAACATTATCTATTCCATAAATATTTTGAGGTGGAATTTTTGTTCTCTAAGGTGTTGTCAAATATTCGATGATTATTTCTATATGGATAGTTATTTGGAAAAAATTGATGATGTCCCATAATACTTAAAATAGAGTGATATTTCAGACTTCTAGATCATGTGATATTCCTAAAAAATGTGAATTATATTTTTTCCTTCATGATGAATCAATATATCAATGCATAAGCTTGAAAATCATTGATCACCCTCCTAATAACAACACACATATGAAATATGATTTTAAAACATGAATCATATTATCACACACCAACATTTTGAAGATGTGTCATATCATTTATTGTTGATCTCATGTATAATGATAAATCATTTTTTGGATCTAAAGGTACAAATATGATTATACTCATAAAAGTGAAAGGTTTTTTATACACATACCAAGAGGAAGGTAAAAAATTCCAATAAAAACTAGCCAAGTATTGTGAACATTAAGAAGCTGCCAAAATATATTAAAATCATCACATTAAAGACCAGTAACCACATTATGAAAAAATTTTATGAAATTACAATATTGGCCATCATATCTCCTCTATGAAAATCTATATACTGGGTAAACCAACTCATAATTAATCTTATTCCGATTTGTACCATTCTATCATATTTGTATTTATATTTTTTCAGACATGAAAATATTCTAGTGTTTGGGGATCAATGGAACATTCCAAATTACATTATATAGAACAAAATATAGTGTTTAATCTTCTTTTGGCGTCCATTGGGGTGTCCCCGATTTTATTAAATTATTCAATTCTGTTGTTTCCTTTGAGAATAAGCGATAATATTTCAGACCTGAATGGATTTTGTTTTTTTAAACCATGTTTCTCAAGTAACATAATGATATATAGTGGCTTGGGAGAATATATGCATCATTTGGAAGAAATTATTTCAAAATAGTAAGAATGTATTGGATAGTAGTATTCGAAATCTCAAACACTGCTTTCCCAAAAGAAATATGATTAAAAATTCATGATTCTTTATTTTAACACATTGTCGATATAATAGAGTCATTTCATTTTCATTAAATTTGTATATCCTATAACATCATAATTTTCATTAAAATAAGCACGTCTTTCGTATAAAAGTCTTATTGGGTTAGAATTCCTTAGTTCATTTGATGAAAGTTAAATAAAAAATATACATTTAAAAAATTCTCCAATCCAAACTCTTATTTGGTTTATAAGAATGTTGTGATTGCATTTACACCCCATTATGATACCACACTTATAAATGTATTTTAAAACCCTATTAGGTTATATGACAGTAATTTTATTTGCGGCTCGACTAAGGTATTCTAAATAAAATGATACCATGGGCTAGAAATGTTGCAACTATTGGAAGCACTGTCAAATGAAGAATATAAAAATCTCTCCAAAATGTTTTTAATGTCCCTTGAAATCTGCTCAATTCCATAAATCCAAATTTTATCCACTATATAAGAATTAGTTAAATGTTATTATGTATAATAAATTAAATAATATTAATGGCTATTTAAAAATAAATTTAAGGAAATGATTAATCTTCACCTTATAAGAAACCATAACTAGAACACTTTTCACTATAAGAATCCTAATATTAAAAAAATAATATATATATATAATATAAATATAAAACCATGATATTGAATTCCATTGTATCAATGAGAAATATTGTGTAAAATACATCAAGGGTCAAGGATTTAATTATGATTTTTTTTCTTATGGAATATAAATACCTATGGGTGATCTTTAAATGAGATGTTTTATATATTAGAACATAAATCAATAATTATACTCATACCCCCACAGAAAGGATCAACTAATCAATCAAATGATCCAAAATTAACCTCTGACAAACTCCTAACACCATTTACCTCACCTTCTCTATAAAAATTCCATTACATACCACAACCATAAAATTATGTTTATAGATCATAGATATTATTATATATGAATGATTTTTTTGTATTATGTTTTCACATGTCAGATATTCATATAAAATTATTTTCGTTTTATTATTATTATATGATGTCCATGGTCATCTTACATGTTGTTTACATCCAAATAATTCTATAGTATGCATTATATATATATATATTTATAGAATTCCATTTATATATAAATGTTTTTATTACAATGCATATATAATTAGAAATCAATGTTTTCTATATATCATGATAACCCATGTTGGTATATATTCAATTTTATTAAAAAGTACACCTCCATGATCATTGAAAATATTTCACAGATTCCCTATCCGATAGAAGAATACATTTTATGATTGGATGACTAAATTATATATTAGTTGGTTTTCAATTTAGTGTAATTAATTATTAAATTGGATTTTTAGAAATCGTTCTTAATTAAATAAAGTATGATGACCTTCATATCATCAATTATTATCTATTTTTTATAGGTGGATGTTTTCACAATACATTATATATCCACAATAATCTAGATCCCATCACCTATAAGTGATTAAAATATAATAAATAATAGTTCACCTAGGAATTGGAATAGAACTTCATACCACATAACGATGAAACCATCTAATTAGAAAACACTAGTTAATGGTGTAATGATGAAACACTATCTTAACCCTAAATATTGGAGTTTTTTTATAATGGTTCAATAGTTGATTTATCATCTTCACAATAATCTGATTATGAGTGACACTCATGGTGATGGAACATGTTTATTTTATACCTTATTATGTATAAAAAATTATATATGTGATATATTTAAATTATAAAATTATTAAATAATGATTTTAAATATACTAAGATTGAACTTAATATAAAATAAATTTCTAGTATGTAAATTTTATTATGAAGTCATGGGTAATTAATTATGGTCTATACATAAAACTATACAAATATAAAATATAAATAGATAGTTTTCAATAACTAGTACAAAATATAAGTTGAATAAAATATTGAACCAGTCTAGAAATTTAATAGAACTAATCCAAGCCAATTTAAAATGGTCTAAACTAATCAAATAAATACATGAATAAAATATAAAATATCCCAAATCCATCCCCATGATAAAAAAATACATTTCCGAAAAAACAACAATCTACATTGTGTTTTAGTCTGAAAATGAATGTTTGATATAATAATTAAAATATTCGAATATAACTAATTTAATATAGAAGAATAATATACTGAAATTTCCTACATGATCTTATTCCTGGTTTGGAAGATAGGAATGTCCATACTCCTAGAGTTCATATTTTGATTTGGAAGGAAGGTGGGAATACAGAAACAACATTATAGATTATATTCAAATGGATGTGACAATAATTTATATAAAAGGTGACCCAAATATCACTGTAGGTTCTAGAGGGAGGAGGGGAGTTGAGAAAAGAATAATGCTAATTCTTGAGGGGGAGTGGATACCCACACATGCGGCTGCTAGTTCTAGAAAGAAGAGGGGAGACATTTATTCCAATAGTGTTAAAAAAATAGTAAGGAGGATGGGAGGGATCAACATGGTAGGATAAGTGTTATGTTTAGATAAAAATGGGGAGGATAAAATGAATAAGAAGGGTGGTATTTTCGGGGGAGGTGTTCCCATATGTTGGTTAAAATTATTTGTATAGATTGGTTTTCCCAATATTTATTTTTAATCCATATGGATTTTCTCATGAAAAAATAGCATATCCCAATGGTTTAGAAATACCATTGGGAAAGGTGATATTCTATAGCACAAAATTCAAGTAGTGTTGTGTTTTTATTTCCACCAATTGTGGATATTTCATTATTTGTGGTATGGCTTCATATTCACAATCATATTGTTTTTTCTATCATCATTTGGTAGTTTCTTATTAAACCTTTCCTTTTGATGTTTGAGCAATTGGTATCCAGTCCCTATTCTCTAAGATGTATTGTATTTTACTAGTTTGAGGAAGGTGTTTCTATACAATGAGATAATGACATTTTTTTTCTTTTCATTATTTTTAAAATATTATTTTCATTTAATTGCAGTGAGGTATTGTTTTAAAGGATGGATTGGAATAAAATATGTTTTTAAAAGGGTTTTCAATGAAACTAGATTTACATAATTTGGAAATGGCTGCTCAAACACTAAATAATATTGGATTGGATGTTAAAACATTTTATAAAAATATTGTTCTGTATTTAAATAATTTAAATTCAAATTGGTTTATTAGGAAAATTTGGATCATAGGTAATGAGACCGAGTTAGTCTTAGTGTGTTTGACACAAGTAGTAGATAATATTTTCGATATACTCTCAAGGATTTATATTGGTTTAATCAAATTTTATGACATTATAAAATCTTAATTTTTATTTATTCATTGTCCCATTGGGTAGGAACCAATATGTGGTGCTTTTTAAATTATTTATATTTATCACACAGTTGTTTTTATCATGGATTGTAGCTCAACTGTGTTTATATAAGGTTTTATCAAATAGCTTTTAATGATTGGTTATTTCATGAATAAGATATTACTTTCATTCCATTGGATACATGGTTATTATTTCCTATTTTATCACATCAACATGTCATATTTTTTTATTGAGAATATTAATGCCATTTATTAACCCCAAATGTAAAATGAATTATTAATGAATTAGATTTATAAAATCTCATTATAAATATATTTTTGTTTTAAAATATTTAACTACTTCATTATTCTTATTATAACATCTAATGAATTTTGTTTGGTAACCTACTAGTATATTTTTTCACACCATAGTTTTGAAATTGGGTAGTTTTTTATGTTGTATTAAAAGATACAGGTAACAAATAAGAAATCATGTAGTATTTCATCACATCATTTTGAAATTTCATTAATAGTAAGGTGGTGTGGTTATCACCATTGGTCAGAATGATACATCATGGCCTTTCTTTATTCATTCATTTTGGTTTTATCAATTTAAGATTAGTTTTTGTGGAAATATTTTTATATTTTTCATTTATTTATTACTATGGATAATGTATTGATTCATTATATATAGGACCATGATAATTTTTCTTGCTTCACCTCACCATGTGATGGATGGATTGGGTTTATGGTTCGGTTGACTCATATTGTGATGTTACAATTTAGTATCATATGGGAAGGATCATCCCAAAGTGTGTTAACACTTGATGTGTCTATTTGTATTTCTTAGGTGAATAAGATTTAGGACCACTAATGATCAGATTGTAATTTCAAGAAAGGTACATGTCTATCTAACATCTATAATTGATCCTAATTACCATGGGTGTTTAGGGACTTTTACCAGGTGCTAGACACGGTGATTGGATAAATTTGAATTTAATTAATGTGATGTTTATTTAATTAGACCTATCACTTTTGTAAATTCCACAAATTTACATAATCCATTATTACTATAAATGGTTGTTTTATAAATAACTGCATTCATTTTTGGATGTGTTACTAATATTATTTAATGATTATCATGATATTATTAGTAATGATATAGTATATATTTTAAAATGATTCTTAAAACAAATATTATGAATCTGAGAGAGGAATATATGAGATAGGTTGCCCCGGATAATCCTCTAAATGACCCTTCTTTGGTAGAAGTTATTCTTGAGACAGTTTAGAATCAATGTTATGTGGGTGTTGAGAACCCATGACATGTGGTGGATCATATAACTGAGTTTGATAAGAAGAACACACACATTTTTACCTTCAATAAAAGAAAAAAGAAGTATGAGGAGTGTACCGAATGGATTGAATGGATTATCATCTTCATTAAGACTACAATAGATTCAAATTTGGTGTTTTCCACATACTTGTTCGAGGGATTGGAATGATATAGTTGGAATCTATTTTGCACGCTATGTTTCATGAGGACCTTACATGTGTATCCTTTAAAAAAATTTATTATATGTTTTAACATTAATTGTTACATGTGGAAATGACCCGAAAATCATCTTTATTCGATTAGGGGGAGCATACCATTATACATTTTTCTACCCATTTCACTAAGTTTCATCATATATCATTGAAGATCATCACTAATTAGTATCTTAAGGGTGAGAAGATTGAATTGATATTGATGATTGATATTATATTCATGGTAATTATGATGTTATTTTTGAAAATTTTGGAGGTAGTTTACAAGGATACTGTGTATTAGGTAGAAATAGATGGGTAGATAGTTTTTGGTGGTGATTCAGTTGATTTAGTTGTTAACAATTGTGCGCCTTCCGGATAGAAAATGACATGTAAGGGTGCTCGTTTCTATTTAATAATTGTTTTGAGTGAATCCTTTGGGATGTAAAAGAATATTTGATAACATTTAGGGTACTGTATTCATACCAAACCTTTCATTATATAGGATTATTGGAATTTTAAGAATTTTTCAATATCAGGCCATCTGATAAATTATTATGAAAGAATGTCCAAGGGAAATAAGGAAGGACCCGCTATCACCAAGGGTTTATAAATTCATACTAATTAATTCCATCGTGTTGGTAAAAATCCATTTTCCATGGATGATTCTTATTTTTCTATGTTTGAGTTTCTTTTTGAGGATATTATTTGACATTTTTATTCGACTATATATACACAAGAGGTATATAAGGTAAGGCCACCAATTGTTATATCTTTAATTATTATTCCATATTTAATGGTTCTAGACTTATTGGATATATTTTTTTAATAATTTTTGTATATTATAAATGATGGTTTACATATGATTCACGTACTTATAACATATTTATTACTTTTTGGGTATTTAGACACCTTGGGAATGAGGCCCGAACAAGGATTTCAGCTTCCCATGTGTCTGGTGAGGATCTTTAACATAGATATAAAATTGGACTTCATGGGGATTGACAACTAAATATTAATCATGATTATCAACATAGATGGGATGATCAGTGTTAATGACCAAATAAAAATTTTTCATAGTTGGGTATCATTATTTTTTTTGAATATGGTCAATCATGTCGTTCATGGAGAGAGAAACTCTAGATTGGGAAGGCCATGCCATGATATTGTTTTTGTTGGTAATTGCATGTTATTTGTCATAGATGATTCTTGATACAGTTGAGCCTTATGTACGAGTTCACCATCATGAAAAATTGAATGTGTACCCTATGGTCATCCAGAATAATTTTTCTTGTTTACTACCCTAGAGAGTGGTTGGCTATAAAATTGAAATTCTACTAGTATGATGTTATGTTCAACAACATCATTTAAAATGAAACATGATCACTTGTCACAACATAAATTTCATATTATGAAACAAATTTCAAATGGATTTATTCTTCTCATAATTTCATAGTGGCATTCTCATGTCCTCTTTTCTACACATGAAGACAATAATCTCAGACTACATTGTAACCAATAGAAGTTAAATATGGATACCATTAAGAAAAAATATCTTCCTCCTAGGATTGATGATATTTTTCATTATCATGAAGGGGAATGTGGGTTTCCATAGATTTACCAACAGTCAGAGTGCCACTAGTTTAGGGTTTAAGAAGATGATATACACAAAAAGATTCTACATGCCAATATAGTTATTTGTAGTTTCGGGTTATACCATTTCATTGGACTAAAACTCCATCAGTGTTTATGGATTTTATGAAAAATATTTTTCATCAGTTCTTGGGATTTTTTTTGTTGTCTTCATAGATTATATATTGGTGGACTCCATGTCATATGAAGATGGTATAACCAATTTTCATATCATTAATCAGTCATTGAAGGAACAAAATTATTATGGCATGCTCTCGAATTGTGATATATGGATCTAGGAAATGAAAATTTTGAGTCATGTGATATAAAATAGTGGCATTTCTGTAGATTTATAAAAAATATAGGCAGTTTTATACTTAGATAAGCCCATAATTTACTCCGGGATCCTTATATTTATGTATTTATCAATTAAATGTATGTGGTTTGTTTCAAAAAAATTTAATCACACATATTTAATGGATACTTCAAACCATAAGGGTGTAAATATTCAGTGGGATCAAAAATGTAAAATATATTTTGTGGAGATGATGGTGAGGATGAAGTCAACACCCATTTTGATTCTTTCAAAAAATGTTCATGCGATGATGTTTACTACGATATTGTTTGTAAGGGTTTGTGATGTGTTTTAATTTTAGAAAAAATGGTGGCACACATCATCCCAAACTAGTAATTCTATCATAAGATTAATTTTCCTACCCATGACATTGAGTTTTGATCGATAATGCAAGAGTACAAAATTTGGTTTCACAATCTATTTTTGGAGCTGTTTTTAATTTATTCATATCATAAGATAATAAAATATATTTTCACTCAGGGGGATCTATACAGTAATAGATAATCATGGTAGGGTATCTTAAGAATTTTGATATTAATATTTTATACACCCATTAGAATGGGAATGTGATAGATGATACATTGAATAGAAAATTAACAACACAAGTCATTAATGAATATGTTATAGAATGGTCTTTAATGAGTTTTTTTTGTTGGGATGATATTGGTAGTGGAAGGTGTTGTAGGAAAGGTGTTCATGGGATCAATAGAACATGAATCATGTAATAATTTGTGAGTTCTTCTTGAGAAGGTAAAAATCCATGCTCCTTTGCTTTTGTAAAAATTTTTATGGTGGGGATAACTAAAGTTAGTTGTCTTGGTCTCACAGAGGATCTTTATGTCTTCATATTATGATAATTCCATAGTTTTTCATGGGGTATGAGTTTTTACATAGTATACATTGGTCTGGTTTGTTCCAACATCATGGGTCTATCAATATGTTTAACATCATGAGATGTCTTTATTGGTTTATGGGATAATGTGTCTAGTTGGTGATTTAGTATTGCATTGTATTATTTATATGTAAATTATGGTTGAACACTAGAGACCTACATGTTTTTTTGAGCACATATCAATTAAGATATAAAGGTGGGATGACATTTCACTATATTTCATTAATGGTTATCCATGTAATCCAAGTTAGAAGGATGTGGATTGAGTTATCATTGATATAAATATGAAATAATTGCATTTATTTCCTATCATGAAGACGTAGTAGGTGGAAAAACATGGGGACATATATGTGTGAGGAATTGTGATACATCACAAGGTTATTTCTATGGTTGTATCTGATAGGGGCATGACATTCAAATTTACTTTCTAGAAAGGTTTTCATGATAGAATGGGATAATATATTAGATTAATAATGAATTATGGTCCACAAATGGATAGATAGATAGTGATAACTATCCAGGTTCTTTAGGATATGATTTATTTATTTTTTCATAATTATAGAGGATATTGGGAAAAGAATCTTCCTTTGGATGATTTTTTCATTAACAATTGTTATTTGGCAATGATTACGATGACATCGTATAATGATTTGTATTGGAGACCATGTAGATATTACTTATGTTAGGTAGAGTTGGGAGAGATGTCCTTCGTTGGACCATGTACCATTTAAGAGAAGACAAAGATGGCATAGTTGATCTATATGATATTGACAATGGAATAGATTATTTATAAGTCTTATGTGGAAAATCATCATCAGCCACTAGATTTTGTGGCCGTTCATTATTTTATCATTATAGTTTCACCGAAATTGGGAAAACGTTTATTGGGTAGGTAGGGTAAAATGAAACCATATTTTATGGGACACATGAGATCATCAGGTGATTGGGATTGATATCTTATTGGATGGACTATTAATTTGGATTGAATTTTATCCATGATGTATTTTATGTTTCTCCAATAAAGAGGTATATACTAGATTGTTCCTATGTGATTGGATTGATAAATATTGACCATTACAATGACACCATGTTGGTTGAGTAGCCAGTTGTTATTATTTCTCACCAATAGAAATTACAATGTAGTAAAATTATTCCTATAGTCTAGGTACTATAGATGTATATATGAGATATCCATGAGACATGATAGAAGGAGATGTTGAAGATGTAGTAGTTTTCTTCACCTTTTGCAAGTCTATGAATATATGGGATTTTCGGGTACAAAATGAATTTATAGTGGGGAGATTAAAACACTCCATCATTCATCTGAGTAACACCCACAATTATACAATTTTTATCATCTCTTTTTGTGAGTGTTTTCGATGAGATTAGAGATACTGATATTTTTCATTGAAATTTTTTTATAACTCTAATTGATGTTTTTTTTAAATTATTTAGTCTGGGTATATATTTTTCAATGCTTTAGTAGGGTTCCTCCCATGTATTGTGAATTATCAATGTATGGACTTTGATTTTTATGTATAAAACTAGAGTATTGAATGTCTAATTGGAAGTCATATGCCTTTAATGGGGGTAACATGACATGTAATCGTGGCCTGACAGATGACATGAACTGATAAAGGGTTTGATTTATTTACATGATGTGAAACTGGGTGGTGAAGTTTAATGGTAAATAATATATTCTTAATTAAATGTAATTGATTTTTTAGTGTACATGAGAATCATAGATTTTACAATTTCTAATGGGATCACACGATATATATTATTTGAGATTTTGGATTATAGGGTGATACAAGTATGATTTCTTATTTAATTAAACTACACTACACCATTCTACAACTAAAAGCCTCTTAAGGGTGATTTTGGGTGATTCTCTCAGTTTCGATCACTTCACTCAGTGATTTCTCAATAGTGTTATTGGGGTGCATATCTCCAAGAAAGAGTTCCATCCATACCTGCATTCCCATTATCTCATCTATTGAATTGATTGATGTTAGGTTTCATATTCATGATCAAATAGTGGTTTCTATTTATCTAATAAATGTTCATTATCAAAACATTTCTTTTAAAGCCCAATATCTTTTTTGGAGTGACCATTGTCGAAGGAAGCATGGTTCTTACATGTTTCATGTAGGTGATTCTATAAAATTTGATAATGAAAAAAATTTATTTTTAGTAATGGTAAAATAATTATTATTCCTTTGTGATTTGATGTGATATGTTTTCTTAATGGATTTATTTAATGTAATTTTCTTAATGTGGCTTTTATTGGAAAGAAATTTTCTAAAAAATGGAAATTAGATTTTGAACATTGAATAATTTGGATTTTTAATTTGAATATATTTATAAAAATTTGATAATGGTTTTAAAAAAGGTATTTTTACAATTTCAATATTGGGAAAACTGGGTGCATTACAAAATATACATCGGTATCCTTTTTTTTTCACAACTAGCCGGTATCATTTTGGATATCGATGGACCATGGAAGGTTATGGAATTATTTGGAAAAAAATTATGATTTTTTATACTATTGGGTAACTAGAAAAAACAATCCAATAGTATAGGGCCCAATTTGAGAGTCTTTTCCATTTACATTTATTTATCAAATATTTTTATCAAGTACTATCCCTCATAGGTTCTTGAATGATATTGTATCACTTAGCATCACATGATATATTATTTTATGGATATTTGATTACATATTATCTATTGATGCATGAATACGATTACCTATTTTATAAATAATTATTGTTATATTTTTGGTATAGTTAATATGAATGTATTTTATGCATACCAAAAGGAAAATAATTTACAAATGAATTTGTTTTATGAAATTTTTTATGAACTTTATTTATTTTTGAATCATTAACTATATTATTATTATTATTAAAACTTGTATAGAATATATAGTGGAATATTAATGGGCTTTGTGATCGCACACTAATTTTTTCATTCTGTGGATGTAGATATTTTATTGTTTGATACAGTTAATGGAAATGGAATCTAGTAGTATTTCATATTCTCTTTTGGTTTTTTTCCTTTGTAATAGGGTGATTTGGACGTGACCATTGGTAACATGGAGACTTTATGTTATCTCTTTATTCATTCCATCAGTTTTAACTAGTTTCTATTGGGTTTTATGGATCTATTTTTATCTTCTTATTCAACTCAATATTATGGATGTACTTATTGTTTAATAATATTAATAATATTGTTCAGTTTTCATTGTTCACCTAAACATGTGATAGATGAAATAGGTGTATTGTATAGTTGACAAAAAATTCTCTATTACACACACAATATACCTATTAAGAAATTTGAAAAAAAAATTGTATTATATGACCATAATTTCTTTGTTAAAGTTCACTTATCTAAATATAATAGTATAACCCCCTGATTCCATATAACAAAAATCCAAAAATGGGATATAGAATTATAAAATATTAATAAGAAATATGTGACCTTTTTCATTGATATAAAAAGACAACACATTGTTGATTAAATGAATAGGTAAAATCCTTATAAAAACTCTCTTGGGAATTAGTTCTAAAACATAACAGACAGAGGTAAACAAAATACAAAGAAAATTTATTAAAATTCACACCTAGTCATTATTATGAAAACCATTATTTATAAAAAATAACATAATATAAACCCATCTAAATATGTAATATTTATTTTAAAACATAAAATGATTAATATACTAAATAAATAGAAAAAATTAATTTATAATAATAATTATATGAAAAACATTAAACATTTATCATAATTAATTAAAAGATATTATAATATTTTGTAGCCACCACTCTAGATGATAATTTCATTGGGCTTATAGAATCCATTTATTCAATGAAAATTAATGTATAATAAAACAAAAATTTCACCCATGAGTCATTATTTACTGTGAAATTTTTATAAAATAAGATAATACAAATATATAGTATATTCCTCAGGTCATGTGTATGTTTAAAACAAACCCCATTCCAATGGCCATAACCCATTTTATTTCATACAATTACTATATATAATTCATTTAATGTTTACAAAATAATGACTGAAGTATAGATCCAATGATAACGTGTCATTACCATACATAACACTCTTGTTTTAGGTGTTAGACCAAGAGGAGGAAATTGGATAATATTCATATTATTAAACTTAAAAAAAATTAATATCAGCCCAGGCCTAGAGAAATATTATATTTCCCATATAAATTCATATATTTTATGAATGTTAAAATTATAGACTTTATGAAACCAATAACCTTTCAAACACATTTTATTAATTAAAAAAATTTATAAAATAGAATATATTAAATAATATAATTATATTATCACTAATTTAAAATTGAAATTTACCAATTGTTTTACTAATCCCTCATCACACATGATTTATTTAAAGAGAAAAAATGATGAAAGATGAGAAAATACCAATGATTCATAATAGTATAGAATCCAAAATATCTAGTCTAATTTCTCTCCCATTACCATAAAATTATCCCACTATAAATTTGTCTCCCCCACTATACACATCTAATTAAATTAATAATCCTCCATCACAATAATTTAATACTTGAACCAAAAAATAATATCAGCCCATTACTCTAGTTATATAAATGTATACAATCATTAGAAAGATTATATTATCCCAATCATATAACTATGTATAAAATTCTAGTAAATACTTATTCAATCATCCAATATATGTCATTCCATAATTACTCACTTTTAATCACTTAAATATCCTAATTTGGACAAAAATTAATGATATATAAAAAATACAATATTTTACTATCATAACTCCATGAAAACCCTAAAATTAATTATTTGGAGATAATTCATAATCTGACAATGCCCAATTGTTTTTAATTATATTGTAAAATTATTTTCTAATACATATTAATTATCATATAAAACATTAATTTAACATCACATCACTAATAGATATGTTAATATTATTAAATAATAATCCACATAATAAATAATTACCTGAATAATGATATTATAAATATCAATACCATTATTGTTAGTGGTCATGTCCTTGTGGATTTACCGATGTCAATATTCTAAATAGAGAGGTGCTCGATGGAGGATAGAAGGAGGTATGGGGGACTTCATATTTTAAAATATAAAATTATGGGAGTATTTTATATCATTAAATGTTTCATGATGTGAAATACAGTTTAATTATTTTTAATATACTATGGTTTGGAAAATATATAATGTCATGGGGAAATGCGTTTTTCATGAAAATCCAATTGTGAGGATTACATGATGTGAAATGGTATTAGATTTCATCTAATTACCTAATGATGTACAATTTAGAAATATTTCCAACAACTTGGGTTGGGTAACATATGGCTACAACATCTCTCTCCTTACTCAAAACAACCCATCAACCCACTCATCAATATTTTGGGGATTCTTTCATTATGGATTGATTCTATGCTATAATCTTCATTCATTGGTTACTCGGGTTGATCCAGGGTTTTTCCATCATTTTATAGCAGTTTACACCAGTTTTATGTCTTGTATCTCCCTTTCATCATCCCATTTTATGAGGTATGATCTCATATATTTCTAATGTGGTTCTTTATTGTTTTTTGGTGAGGTTGTGTAGTGACATACTTGGGTGGTTTCAGTTCTCACAGGAGGGGTGATCATGAATTGATTGTGTGGTCTGTTCTTATGAGATGAACGTCGATGAAATTTTGAGGTTGGGGATTTAATGTTTCACTTTCAACGTGAAATCATAGAGTTATCATTTTTATCCCTTTAGATCATAATTAAATAAGTCTAATATTTATTATAATAATATAAAATAATTTATATTGATCACATGGATATGTTTTCTTATAGTGATAAAAATTTCCCAACTGTTTTTCTAGATAGTGTGATATCTATGCATTTAATAGATTAGTATGTTATTCTGGAAGAGAATTTGGAAAAAAATGTGAAAACATAAGTAATTCATAATTAATGGGATAAATGATTAAAGGGGACTCTATCAAGAATCAACTTATTATTGATGTAGATTTGTTTATAATCATATTGATACATATATCTATCATTAATTGACTTAGTTAATGAACGTGAAGAATTTTTATGATTGATAATAAAAAAACATAAATCATATTAAATATACAATAAAAATAATTTTTTATCATATAATATATCTTGCTTCGTAGGACACAAATATTTAAAACGTATGATAATGAATCAGTTATTTCAATATGAAATATGAACTAGTTGTGCGATAAAACAAAATTCATTTATATGGATTCAGTAGACAATTATCTTATAAGGGCCACACGTATTGTGCTTTGAAATGGTGAGTGATAATTGTTTTTGAAGGATGGATTCCATGATTTGATGCAAATATCATTATTTATGATTGTTTCCTATCAATTTTAAAATGATGTGAGCATGGAGGGTTATTGTGGTTTAATGGGTGGGGACCCTTGGTTGTAACATGATCTCGGATGGGTGAGACAATATATCTATTGTAGTATGTGAGGGACTTATGAATAGATAATGTGGTATTACATGAAACCTAGAGTTGGGAGATACATCATCTTATGCATGTTGGTGAAGGGGATGACACCATAGATGGAAAAACAATTTGAAGCAGGTCATTCAAGTTAATATGAAATCATGAATCTTATTGAATATCTTGTTTGGCCGATGGCCCGAGAGCTTCTTCATCTGATTTCTTTTCTCACACTAATAGAGGAGGATAGATGTACTTTATTTCTTACCATGATTGGTTGCTTTTTAGGTTTTAATTGTTTACCTCATAACATGTAGGTAATGTTGATAATAAATGAGGAAATGATTAACCCATGGGGATGGAGGTTGCTCGGATGCTATGATTAGGATGAAATTCAATGATGTCGTGGACTCAAAATTCTTATACCTATACGACATGGATCATTATTGTGATGCTAATGTAATTTATTTTGTAAAATATTAATGGTTAATTAATGTATTATTAATTAATTAACGTAAAAGTTAATGAAAAAGAATAAAATAACATAATGTTGATCATTATATAGTTGTGTGGTTTTGGGATATCTTGTCTTGGTAGTTTTAGCTGGGAGTCCTAAATACATTAGACAAAATTTAGTTTGATATTTATGTATTCCAAAAGTTTTGTTCTAAGTTATATTATATCTTGTATATTTTGGGTTTCTATACGCTACTATAACCTATTGGTTAGGGAAACAGATAGCCCAAGGATTCTAAACCTTAGATGTGTTTTTATAATCATCCTACTTGGATTATATATGAAATACTACACTCTTTATGACCATTATCTTCTCTTTGTAGTCAATTGTGATGTTATGAATGATATTTAGATTTCCCCAACTACGTGTGTAGAGGAATTTAATGTCTTGTGGTTATTTTTCAGACTATTATTCTTGGAATTGATTCATAAGAACTACTGTAGGTATAACGTGTAAAAGCTGTGATGGCTTGAGGATCATTACTTGGTGTGTGGGATGCAATTGCTTTAGGTATAATACTCAATGTATTATACACATTATGAGGATTTTGGTGGCTCCCTAAAACTACTCAGATTCAACTGGTTACATGTATATGGGGGTGTGTTCCACAAGGTTTAGGTTGTGGTTCTTTGGCCTGGTGTATATGTACAATAATTATGGGGATAGATGGCCATAACGTGTGATATTGGGATAGAGACGTAAACTAGTGGTAAAGTGGTTGTGGTATATCCTTTCTATTCATTACTATATTATATTTTGTTTATGAAAACATTGGTGACAATATCCATGGTGAGGTTGGAAACATAGTATACCTATATTGGTGATGAGTTAGTTTGACATGTTGTTCACTGTGATTTATTATACTTTTTTTACATATTTCATGACATCCTCTAGGGAGAATCCTACTAATTATACTATTAGACACATCCTATTTATATAAAAAGTATTTTTAGGTTAGTTGAAGCGGGTTGGCGATTGTTCTTGTTATTATTATCATGGGGATTTTGTAGTAGCTGTTTGAGCTTTGCGGTCGCTTTTGTCATTACTTTCTATTGGTACATGAAGATTTCCCTTTCAGTTTTAGTAGTATTTTCATGACATTATATATGTGTACTTTGGATTATTATTTTATATTCATTTACATGAAATAGTTTTTTGGTGTCCATTTTTATCCATCTCCCACTTATGTTTTTTAGTGGCTAATGTCTAACAACATTGTTGTTATTATAGCATTATTGGTAGTCGCCATCCTAGGCCCCCTCGAAAGCGATATTGGTGTGTAACTATCTTTATTATCTTATTTACGGTCCATAAGTGGTATGATTTGTGGGAAAGGGTTCATGATAGAGAGGTATCATATCCTCTAGTTGAGGGATAAGATGGAGTATAGAACTTGTAATAGATAAGGTTTCATGGTATTGTAGTGGAATAGTGTTTACTATGATTAGCATGCATAGTAATCATGGGATATCAGCTTCGATGTGGGTATTTATGGATCGTTTATATTTTTTCATGGAAACTTGATATTAAAACATCTATTAAACAATGTGATACTTTCTACTGGGTAGGTACCTAGGAATGTATCATGCATTATTATTCTTATGTATGTGCTTAAATTTGTAATATGTGTTATATGTTATTCTAAAATGATGAAAATAAAACAATAAATCAATTTTATAGCTATCCATTTTTTATCATTAGTATCTATATAAATTTTTTCTTATGTAGCCATAGATATAGGTCGACATCCTCTTCATGATTTTCAAAGAATATGTCCAATAGGTTGTGCAATAAGATCCCAATATAGTAGATGTCGAAAATGATGAAACATAAATAACGACACAATGGGAGTTTTAGAAGAATAGACTATAGAGGTATGAGAGCACCGTTTTAGATGCGATAATTATATACTTATTAGAGGAGGTTTACAGAGAAATCATGTCAATCCAATCACAGATGGGGAAATATAATGCCATTGGATGTTACGATGTAGTGTGGTTCAGTGTTGTAGTGGTGGTTCATCTTCCTCGGAGATCCCGATGAGAAACATGTCTCGTCAATTAAATCCAAAAACAAGTTTATATCACAAATTAATTCTCTTACAACAAAGGAGACTTGTCCCCAAGGGCTACATACCCTTCCATTGGGGATTTATTGTGTGAGAGAGTTTATGAAACATTTAATTTACCTTCTATGAAATGCTGCAGACCTATTACCTTATTGGAGGCCAAGGAAAGTCATTTCGAGGATTATTTTCATCTGGATATCAAATTTTAGGTCATCAAATTTATTTTTGAAGATGTATATTAAGGTTTTAAATGTATTATAGGTCATCTGGAAGATGATAGATAGTACAAGATCCCCATGAGTGGGTTGTCTTCACGATTTCTCATGATATGTGGACGTGGTCTGGGGATCCTAGCTATCAGCCTAAGATAGCTCTGGATCATCAATGGGTAGGTCCCAACCCTCATTTTACCATTTCCCTGGGGTATACGAAACTCATACATATGCTAAGGGATCAAATTCTTGTTTTTGATTTTTTATATGGTGGTCGATGTTATCATCAATTATAATGCCCATCCTTTATGAGCAATTAGTGTATGAAAGTTAATCTACATTAGGTTACTGTATAATGATTGTTTCATTTAAGGAAAAAATTAAGGGTTTCTCTACATTTATATCATCAGAGGGTAGATAGGGAAATAAAAATGATAAAAATGGGATCATCCACATCATCCAAGAATAGAGAATAACCATGGAGGTGCTCATTAACATGGTTAGAAAGGCTATGGGGAAGTTTCAAGTCAGCACCATTATTTTAAATTACCGGCACAAGGCAGGACATACATTGTTCGAGGTACATTTTTCATATTTCAGACAATTTTTTATGCCTTGTTTTATCCAATAAATACTCACTTCTATGGATCCCCTTTTCATATACATTTTTTTGGACATGATGTCATGATTCTTCCAGTTACATTGGAGTTTCCTACTTTAGTTGTAGATCAATATAAATTCTATGATGTATGTTGAAACTGTGAGCTAGTGATGGGCTTGCACCACTTTTGGGGATATTTCATTTTTTTACGGATACATCCATATGACTTCAACCTCATTAGGGATTAGTTTTAATTGATTTAGTCGATTACATATTTCTTTAGGAGGTCGGTTCTTTTCTTCAATGATGATGGATTTCCAACATTGTTTGATGGCTTGTGAGAACTACATATGAGATAAAGGCTTATTTCATACATGTGACACATAATACAGGAATTGATTCGTAGTTCATCATATGTTCTGTTGTTTTTGTTTCCCCGGTTTGTAGAAGTGACACCTAATGTCTTTCTATATGAGGTTATAGAGTTACACTCTTGATGAGAGATTATGTTCAGGATAAAAAAACATCCAGGGGTTTCTCATATCTCATATTATATATATATATATTTCATCTAATATTATGCAATCTATGTGTTAATTTTTTTGATTAATTGTTAGTTGTGGTGTTTTTTCAGTGTGTCACTATGGGTTTAATCGCTGTTTTTGAAAAAATTGATGATGACATTTTGTGGTTTTGTATCAATTTTCGCCACCTTAACAATGTGACAGTGAAGAAAAATTACCAACATTCAATGATTGATAATTTATTCAATCGACTGATGGTTGAAACATGGTTCTCAAATATCAATAATTGGTTAGGAAATATTCCGATGTGTGTTGAGGATTAAGATATCCTGAATATCTCCTTCAAGAGTCATTATTGGAATTACGATTTTATTGTGATCTTGGTCGGTGGAATGAATTCTCTTGATATGTTCATGGGGTTAAGGAATTTTGGGTTCTTTTAGTTTCTATTTATGTTCAAATTGGTTTTCATTAATGACATCTTTTTGTAATTCATGCATGAGGATGAGCATGTAGTTCATATGCGTGCTATTTTGGGAGTTCTTCATCCTAATTAGTTGATTGTGAATTTCATGAAGTGTGAGTTTTGGACCGAGATTCCCATATCATGGGAAAATTTATATCACAACATGGATTATTTATGGATCTATTAAAGATATAATTACATGTGTGTTGTGTATCCTCCTAGACAGTGCCAAAGGTGTGAGGTTTCTATGGTCTTGCATGCTGTTACATGAGGTTCATAGCCGACTTCTCCCAGGTTGCAACCCCAATGATCATGTTGATCCAAGAGGATCAGAAGTTCATGTGGAATAATAGGTGTTTGAAATATTTTATGTATCTGAATTAAATGGTGTTCAATTCTAGAATTAAATTTCTTCTAGCTAAAGGAGATCAGTTTTTTTGTTTTCATAGATGCTTTATATCTTTAGTAGTGTTGTGTTCTGAGGCGGTAAACATATGTACGTTCTTATATGTCTCTTATTTAAGTCATAATGAGAATAACTATGCCACCTATGATCTTGAGTTGTAATTGACGGTGTCTTCCCTGATGTTTTGGAGACATTACCTCCTCAGTAAGTATTTTGTAGTCTTCACTAATGATAAGATCCTAATAAATGTTTTCTACCAACATGACTTAAACATGAATCAACATTATAGTGTGGAGTTCAAACTGGATTATGACTTCAATATTCGGTATAAACTTATAAATTTGAATTTTGTTTCTGATACGTGGTGTATGAAGTCCTGTAGTGATACATCTTTTCATTCTAGTGATTCTTTGAGGGTGATTAGTGAAATTTCATAAATGAATATAGATATGTTATAAGACATGTGATGAGGTTTTCATTTCTAGATGATAGTAAAGTCAACTCTTATATAGATGGTGGAGTAAAACATGTTGAGGGATCTTAAGGTGGAGTATTTGAGGGAATTAATGGTTTGTGCTGTGTCCCCTAATGGTTGAATTGAGGAGGAAAACAATGTATATTGTTTCCAGGAATGTTTTTTTTCATTGGTGATGCTTGAGATGATTCTATAAGAGTTATATAGTTAACATTTTGTGGTACATCATAGCATGTGAAATATTTATTGATATTTTAGTGATCAATTTTGGACTCCTAGTTTGAATCATGATTTTACAATGTTTAGGTCTTAATGTTTGGTCTACCATAAGGCAAAGGATAAACACCATGTTCTCAGTGGTTTGATATAGTCACTAGATGTTCCTCAGTAGACGTGGGAGGAAATATTAATAGAATTATTTACCATTTTACCATATATAAGGTAGAAAATGAATCTATATTGGTGTTGTGTATTGATTGATTAAATGATTCCAATTCATAGTGACCAAGGAATCCATTCAAGTTGAGTTTTTGTCAAGGATGTTTCAGGATGAGGTGGTGATACTCCACATAGTCCCGAGGATGAAAATTTCTAATAGATAGCCTTGTTTTACCTCCTTTGTGTAGAGAGGTCTCAAACACGATTTTGGTTTTTTGCCATGCCTTAAAACTTATATTCATATTCATATGGATAGTAAACCAAAAGATACCATCTATTTTTTTAAAGATATGTTTCACTCATCTGTCATTGATTTAGGATGTTTGGGCATGTGGCACCAGCCCTTGGTATAGTTCATATTAAAAAACTGTTTTCAATCCTAAATTTTTATGGTGATGTTTGAATCCCTGTATGGATAAAAATTTCATTTATCAAATGTGTTAGACTATGATCTGAGAGACAATAATTACCATGTTGTAATAGGGACATAATACAACAAAGCTGTTTTAAGTGATTCCTGAGAGGTTTTTTGTAAGGGAATTATCATCAGATATCAGATTATAATCATAGGAAGATACCTATAATGTTCAACATTACTGACGAAGTGTTCTTGAAGGTGACTCCCCATGATGGGCATTGAAGGATTGGTCATGCGAGTAATTTTTCTCCATGATTAGATTGATCATTTGATGTGTCGTCTTGTGTTAGAGATGTGGTGTATCAAGAGGCACACCAACCATATATGATCTGGATACATAATTTTTTTTTCAGGTTTGGAATTTCGGTCATTATCATTATGACCCCTCAAAAAAAAATTATTTGGGAAGAATTATGATTACGATGATGAAAAATTATAGGAGAGAACATTTGAGATCAAAGACCACAATAGGAAGGTGGTGCGTGGGAATCTTATCCCATCAATTCATTTCTTGTGGTGACATAGTGGTGTGGAGGAGTGTACCTAGGAACATGAGTTGCACACACACTCTCACTACCCCAATATATTTATTTTTTCCCATATTTTGTAATTATGATCATATTATGGTAGCAGTAGTTATTATGGAATGTTTTATGAATCGTTCGTTTATTTATTTTTGAGGCTAACTCCCAACCCATGGGTGGAGAAGATGTGTGAGGTAAGCCACATAAATTCCATGTTTATATTATTGTGTGTATATGGGTATAATAGCCCACTACTTGTGGTGATGTTTAAGCCAGTATTTCATCTACTCACCATGTTGATAATCTTCTACATAGATAACATATCCAATATCCAAAATCATATATTTTTGAAACCCCTCTTAAAAATACATCTTCTCATGTCAAAATACACTCAAACTAAAGAACCTCGAATACTGAAATAGGGGACATTCTCAACCTAGTTACAAGAAAAGTGGATCATTACCCAACAAGAACGGACCACTGTTTTTATCCCAATCCATTTCCTCAGGCTCCAAAAAAATCAGAACTCCTTCTGTGACCGCAAAACATCCCTAGATATCCACTATTATTGTTCCCAATCTACATCCCAAAAAAATAGAAAGACTCAAATTTATTACTACCATGGAAAACTCGAGGCATAGAACAATCAATAGTCTATGATATGCTTTCCATAACTACAAACCAGGACATGAAATTGCTAATTATCAGATTACCTAACACTCAAAATCACGAATGGCTACCCAGACAACATTTTTTGAAGAACAATTCTAGGATTCCATCGGATCATACACCCTAACCAATCTGTTATAATGAAATTATTATGTTCTCAATCCAATGGGAATGAAACTAGTGTGAGGCATAAAATATATCTCAGGGTGAATTATTCATCCAAATGAACATCAGAGTAATAAAATAAAAAAATAGAGAACACATCACAATATAGAATTATATGATAAATATTAAAACCCAAATACATTTCCAGATCGATATACAATGAAAATTAAACTCAAAAAAATCTATAAATGAAAAAAAAAACTAGAAATGAAAACAATAGAATCTCATTATGATTCCTTAGTCACCACCATCCATATTTTTAGTCCAATTGATAGGTATAACTAAAAAAATTGAGCTTGAACCCATACACCATCATTGGTATACTAACACTGAGAGGCTCATGTGTGTTGTGGAAAAAACAACATAATATATATGTAACATATCTCTTATACATTTACATTCCCAAAAAAAATTATAAAATAATTGGTCAGAAATAATTTTAGAAATTAGATATTCATCACTTTATAGAACCAAACAAATATTTGATAAAATTCCATCATAGACACACGCACACACAAGTTTCCTTTTAATAAAATTTTACATTACAAAACCAAGTTCAAAACCGAATCCGAAATACAAATCCAAACCATATGATTAGAAAATGATATTCCAAATATAAAGGGAACAAAATATAAGGCATAAAATAGTTTGGATAATAATAAACCTGCCCCCAAAGTAAAATAGAAAATTGAGATAGTTAGTCATAGAATTTTAATAAACTTCTGTTGAATAAATCATAGGATGTACTTAGATCCCTATCATATTTAACAATATGTTTCATCTCTATAGTCAATAAATAACTGTGAACTCTAAAATTAAAAATTTAGAGGAACATCCCTTCTGTTCTCACTGAAAATCAAGGGGTACCAACCTATCTGGGTGAATCATAAACCATCACTATACCCTATATATGTCACCATGAATCATATTATAATAGTACATGGTTAATTAGAAGGTCATAAAATGCATAAAACAAACTAATATCCAATATAAGACAATGTGAATGACTATCCCACTATCTAACACGACTTATATGGTGATCCTTTCATTAGAGGTTATACCATTGAGGTTACCATCACGCATCAAACCATTCAAATGTTCCAACTAGGCATACACTTCATGTTACCTAAAAACCATTTTCCCTGAACATCCCAAAGTATCAATCAAGTCATTATTATTTGAATAAAAATCAATTTACAATCAATTTCTGATACTCTGTGGTAATATTAAATATTATCGAATGGTTCCAACTGGGCCTCCATTATCACTCAGTTACTAAACTACATATCATAGTGCCAAACATGAAAATATTTTGAAATAATATTTTAACAACAATCACATTCATTTTAAATACATGTAACCATTTAAAAACAAATGGTACATAGTATAACCATTCATAGGGATGAGGGTAATAAATAATTTAGGAAATGGGGTAATATGTTTTGAATCCTTCTTCATGTAAATATTCTATGAATTAACATTTTCATGTTTTAACACATCCATATGTACCCCCGATGCACATACTACTGTGACAACATCCAATAAAACCCTCATGGTAAACCACTGTGGAGGAATGTATTTTAGTTATAGAACCATAAATAACATTACAATCATTTATGGTGGTCCAAAAAATAATAATCAATACATAATAAGGCTTCAAAAAATCCACAAGAAAGATCAATTCAGAAATATAGCCAACTAAATATTCCTAACTAAGTATAAACACAACCAAAAAAACATATTCACAATTAAAATATAAAGATCATTTTATTAAACACCTAAAGATAATACATACATATGCATAATATTGGAAATAATTTGAAAACACACATTCATCAAATATAAACTTTAGAAATAAAAAAACACTAACATGCTACAAGAATGATTATATGATAGAAAAATCAATTATGGAAAGATCAAGCACCAAAAAAAGTGCTGAAAAATAATATAATGGAGTAACCTACCTCAATGATGTTGTGGTTTGACAATACCAAAAATAAGGAAAAACCATAATTGTGATACAATCCACACACCCTATATTTGAAAAATCACAAGCTACACATCAACCCTAGCCTCTATGATTTGTCTAAGAGAGAAACCACCAAGAGGAAAACAACCTATATAAAAATGAGGAACTAATAGTGGAAAGGGAGAATATAAATAAATTGATTAAAAATAAATGGTAAATATACCATGAAACATTTTAATGGATCCAATGGTTGATGGAGAGAAAGTAATGAGGGGTTTTAAGAGAACCCTGGTGTTCCTAGGTCAATAAAGTTGATGGGGGGATTAATTTAGGGTAAAAATGCGGGATGAAAAAGAGGAAATTCCATATTTTTAATTAAATGGAAACCTCAAATTGTTTAAAAACATAGTTTACCATAATGTACATGAATCGTGAACACCATAATATGGAGAAGCTATGCCCACATGGTTTTGGTCACCCATTTTGGGAAACAATGACCCAACAATGAGAAACATTTATCTCAAACTATATAGAATCCCTTTAAGATTATTGCATGATTTCTTCTAAACATGTGTGAGAGTTGAAGTCTTCCCTCAAAATCAATAAAAGCTGCATTATTACCCCTGGTCCATGTGCTATTTAACCTAAACAATTCCAAAATTGTAAACATGTCACAAAACAATAGAAAAGATAAAAAACTCAAAAAAATCCATCACGAAACTCAACCAAACCCTCATTTCAATGATCTGACACTTTCGAAAGAACAAAGAAAAATTAAAACAATGATCAGGGTAATAAAACCATATATACCCATACATGAAATTAGAGTGACTCATCTACACAATACAAAGGATTCATGGGAGAATTCACAATCCTCTACACCCATCTTTGAGGATCGTATATACACTAATGTTATAAATGAAAAATTAGATCAGAAACACATCCACATTTCAAATAGATATAATTAGTAAACAAATTTTGCAGTTCAAGGATACAAGTAAATCACTATCGAATAAACAGAATCTTGTTGGAAAATCATATAAACATTTTGAATGTATCGTTGGAGGGATCCCATATTTTATAGTCATAGTCCATATCATGTGAATCCACCAAACCAAAGGATTTAACCAAAATGATATGGGTCATTAAAGGATATTAATATTTTGATAGTATGCTGAAAATATAATTCTACTAAATTGTTGTTTTATTTAGGTCCTCAACATATATCAATGGCAGCCCAACATCGAAGAAAAATAAGTTGTTGTAATGGTCCTATAAGAGACATTACTACCAACAACATCCATGGTCCTAATAATAAATCATTCAATGAATTATTTTTATGTTCCCATTCTATGATCGATAATGAGAAACCATATATTGATGATCGTCATGAAAACTCTCTTCAGGGATATATGTTCAAACTGCAAATAGGTCATCCTAATTTCATTTTCAAGCCTAATAGTAATCCCTAGTTTATATGATGTGTGATCTCTCCCTATGGCCAGAAATTATGTCAGTATCATAGAACTACGCATGATAGGGTTCATTATGAATGTTCTCCCAACAATGATTTTTCATATCGACATGAATATCCTCTCTTTATAGAATCAATTATGATTAAACCCATGTATCACAAGGGGCATGGGGAGGTAAGAAAATGCATTTAAAATTAAATATCATTGAAAATGATGTTATTTTTCAACTAGATGATAACCCATGTTAAATATAAATCTAGAATGCACATTTTTATCATATTCCTTCCAAAACAGCATAATAGATTCCTATAAATCCAATTGTCTACTACAAATTAACTAGGAAATGTCATGTTAGGGAACATCATGTGGGTGAGTTTCAAATAGATAATATAGAGAATAATGATCTTATGTGTAATTATCATGATAAATATAATATAATAATAAAATTTTCCCTTTATATAATCTACAATATATAATTCTAGAGTTTTTTTATAAGAATGCCTATATAACAATTTCCTGATTTTATTGATTGATGATATTTATATAAAATTTAATATTTTCCTTTTAATTGATATAAATGTTGTGTCATGATTATATGTAAAAAACATAGCTAAATATTTATTTATTCTATCAAAATTTATGCATCATGAAATTAAGAAAGAAACATTATGGTCATAAATTTACATGTATTAATTCTTTGAGAAATTTATGGATGTTATTAGCAACTTCCCCATCAAAAGTCTATGTCAAGGAATGTGGAAATCAGGTTGTATTGAATTTCAACATTATCATAAATTATCAAAGCACACTAGATGTGACATTAGGGAATTTTATTTCCTTTTGGAATCAATTAAAAGCATATCCAACCCATATAAGATGGTGTGATCATTTGAAATAAACTTGACCAAATATCCAAAATCATCAGGATAAATTATAGTTAGCCATTGAATGAATCCTTCACATTGAATACAAAAAGAACAAGGAATAATCTGGCTGAAATAATATTAATCATTGAGTAATAGTGAAATCATCATATGAATTTATTTTACATGTATATTATACATTGAAACTAACTCATTCTCGAACAAAAATAAAGAAGATATAAAGACGATATGTAAAAGATAAAATACTAGAAATTTTATTGTTTATTTAGACAATTGCAATGTGGTATTTTTACAATAGTAAATATGTTGAAGGCCTCCAAAAATGTCATGAAAATACTCAGTAATGTAACAGGAATAGACCTTACCCTACGATATGGGAGAATTCTTACTAGAATATCTTCAACTAATATCTGTAATTTGCCATCTATGAGAAACATAATAGAGTAACTCCCCAATGTTAGTATCATCATGTAACACAATGAACTCATATTAGGGAGAATATAAATTTATTATGTTTTTAAATAGTGTTTATTGAATAGTTCATCTATTATGGAGTGTTATAGGTTTGAGGAATAATTTTTTTATAAATAGTACTAAAATTGGGGGTTGTTTTCAATTTTTATTTAAAAATAAAATGCCTTAATTTAAATAATATAATAATTAAAAAAGATGGTTTTTGAAAAACTGAGAAAAAAGGTTCATTTTTCCTTCACAATACACGTTTAAACTTCATCATTAAAATATATTAATTATATCATGATATAAACTTTTTATATAAATTAATTTCAATTATTATTTTCTATAAATAATCAATATCTATTATTATTAAATCATGAAACAAAATAAAAATTATATAAAAAGGTACAATTATTTTTTATGGTATAAAAACATCAATACAAAAATCAAATATTCAATAATTTAGTAGTATTGTGTTGTATATTCGATAAGACACAAGTCATTCACTAAAAACATCACATTGATAGATTATAGGTAATGTGCTTTCAATTCGATTGAATAAAACAATGAAATGAAATATGACATAAAGTATGATAATTCAGAATGATTTTTTTTTTCAAACACAGAATACATTAAACTAGTAGAAATTACATTATCAAATCTCCCATTACGATATGTGTATCTCTATATCAATGGATTTCCACTGTTTATCCAACCATTAAGTAGAGGTGGATTCTTGGGTTCATCTACTTCATATTTTTTTATCTCCGTATAATGATATGGAGATCAAGAACCTAAAAGTGTATGAGGGGACTCTAATGGAATGGAAAACATTTTTTACATCATTCCTTGGTCAAACATTAAATTATGTTCCCAATAATCCCATTTATATTTAAAATGATATGTACTTTTGTGAGCCACATATATTTATATAGAACATGGTCCATGGGTTTTGTGGGGTATAATTTCCTATCTCACTTTGAAGAAAACAATAATGATATATAATGATATGTTTAATATCCCTTTTTCAATTATGGTTTCCATTTAATGTAAAAAAATGGTATATATTTAGCTTATATATTTTTTTATTCATGGAAATTCATTTCTTGTACAGAATGGTTCGTTTTGGAACAAAAATGTATGAATTAGAATTTTTTGTATTAAAAATAGTTGTATTTCAATAAATATTAGATCATCCGAGAAGATTTAACCATAATTGGATTCATGAATTATATAACGTGTCTATTTGAGTACAAATATATGCTTGGAATCCTACCCAGTTTGGACTATTTTCTATCTACGCCATCTAATTCCCCCAAAATTACCACTACTAACAACATAATCATCAATCCTAGTGAACTTAAATTTTTAATTAACAATAAAAATAAACATATTTAATCAAAAAATAATTTAAATTTTTTCTTTTATGTTATAACATTAAATTTATTTATTTAATATAATGTTTTAAGGGAAAAAATAATGAACCATGGGGTGATCTAACCCCCAGAATTAAATAATTTTATTATTGGTAAATGTCACATTTTTGGAATAATATGGATGGATATAGTATAAAATTCAAAAATATTTTACATTGAGTGAATATGTATTCATTATAGTAATCTAATCAATGAAAAAATCATAAAATTATTTTTTCTAACTGATCATGGAAAAAGATGTCTCATAAAATTTTATCAGAAAAAAATTCAAGGAGATGTATTATATTTTTTAATGAATGAAAAACAATGTGTAAAATATGAAAATAAATCACCCCACATGTCTATATATTAAAACCATTCCTAGTTGTATTTCCGAAATATTAACCAGAAAATACAGAGTGTTTCTAAAATATTTATCCTAGAATTGTTTTTGACCATACGAATCCTACTTATTTTACAATAAAATATCAAGACATGATAAATTAATAATATCAAAAATCTAAACCATTATATAATAACCTATATATCTCTATATATTTTATGTCTCATCACTCCCCTAATTATTTAATAATAATTTTTCTTCTTTGGTTTTTTTGGTTTTATATATTTAAATAATACAATAGTTAGATAAAATGTACACACATGATGATAATTTTGGTTCCATGATGAAAATGATCAGTTAGGGAAATGATATAATTAATGTTAATTTTGGAAAACTATGAATAATTAAATTTACAAATATATTGCATCATTTATGAAAGATAAGTTCACACTTCATGGTTCGATTTAATGACGATTATATATGTTAAATGAGATAAATAGACTATGAAAATATCACATAGAATGTATATGTAATATCAATGAATTCATATACATACAACCATTTATGACATCATTAACTAACTAATATACTAAAAAATCACACATTAATTATAAATTCATCGAAAAACACACATTCAATCAGTGACTGATTTTTTCAATAAATAATTAAACATAATGAAACATGGAAATTAATCCTGAATTTCCTATAATTTACATGATTTGGAAGGAATAACAAATCTTTATAAGAACCCAAAAATGAGAATGGGAGAGTTAAAAATACTATATATTAATCAGAATTTTGAAACGAAAAATGGTGAGGCCAATCCTATTGAACATAAAAATGTGGGGAAAAGTATAAATAGTATATAAAAATCCAGAAAAAGGAAAACGATGATATTTGATATGAAATACTAACAACATGAAAAATGTACCCATAATACACATGTATACCTTATAGTTTCCTCGCTCTATGAAAAAGAAATTTGGGAAATTAGGATAAAACCTATTGGGTGTCAGAGATAAGTCACTATAGAAAGGTGGGGATCCTTTTTTGGTGGGCCTAAGGATGGGTTGAAGGGTGTTTTTCAACCATATCCCATTTAGAGTAAATGTTTGTTTTGTTTCATAATTTTGACTTGTAGAAAGAAAATAGATAAACATTATAAACAATTTGTGGGACAACCATATCGAAACAAAGCTTACCTATTTGAAAATTTTGAAAAAAAATAAAAAGGAATACCATTTTCCCACTATGGAATTGAGGAATAAAGATGATATGGTCATGGGAATCATTGGTTCACTCTTATATATCTATCTGTCCTCAAATTAATCTCTATTAATTTCCATTCTTGCATGAATCTACAAATTCCATTAAAAATCAATAATATAATTTTTATAATTACATAGTTTAATGGACCAGTAAGAATGGTTCTTTATCTCAATAGGGTGGTGACAAATGATTCAATATAATTCAATAAGGCGACATTCCAATTGGTGTATTGGATGTAGTTTGAAATTCTTATAACGAATCATCACATATATAAATGATATATTTTATGTTGGTTTTATCCATTTTTAAAGAAGTGATTTAACCAATCTATTTGAATCATCATCTTGAACATGTTTTTGAGAGGAATATTAAATAGAAATATGATACCCATCCCCATTATGAGGAAAAAGTGATTTCATTTTTTAAATGTAGAAGTGAAAAAATTGTTCTCATATGATAAACATATAAAATATAACTCTATATAAAATTTTCATTTTAAAAAATTACACAATTTTTCAGATTCAACATACCTTGTGTATCATGTATCTACCAAATTTGACCTGAAATCTACTTCTAAATGAA
Source organism: Viscum album (assembly GCA_963277665.1). Taxonomy (NCBI): domain Eukaryota; kingdom Viridiplantae; phylum Streptophyta; class Magnoliopsida; order Santalales; family Viscaceae; genus Viscum; species Viscum album. The sequence continues at coordinate 1,068,539 of CAUJRU010000154.1, forward strand.
TCTACAATTTATCAAATAAATGAGGAAATGTTCCCATAAATTTAATTAAAATATCATAAAACATTTCATTAATGAGGATAGGTTTTTTTAATTATATTTCTTTTATATACATTCCCTATAAATATAAAATGAGTACAACATTGAAAAAATTATGGGTATCTAGAAATACAGTTATCCAGAATTGGCTTGAATCATGTGTCACGACCCGTCCTCGGGGTCCGTGCCATGACTACCCCAAGCCCACCTTCCATAGGCCAGGGGCTGACCACTAGCACCAAGGCGTAAATCCCAACAAAAGGGAAGGCATTTCCTTTGAAAAGTAAATAAGCACCACAGAGTAAGCAAGCGGAAAAGTAAACACTAAGTAAAAATTGTACAAGCTGTGCTGAATGTAAAAGGGGTCGGAAATACATGCCCAACTGTAAAGTACAACTGAAAGGAAAAACAGCAACCGAAAGGAAAAGTCGCAGCGTCGAGCCGTCCTCTGGAAGTCCCATATGAAGGGTGGGTACAGATAGCCTCCACTGCTCCTCGTGTCCACCTGACTGCTCCGAGTACGTCCCGCTCAGTGGTCCACCTCCAGGTACCGTCCTGCTCCGCAAGCCTCCACCACGCTTCCGCTGCGCTGTCCGTCGTCTGCAACCAACACAATGTAGTGCGGGCATAGCCCGTGCAGGGGTGAGTATAAGCTACTCAGTAGGGACCCCGAGACCCCCGAAGGTCTCCCGAAATCCACAAAGGATAAGCCACAAAGGAAAGATACAATCACGAAGTAACATCTGACACGGCTTAGGTATATGCCCATACATATACCTAAGTCATCAATTCCTGTTCGGCTCCAACGTCCGAGCCCAAGAACAACCCAGTCCACACAGGAAAGCAAACATATACCCACACAGGATATCTCAACACAATCCACAATGGAGAGCAAAAAGTAAATCCACACAGGATAGCTCAACATAATCCACAATGGAGAGAAAACAGTAAATCCACACAGGATAGCTAAACACAATCCACAAAGGAGAGTAAACAGTAAATCCAAACAGGATATCTCAACACAATCCACAATGGAGAGTAACACAGGATTCAGCTCACGCAGGTATACTTCTTCGAATGATGATAAAGATGATCAGATATAGATACTGAATCATCTAAGCTGGGACTCACATAGGATACAAGAACAGTTGTCTTCATTGATTCATCTATACTGGGACCCACATAGGATACAATACTAGTATTGAATCATCTAAGCTGGGACCCACATAGGATACGAGACCAGCACGGCTGGGACCCACATAGGATACAAAACCAGCACTCTTCATTGATTCATCTATACTGGGACCCACATAGGACACAAGACTAGTATTGAATCATCTGAGCTGGGACCCACATAGGATACAAGACCAGCACGGCTAGGACCCACATAGGATACAAGACAAGCTGTCTTCATTGATTCATCTATACTGGGACCCACATAGGATACAAGACAAGTATTGAATCATCTAAGCTGGGACCCACATAGGATACAAGACCAGCACGGCTGGGACCCACATAGGATACAAGACCAGCTGTCTTCATTGATTCATCTATACTGGGACCCACATAGGATACAAGACCAGTATTGAATCAGCTAAGCTGGAACCCACATAGGATACAAGACCAGCACGGCTGGGACCGACATATGATATAAGACCAGTTGTCTTCATTGATTCATCTCTACTGGGACCCACATAGGATACAAGACTAGTATTGAATCATCTAAGCTGGGACCCACATATGATACAAGACCAGCACGACTGGGACCCACATAGGATACAAGACCAGTACTCTTCATCGTCGCAGTCCACTGAGGATTTCTGCACTGTTGTCGTCGTCGAAGTAGCAATCGCAGCCAGCTCTAGGGTTCCCGCACACAGCAAGCTCGTTCGGGAGGGTCCGCTCCACGATCCGAGAGGCCGATACATCCACTATCACAAAGTTCGAAGTTGATGTATCAAAAAGTTCCATATCGCCAACAGGAACTCAACGTCATAGACGGCGCGTCGATCGGACGCCCGGTCTGAGAGTTATTGCCTTTTTCATCCCAGGGGCCCGGTTGATTTTTAAGGCAAAACCAACCCGACTGTACTCCAACTGCGTCCAAACCTCTGGTGGAGTATTCCAAAAGATCCATATCACATAGAGGAATTCAACGAAGCTGACGGCACGTCAATCAAACATCGGTAGCTCAAGATATGACTGTTTCCGCTCCGAGGGCCCTGTTGGTTTCGTGTACGAACCAACCCGTCCAAACTCAAAGTATTCCGAAACCTTGAGTGCGATATACTGAAACAACCGCCTCGATCCAAGGATCGTGTTTCCGCTGACGGCGAGTCGTTTCGAGGCCCGTAGCTCATGTTACGGGCATTTGAACAAAAACCGTCCGAAGACGGGGGGTCCGGGCCCGGGCCGACCCGGCCCGACCCCCCCTGGGTCGGCCGAACCAGGTCAACCCGGTCCGACCTGGTCCGGCCTGCCCGGCTCCGCTCGGCCGCCGGGGCGGGGGGGAGCCGCCACCCCCGCGTGACACCCCTGCGGCACCCGCGTGGTGTCTCCCTGGACAGCCGAGCGACGCGGGGGGGGGGGGGGGGGGGGGGGGGGGAGCCGCGGCCCCCGCGTGACAACCCCGAGGCACCCGCGGGGTGTCGCTCGGACAACCGGAGGCAGCTTCAGCCGCGTCCCGCGCACGCCGGACCCGCGCGGCCGCGGGTCCGCGAGTGCCGCCGCCGCGGCGGCCTTGTCCGGCGGCGCACCGGGGCACTGCCGCTCCCAGATGCCGGTGCCGTAGCGCCGGTGACCCGCGCCGCCAGTGGTTTCCGCGGGCCCCCAGAGTCTCTCCGGTGGTCCAATTCCATTCCTGTCAGCGCCGCTGCTCCTCCAGGGACTCGCTCTTCACTGCGGAACCATCACACATCCGTTTCAGCATGTTCCGTCGTCGCCCATCAAATCTGCAAAACAACGAAGAATGACAGAGGGTCGTCGGGCCGTGTTCGTTGGCCCGCACCTTCCGCGTTAGTGATAAACAATGGGAGAAACAATATTCAACATATGAATACATATCCAAAACAATTTTAATGAAATAAAATTGTTTTATGATTCATGTTCTTCATTTTGAACGGAAACAACACGGGAATTAAGGGCATTTCTAAAAATAAAATCCCTACCTCGTAGTCGTCGCACGTGAGCGTTCTTCGCGGAATTGCTCGTCGCCGAAGAAGGGGATCGCCGCGTCGTCACGGAAGGGCGTCGCGTCGCCGCAGAAACCGACATTGAGTTGGCGAAATCAACAGACCAAGAAACAAAAATTTAATTTAATTATAATTAAATCCGTGTTTTGGTAAAAACCACAATGAGATTAAAAAGAAAATCTGAGACTCTTACCTCAAGCAGCTGATCGAAGATCCGTTGCGGAGGAAGAGACGTCGCAGAAGAACGTTGCAGGAAGGAAACATCAGCGTCGCGGAACATGGCGTCGCATCGTTGTTTTCTGGGTTCGGCGTTCTTCTTCGGAGGCCGGTGTTCATCGCGTTCTTCGCTTTCTTCGCGAAGAAGGATAAAGGCACGAGAACTCTGTCAAACCTCTCAACGAGTAATCCTTCAAAATGACTCGTTGGTCTTATTTTATTATTACACCAACAGACGAAAAAGGTAAGTAACGACCCATCAATTCGTTGTATTAATTCAATGAAATTAACAGCTCATTTAATTCACGAAATAAACCACCCAATTAAATGGTCTGTTAAGAATTTAAGAAACGCGTCAGTTGAATTTCATAATGACGGGTTTTCGCGGGTGCGTTACTTAGTGGAAAGAAACGGTGGGGCTTGTGCGGTCCCCACCTCACAAATATACTACCAAGAGGGTAGGATATTTCTGGATAGTACCCTATCCGATTCAACTCAGTTTAAGCCGCTTTTAAGTGGCTTCAAGTGGCTTCCAAGTGGCTTAAGTGAAATAATATAAAGTTGTCGAAAAAAAATTATTTTATTTCTTAACTTTAATCCCGAAAATTAAAAACCACTCCGAGCTAATGAAACTCCGGAAGAAGCGTTTCTAATCAAATACCGACGCTGCGATTTCATCGGTGCCCTCAGAATTTGATTCTGGGCACCAGTTCAAAAGTAAGAAGAACCTGTTTGTCCATTCACTGAACGTACCCGAGCCAAACTTCAGAAAATGATTCTGGGCACATCGGGCCTCGGAATCAGGTGCCGTCAGAAAATGCGGTCTTGTAAAATTCGTAAGAAAATTAAGAAAAAAATTTCCTTGAAATTTACGGGTATTAACATCATGTAAATTGAGAATAGTTCGATAGGGACCCTAGTGTACCAAACATGAAAAATTGTTATAGAACCTATGGAATAACTGAATCTCACTATCTAAAAACATTTCTTATGGATTTTATCTCTATACATGTTCTAAAGTTATGGGTCTTCAAAAATATACTAACATGACTCATGTTACAGATTATCAACATAGTTTTTATTTAAATTAATAGTAATGAGATATGATGTCAAATAATTTACAATGTCATCATACCAATGAATTTAATCTTTAACTGGATAAAATTTATCACCGAGAAACCTGTAATATATTGGATTATAGGAGTATGAGTCAATGTACATGTATGTAAGTATCCTACTGATATGGTCATCCACCACATTTCATTCTCATTTTTATAGTTAATTTCTAAATTATATTGATAAAGGAATAATATCCATTAAATTATTCAATGGTTTTTGTTTAGTTTTATAAGGAGATATTAGAGGGATTAATGATTTTAGAACAAAATTACATGATACCAAATGAGGTATGACCAAAATATTTAGAATGAAAAAATAAGATATTTTTTTCAGTTGTTATGTTTTTTTGTTTGGGAGGGACGTATGTATGTGTTGAATAGGTTATGAAATGTGGAGCTTAATATAAAAATTGTGATAAGATTTACACAAAAATATTGTTATCGGAATCACATATGAGATCAAATGGAAAATCAAATAGACATGTTTGGACTACAAAAATTGAATATATTAAAAGTGAAATAATGATAAATTCTATGAGACCCTATAAAATACCACATATCATACAAATTTTCATGGAATTGATGGAAATAAGTTACATCAATTTTTGATATACCTATTTTGATACCATCACTGAAAATGACATGAACATGTATTATACCTTGTTACACCATGAAATGAAAATTTTCAAATTTTTGTTGAAGATTATGTTCAAAATAGAGATATATTTTATAATTAAGTCTGCTCAAAAAATCAAAATAGATTTTTTATTGAATGAAATCCTCTATGAATAATTTATTCAAATTTTCTATGTAATCAAGAAAATACAAACCATGCATCATTGTAAAGCACTAGTTTCTTTGAATAAACCAAATTGAAACCTCTTATATGAAAATATCACTATGGGGAAATTCATGGTTTTATTTTTATGATCCTTAAGGGAAATATATATGATAAAATATCCAAAATACCCATCATGAAATAAGTAGTGGAACATCCTTTATAGTCTCCCTAAAATCTAGTCAATTAATGGTAATGGGTGAAGGTTGTTCCATGTGTAATAATTTATTCTATGGTATTTTATAAATACAAGAAAACTATTATAGACATGGGTGGGAAAAAATTTATTGTTTTCATTTCTAATTACTGTACAATAGTGTTTTAGGAACTTATTTTACCCTAATAACCCATTGGATTTAAGAGATGGGATAAATAATTCCAAAATCCATATATTTTGATACATAATTTACAAAAACATCTAGAAGTCCTCGATTCAGTTCATGTTGTTCCTTCCATGTTGTTTTATCTTAAAATTTTAATAATACTTGAGGAATGAAAATTTGTTGGATAATACAAAGAATGTATGTAGGTTTCCATAAAAATGATTTTTTATATTCCCTTAAATGGTTATGTAACTGTATTTCAATATTTAGAGGTAGTGATGTATAAATGATTATGGGAATCATGTTTCCATTAAAAATATATGATTTTTTTAATTTTTTAAGATGTTCTTTATGTTTCATGTTAGAGGTGGTGTGAACATGAGATTTTAAAGATATAATCTAGCTACTAAATAGTGACATACACAAAGGAGGAATAATATTTTATATAGAAAAAAGTATCAATATTGGTGATAGGATCCCCATTGATTAACAGATCATCAATTAAGAAAAAAAGGCGGTACTGAGCACGCATCTGAGCCTCTCGCTCCCATGTGCTCCCTGGAGGTTCCCATGCTGCCATCTGATGCGCACAAGAGGAATCAATCATCCACAAAGGAACCGCTCCTGTCGATCCTCTATCTCCACCGGGACCTCTGTAAAAGTCGCCCAATCATCCATGCCTAGCTCCCCATGGTCAACGATGAAGCGTGGAGACGAATTGCCGCCTCGGCCAAATCTCCGCAAACCACATCGAGGTGAGACATGAAAGAAGACGTGGTTGCCATCCTCGAACTCTGGTGGCCTCCAACTCCTGTCAGAATAAGACGTTTTCCGACTCTGAGCTGTACTCATCGCTCATGGATGACCTGGACCTTCCCTGTCGTGGCCTAGACCATCCCCGGTCCCACAAGAGCTGCTAAGATTTCTTCTTTTCCGATAAGAGAAATCTGGTCCCATCCCCTATATGAACCACATTCTTTTCCTAATACAGTCAATCCTGTCATGGATGATACTAATACATACTAATGATGATGTCGTAAGGCCTCGACACTACTACCAAGAGATCCAACCGTTAGTCTCACCTCCAAAGGTTGAGTCACACTATCGGTATCAGTGTGTGGTAACTGGGTCTCCTCCAGTGGATGTCTCACAAGTGAGGGTCAAGTCAACAGTCAAAACTGGAACCTCATAGTAACAACACAAAAGAGGCCAGGAATGAAAACATCACAAAGGTATGCGTCTTTTATTATTGCAGCTCATATTACAATGACGCTAAACAAAAGAAACAAGGAACTAGAAGTACAATGAACGTATCCACTAGTTCCGCTCCTGTCCATCTGCTCCAAGATCTCCATGATCGAAGGCCTCGTCTGCCTGAAGATGAGCTCTCGTATGTCCACCTACTCCCTGCGGTCGGGGTGGACCTCCTAGTGGTGGTGGTGGCAACACCTCAAAGTGTCTCCCACTATCAGTTACTCGGCCAGCTCCTGTGCCTCGTCCGCCTGCACCCTGCGGACCACCGTGGCCGAACCTCTGTCTCGGAGGTCCCTCTACCGCCTGCTGCTCATCTGTAAGACGAGTCAGGAAGTCTCGAGCCATGTGACCTCGCCCACTTCATGCGTAGCAATGTTTTCTCTCACGTAGCTGGCTCTCCTTCGGGTGCCCCACACAACCGAATATTCATCCTGAGACTTCCCATCTGATGGTCTGGCCCATTTGAACCTCTGCGTCACCTGTCTTCTGCTAGCTGCAGAAGACCCTGCTACGGGCTGTCCTGCGGAGGGTCCTATCACTGGAGACTGCTCGACGAGAAAACTCTCCACTAGAAGGGCCCTCTCCAACACCTCTGCCTTTGTCGGAATGTTGAGGGAGATAATTGAAGCCCTGATCTCATGCCTTAGTCCCTGCTCGAAGGTCCGGGCTCAGAAAAACAGGTCCCGTACCATATCTGTGGAGTAGCGCAAGAGATCAGTAAATCTCGCCGAGTACTGGGCCACTGTCTAGCTCCCCTACCGCAGCTGAAGAAGCTCCTGTATGCGTACCGCACGGAGGGTGGCTGGGACGAACTCGGAGCGGAAGATGCTCTTAAAGTCTGTCCAGAGGAGTGATGCCTCGTCGTGCACCTGGAGCATCAATCTCCACCATCTGCCTGCTTCCGCGTGCAGGAGGCTCGCTGTGAGGATCACCATGAGGTCCGCGGGTGTCCTCAATAATCGAAAAACTCTCACTACTGCCTCCAGCCAGTCCTCGGCTGCCTGGGGGTCCGTCTCCCCACAGAATCTAGGCGGTCGCTAGCACTGGAACGCATGCAGTGCACTGAGGCGACGTGCATCGTCAGCGGCTAGTGATGGAAGCATCGGTGGCTCGGCGGGTAAATGTATTGCTGGTGCCTCTGCTGACAAGGAGCCTTCCCCGAGGCCTTGTCGCTCGGTGGGATTTCATCACGCTCCACTCTCGGAACCCTAGTTGGCTGCCATCGTGAGTCCATCCTGAAATGGAAACAAGTGCGCCACGGTCAGAAAAATATACCTGGTCAGCTGACACAAGTAATCACAAAGAAAACTAGAAACACACATGCAATCAATGTTTTTGTGCATTATGTCGAAAATCAGAATTCAGGGTCCTGGTGTACGGATACGTCAGCCGCCGCACCAACACTGGACTCACTGGACTGATAACCACACCCAATACGCTAAACAATATTTCTTCACATAGAAGAAAGATCATAGTCTGCGGTAGAACCGACCACCTCTGATGCCAATTTGTCTCGACCCGTCCTCGGGGCCTGTGCCGTGACTACCCCAAGCCCGCCTTCCATTGGACAGGGGCTAACGACTAGCAGCAAGGCGTAAATCCCAACAAAAGGGAAGGAATTGCCTTTGAAAAGTAAATAAGCACCACAGAGTAAGCAAGCGGAAAAGTAAACACTAAGTAAAAACTGTACAAGCTGTGCTGAAAGTAAAAGGGGCCGGAAATACAACCCCAACTGTAAAGTACAATTGAAAGGAAAAACAGCAACTGAAAGGAAAAGCCGCAGCATCGATCCGTCCTCTGGAAGTCCCACCTGAAGGGTGGGTACAGATATCCTCCACTGCTCCTCGGGTCCACCTGACCGCTCCGAGTACGTCCCGCTCAGTGGTCCACCTCCAGGTACCGTCCTGCTCCGCAAGCCTCCACCACGCTTCTGCTGCGATGACCTTCGTCTGCAACCAACACAACGTAGTGCGGGCATAGCCCATGCAGGGGTGAGAATAAGCTACTCAGTAGGGACCTCGAGACCCCCTAAGGTCTCCCGAAATCCACAAAGGATAAGATACAAAGGAAAGATACAATCATGAAGTAACATCTGGCATGGATTAGGTATATTCACATACATATGCCTAAGTCATCAACTCCTGTTCGACTCCAATGTCTGAGCCCAAGCACAACCCAGTCCACACAAGAAAGCAATCGTATACCCACACAGGATAGCTCAACACAATCCACAACGGAGAGCAAACAGTAAATCCACACAGGATAGCTCAACACAATCCACAAAAGAGAGTACACAGTAAATCCACAGAGGATAGCTCCACACAATCCACAAAGGAGAGTAATCAGTAAATCCTCACAGGATAGCTCAACACAATCTACAATGGAGAGTAACACAAGATTCAGCTCATGCAGGTATACTTTTTCGAATGACGATAAAGATGATCAGATATAGATACTGAATCATCTAAGCTGGGACCCACATAGGATACAAGACCAATTGTCTTCATTGATTCATCTATACTGGGACCCACATAGGATACAATACCAGTATTGAATCATCTAAGCTGGGACCCACATAGGATACGAGACCAGCACGGCTGGGACCCACATAGGATACAAGACCAGCACCCTTCATTGATTCATCGATACTAGGACCCACATATGATACAAGACCAGTATGGAATCATCTAAGCTGGAACCCACATAGGATACAAGACTAGCATGGCTGGGACCCACATAGGATACCAGACCAGCTGTCTTCATTGATTCATCTATACTGGGACACACATAGAATACAAGACCAGTATTTAATCATCTAAGCTAAGACCCACATAGGATACAAGACCAGCACGGCTGGGACCCACATAGGATACAAGACCAGCTGTCTTCATTGATTCATCTATACTGGGACCCACATAGGATACAAGACCAATATTGAATCATATATGCTGGGACCCACATAGGATACAAGACCAGCACGGCTGGGACCCACATAGGATACAGGACCAGTATTGAATCATCTAAGATGGGACCCACATATGATACAAGACCAGCACGACTGTGACCCACATAGGATACAAGACCATCACTCTTCATCGTCGCAGTCCACTGCGGATTTCTGCACAGTCGTCGTCGTCGAAGTAGCAGTCGCAGCCAGCTCTAGGGTTCCCGCACACAACAAGCTCGTTCAGGAGGGTCTGCTCCACGAGCCGAGAGGCCGATACATCAACTGTCACAATGTCCGAAGTTGATGTATCCAAAAGTTCTGTATCACCAACAGGAACTCAACGTCGCAGACGGCGCGTCGATCAGATGCCCGGTCTGAGAGTTATTGGCTTTTTCATCCTAGGGGCTCGGTTGGTTTTTAAGGGAAAACCAACCCTACCATACTCCACCTGCGTCCAAACCTTGGGCGGAGTATGCCAAAAGATCCGTCTCACTTAGAGGAATTCAAAGAAGCCGACGACACGTCAATCGGACGTCCGTAGCTCAAGATATGAGTGTTTCCGCTCTGAGGGCCCAGTTGGTTTCGTGTACGAACCAACCCGGCCGAACTCAAAGTATTTCGAAACCTTGAGTGCGATATACTGAAACGGCCATATCAATCCAAGGATCACGTTGCTTCTGACGGAGAGTCGTTTGAAGGCCCGTATCTCATGTTACGAGAATTTGAACGAAAACCGTCCGAAGACGGGGTCCGGGCCCGGGCCAACCCGGCCCGACCCCCCTGGGTCGGCCGAACCTGGTCAACCCGGTCCGACCCGGTCGGACCGGCCTGGCTCGACCAGCCCGACTCGGCTCGGCCGAGTGGCGCGGGGGGGGGGGGGGGGAGGGAGCCGCCACCCCGGCGTGACACCCCCGCGAAACCCGCGGTGTGTCTCCCTGGACAGCCGAGCGAGGCGGGGGGGGGGGGGGAGCCGTCGCCCCCGCGTGACAACCCCGCGACACACGCGGGGTGTCACTCGGACAACTGGACGCGGCTTCAGCCGCGTCCCGCGTGCGCCGGACCTGCGCGACCGCGGGTCCGCGAGTTCCGCCACCGCAACTTCTTTCACGGCAGCCTTGTCCGGCGGCGTGCTGGGGCGCCGCCGCTCCCGGCTGTCGGCGGCTTCCGCGGGCCCCCAGAGTCGCTCCTGTGGTCCGATTCTGTTCCCGTCTACGCCGCTGCTCCTCCCGGGACTCGCTCATCAATGCGGAACCATCACACATCCGTTGTGGAACGTTCCGTCGTCGCCCGTCAAATCCGCATAACAACGAAGAACGAAGGAGGGTCGTCGGGCCGTGTTCGTTGGCCCGCACCCTCCGCATTAGTGATTAACAACAGGAGAAACAATATTCAACATATGAATACATATCCGAATACAATTTTAATGAAATAAAATTGTTTTATGATTCAGGTTATTTATTTTGAACGGAAACAACACGGGAATTAAGGTCATTTCCAAAAATAAAATCCCTACATCATAGTCGTCGCACGTGAGCGTTCTTCGCGGAATTGCTCGTCGTGGAAAAGGGGATCGTCGCGTCATCGCGGAAGGGCGTCGCGTCGTCGCAGAAACTGGCATTGAGTCGGTGAACTCAACGGACCAAGAAACAATAGATTTAATTTAATTATAATTATATTCGTGTTTTGGTAAAAACCACAAAGATATTAAAAAGAAAATCCGAGACTCTTACCTCAAGAAGCTGTTCGAAGATCTGTTGCGGAGGAAGAGACGTCGCAGAAAAATGTTGTAGGAAGGGAACGTCGGCATCGCGGAACACGACGTTGCGTCGTTGATTTCCAGGTACGGCGTTCTTCGTCGGAGGTCGGCGTTCTTCACATTCATCGCATTCTTCGTGTTCTTCGTGAAGAAGGATAAAGGAACGAGAACTCGGTCAAACCTCTCAACGAGTAATCCTTCAAAAAGACTCGTTGGTCTTATTTTATTAATTCGCAAACAAACTAAAATGGTAAGTAACGACCCATCAATTCGTTGTATTAATTCAACGAAAGTAACAGCTCAATTTAATTCACGAAATAAACCACCCAATTAAATGGTCTGTTAAGGATTTAAGAAACGCGTCAGTTGACTTTCATAATGACGGGTTTTTGCGGGTGCGTTACATAGCGGAAAGAAACGGCGGGGCTCGTGCGGGACCCACCTCACAAATATCCTACCAAGAGGGTTGGATATTTCTGGATAGTACCCTATCCGATTCAACCTAGTTTAAGCTGCTTTTAAGTGGCTTCAAGTGCCTTCCAAGTGGCTTAAGTGAAATAAAATAAATTTGTCGAAAAACAATTATTTTATTTTCTTAACTTTATGCCCGAAAATTCAAAACCACACCTGAGCAAACGCAACTCCGAAAGAGGCGTTTCTAAGCAAATACCGGCGCTGCGATTTCATTGGTGCCCTCAGAATTCGATTCCAGGCACGAGTTCAAAAGTTAGAAAAACCCGCTCGTCCGTTCACCAAACGTACCCGAGCCAAACTTCGGAAAATGATTCTGGGCATACCGGGCCTCAGAATCAGGTGTCGTCAGAAACAGCGCTCTTGTAAAATTCCAAAGAAAATTAAGAAAAAAAATTCCATGAAATTTACGATCTTTACATCATGTAAATTGAGAATAGTTCGATAGGGACCCTAGTGGACCAAACATGAAAAATTGTTATAGAACCTATGGAATAACTGAATCTCACTATCTAAAAACATTTCATATGGATTTTATCTCTATACATGTTCTAAAGTTATGGGTCTTCCAAAATATACAAACATGACTCATGTTACAGATTATCAACATAGTTTTTATTTAAATTAGTAGTAATGAAATATGATTTCAAATAATTTACAATTTCATCATACCAATGAATTTAATCTTTCACTGGATAAAATTTATCATCGAGAAACCTGTAATTTATTGGATTATAGGAGTATGAGTCAATGTACATGGAAGTAAGGATCCTACTGATATGGTCATCCACCACATTTCATGCTCATTTTTATAGTTAATTTCTAAATTATATTCATAAAAGAATAATATCCATTAAATGATTCAATGGTTTTTATTTAGTTTCATAAGGAGATGTTAGAGGGATTAATGATTTTAGAACACAATTACATGATACCAAATGAGGTATGACCAAAATATTTAGAATGAAAAAATAAGAGATTTTTTTTATTTTTCAGTTGTTATGTTTATTTGTTTGGGAGGGCCATATGTATGTGTTTAATAGGTTATGAAATGTGGAGCTTAATATAAAAATTGTGATAAGATTTACACAAAAATATTGTTATCGGAATCACATATGAGATCAAATGGAAAATCAAATAGACATGTTTGGACTACATAAATTGCATATATTAAAAGTGAAATAATGATAAATTCTATGAGACCCTATGAAATACCATATATCATACAAATTTTTATGGAATTGATGGAAAGAAGTTACATCAATTTTTGATATACCTATTTTGATACCATCACTGAAAATGACATAAACATGTATTATTCCTTGTTACACTATGAAATGAAAATTTTCAAATTTTTGTTGAAGATTATGTTCAAAATAGAGATATATTTTATAATGAAGACTGCTCAAAAAATCAAAATAAATTTTTTATTGAATGAAATCCTCTATGAATAATTTATTCAAATTGTTTATGTAATCAAGAAAATACAAACCATGCATCATTTGAAAGCACTAGGTTCTTTGAAAAAACCAAATTGAACCCTCTTATATGAAAATATCACTATGGGGAAATTCATGGTTTTATTTTTATGATCCTTAAGGGAAATATATTTGAGAAAATATCCAAAATACCCATCATGAAATAAGTAGTCGAACATATTTTATAGTCTTTCTAAAATCTAGTCAACGGATGGAAATGGATGAAGGTTGTTCCATGTGTAATAATTTATTCTATGGTATTCTATAAATACAAGAAAACTATTATAGACATGGGTGGGAAAAACTTTATTGTTTTCATTTCTAATTACTGTACAATAGTGTTTTAGTAACATATTGTAACCTAATAACCCATTGGATTTAAGAGATGGGATAAATAATTCTAAAATCCAAATATTTTGATACCTTATTTACAAAAACATCTAGAAGTCCTCGATTCAGTTCATGTTGTTCCTTCCATGTTGTTTTATCTTAAAATTTTAATAATACTTGAGGAATTAAAATTTGTTGGATAATACAAAGAATGTATGTAGGTTTCCATAAAAATGATTTTTTATATTCCCTTAAATGGTTACGTAACTGTAATTCAATATTTAGAGGTAGTGACGTATAAATGATAATGGGAATCATGTTTCCATTAAAAATATATGAATTTTTTAATTTTTTAGGATGTTCTTTATGTTTCATGTTAGAGGTGGTGTGAACATGAGATTTCAATGATATAATCTAACTACTAAATAGTGACATACACAAAAGAGGAATAAGATTTTATATACAAATATGTATCAATATTGGTGATAGGATCCCCATTGATTACCAGATCATAAATTAAGAAACAATATTTACACATTTGTAAACTAACACACATTAAAAAGATGAATCAAATCCCATATCATCAATGAGTCAATAATAAAGAAATAAGTTATAGTATGGGTCTAGGCAAGAAATATATTTGTTTTTATCAGTTAATTTCAATCCCATATAATAGAAACATTCAATGGATTTCTCTTGAATATGTGTTCTCATATCTTAAAGGATAATGATAATTTCTAATCCTCCTCAAAACACCTTTGAAAAAGTACAGTAATTAAATTTTACGAATCTAATTTTTATTTTAAGGAATGTCCATAAAAATATTATAGGATCAATTCTTCTAAAATAATTATCTTTAATTTAGTCAATGTAGAAGTCTTTAGGGAAGATGTCATTCTTTACATATTAGAGGACTCCCACAACCACTCATGTTGCATGTGTTATGCTTCGTTAGTATTTTTTCGTGATGATTCCCATTGGTTGAATCTCTCTTACCGTTATATATGTATAAAAAACATGATGGATCACATTTATAAAATAAAATAAATCGATCATTAGATAATAAATTAATGTTTCCTAAATCGTAATGGTCTATAAAAAGTGGTCAGATCATTTTATTTGATTGGAATCATTGGTTGTAATAATGCCTCGACATTCCTTCCATTGTCGACTCTCTAATTCCACATTATTAGTCTTGTTTGGAAAAAATATCATTGAGAAATTGGGTATAAATAGGATTTATATAATTATATACAAGAGAAGAAAGTTTACTTATACCTTATAAAAGCACCCTTTATCTCTTTATCAATTTCAATATAATAACTTTTCTTGTATTTCAAGTGTTTTGGGGAATATTTATTGGAATGGATTGTTTAGGGGAATCCTCACTAATATCCTTTTTACACATGTTTTTTTTCTTAAAATGAATCTTTTGAGGTTAGAGGAATAATTTTATCAATAGTAGGACATACATTATGTATTGAATAATACGATTAAGAATTTATTTATCACTATGAGGGGTAATACAACATACATTACATTTTCCCTTGGGATTTCAAATAGGTTTTAAGGTAGTCATGAATACCCCTAATGTTGGATTTCACCAATCGATTTGGTGAGTTGTAATAATTTACACTTATGTTTTTTTATAGGTGATTGGTTTGTTTTTTGGGAATTAGAAGTTATTTTCACCCACTTGTTTCATCATGCACTTAAGGGCAATCACACATTTTGGAGGTGGTTATTGAAAATCCATTTGTTTTGGATGATCATTTATGGGTGGATTATGTGGTTTACTACACATCCCTTGGTTATTCTAGGATTGTTGATGTTTTTTATAACGCCCCATTTATTTTAGTATTGGTTTACCTTCCATATATAGTTGAAAGTATTGAATGGTTCTTTCCTATAAGGTTGATTATAGGTGTTACCTTGGATAGTTTCCTCAAAACTCTTATAAGAATCAATCATTTAGAAGAACTGGTCACCTAGTTAATTTGAAAGTAACAAATAACATACTGAATTGGAGGAGGAGGTTGGTATTTCTATTGCTAAATAGATGGATGCTGGATTATCATACATCTTTTATCTTCATTTCCACCTTCTTCCCAAATTCATAACATTTTACCTAGTAGACTCATCGAATGGGTAAAACGAACAATAAAACAATTTTTGTTAGTGTTATCCTATATGTTTTGTATAAGTGTCATTAAATTTATTAGATACTTTTCAACAAAGTGACCACCTAAAAAAT
Organism: Viscum album; assembly: GCA_963277665.1. Taxonomy (NCBI): domain Eukaryota; kingdom Viridiplantae; phylum Streptophyta; class Magnoliopsida; order Santalales; family Viscaceae; genus Viscum; species Viscum album. The sequence continues at coordinate 1,084,751 of CAUJRU010000154.1, forward strand.
ATAAAATAATTATTCCATTAATTGGAATAATAACTTTAATAAAATTAATTTATTAATTTTTTATCCCTTATTTAATGGTGTGGATATGTTGAATATAAAAATATAAATATTTACTAGTATTCATGAAATTTTACCAATTTTCATTTTCTTATTTCCAAATTTTTTGTCCTTATTATGTCAAATTTGTTGACTACAAATTAATTTTTTGGAAAATGGCCATTAATTTCTACTCAAACACTAATTAGAGAATAAACATAGTATTTCCATTATATTACACTACTATCTAATGTGAATATAAATTTCATATGATTAAAAATCATTCCTCTATATTATAAAGATTTAATGTTGATAAAATAATATAGAATTCCATTATGTTATTATATGGGTCTTCTATATCAAAAAGTTCTATTTTGTGTCATGTAATTAAGATAGATTTTAGTTAAATTTTGGGGGAGTCTCCTTACATTAGAATGTATGAAGATTAGATCTATTCATCTGGTATAATGATTTAATTTAGTGTTTTGTTATTTTCTTAAATCATATACATGTTATGTATAGTTCTTATTTTTCTTATATAAGAAGATCATTCTATAAGTGTTTGAAGGTGTCGAACATCCTCTTTCCTGGGATCACCCTGTGTGTCTGGAAGTCAATAAAATTGGATCCTCTTTGGTTTGGTGTAAAAATAAAGTATATATCTCTGAGTATAACACATAAATAATATGACCAACACAATAAGTAAATTATAAATCATAATTATATGGTAATATACAAGTTAAAAAAAATATAATACACTATTTTTTATAAACTCATAACAAAAATAAAAACCCCTCCTTGACTATGGTGTGAAAATTTGACTGAGTATTAATGAAATGCCAAATTGATTATGTTTTTAAGGTGATTTATAATATATAGAACCCCCTTGGTTATATATCATAATGTGTTGGATGTTTAATTCATGTATTTTTAATAAAATTTACTAATAGAGGGTGTAGTTTGGAAAATATTTTTTAAATTATATTGGATTAATTTATTGAATTTAATAATTGATAAACAAGTGGGTTTTGAAAAATATATGAATTAAGGTTCATTGTGATATAACTAAATATATTTAAAAAAAGGTTTCTTAGATATTTATTTCTATATGAAGTAATTAATGGATTGAAATTAATCTAAATCCAAATTACATTCCAATATCTTAAATAAAAGAATGTTTAAACAATAATGGGCATAAAAATTGTATATCCATTTTTTAGACCTTATGGACAATATAATTTTAACATCTGGGGTCTGGATGCCATTCAACTGGTGACCCATACTTGGTTCACCACATGGCCTCAATTTCATTTCCCAAAATACCAAAGGCACCCGACTAGAAGAAAGGGAATATGGTTTGATAGTTGGGAAAATATTTAAATAATATAAAAGTCTAACATAGCTGAAAAAATAATTACACCGAGAAGATTCACTAAATAAAATGAAACTAAAGTAAACAACTAAAAATTAAAGGAATAAGTTATCTAGAAGACATATGATATCAAAATTATGCAACATGTCACATGATCTAAGAATATAACGAAAACGTTATTCACTACAATCATGTAAAATACAATACCAAGTTACAGTAAAACAAAATGAAACTAACCACCATCACAAGCCATGGCTTGGACCATTTCTCTCTTGATACATTGTAAGAATCATGTATCTTTATTGGAATACATTCAACTATCAACACCTACAAAAATATAAGTCGTTTCACCCCAAAAACATGAACCAAAAAAGGTGATAAAAATAAATCTTAGTAGTCAACCACCAAAGGTTGGTGATAACATTTAGGGAATATATGCAATAGTAGAGAACACTAGTGAAATGAAGTATACAATAATGTAATCAAATTTAATCATTCCTACAAGTACCAAAATTCATTTACATTCACTACCTGTCTTTTAATCAATTAAATTCATCAAATTATATATGTCACAGAATTTTTCAGATGTATGTCAATACCCTATATAATGTGAACACAATAAATACCTCCACAAGTTATCTAAAAAAAGCAGTGTAATCTGAATCCAAGAATGTTCTTTGGCAGGGAAGACATATTGTTTATCATTCATTGAAATATGTCATAGGTCCACGCCTGGTGTATAATCATTTAGAACATTTAAATCAGGGACAAGCCTAGTGTATCAGCATTTCATCATATTAAAATCAGGGTCAAGCCCCGTGTATCATAATTTCATCTTATTCGAGGACATGCCCAATGTACAATCATTTAAGAATTTTTAGAGACTAGAATTGTGTGTCAACATTTCAACATAGTAAAAAACACATGTAAATTAGACTATTACATGGTTTTCAATAATAAACTCATGGGGGAAATTTAATTAACAAGACTAACATGTGAATAAAACTATCACATAGATTTGACAATCATATTAACATAGAAAAAATAAATTTCCCCACTTTCATTATAAAACAACCCTTGTAATGAAAATAAATGAAATGCCCCTCGGAATCCTAGGACAAACAGTTAACCAATGGTCTTATATGAGAAAATACACCCACGAGGTGTCCACTAAACAATTAAATTAATCATACACATGATTCATTTTATTTATGGAATTTCATAATGTCATTAGGAATCAAAATGGGTGAAAGTCTCAATCAAGATACTCTCAAAACATGGGAGGGAAGAACAACAACCCATATAAACAACCTAACATTATGAAATTAGCATGAGACCACCTACCTTGACGTAGTTTGACTATCCTCATCCAGCCTCAACATCAAATTCAAGATATATCATTATAAATCAACAATATAATGATAATCATTCAACCTCAAGTAAATAATATTAGAATAAATATTACCAAGAATGGTTCATGTGTAATTGAGCACTCACTGAGAAGAATCAAATGAGAGTGATAGTGATGGATTCCAAGTTCATATGATCAACTGAAAAGAGGTTTATGTTCTGGTGGTCCACATGAGTACCCCCAGTGAGTCCACAATCCAAACTACAGAATGGAGGGGATATTACACATTTTAAGAAAAAAAACAATTAAAATGTATTTTTTTTAATAGGTAGTTCCTCAAAAAAATTTTGAGACACCATTTATTTAAAATAAAAGTAACAAGGATACTACATGATTATGGAGTATGGAATCTTATTACAATATTTATCATATACTAGGAGAAGGTAAGTGGGAATTTTTTCCATCCATGTTATAGCCCAGTTGATTCCCTTGTTAGCAAGTCCATCAGCAACCATGTTCGCTTTACGGAAAGCATGAGTGAAAATGTGGTTAGTTTCTTGAAGAAAAGAAAGGCAGATCATCCAACGGGTAGTCAAAGGCCATGCAAAATGTACCACTCCCTCCCAAATAGCATGGAAGAAAGTGGTGGAGTCACTTTCAATCCAAACATTGAACCAGCCCTATTTACTGGTAAGATTAATGGCGGGAATCACCCCCATAATTTCCGTTTCCAAAGATGAGGTGGTGCCACAACTGCGAAAGAATCATCCATGACACTGGCCAAGATGGTCTCTAAAAATATCTCTGCAACCTGTAGGACCTGTATTTCATTTGGACGCACCATCAACATTACTTTTTAACCATCATGGAGGTGGAGCTTTCCAGAAGGCCTCAGAAGTACTTCGCAGTTGTTTTTATATCCCATCAATCCGAAGTTGACTTACATTAGATGTCCCGCATCGACCCTCCAACATGACTAGACAACACGATCAGAATGTACACGGTGTGTTGTGGCTTTTTATTCTCTCACTTGCCTACATTCCCACACTCCATGTATCATTACCCTACATGGCCATACAACATTGTGTGTATATATTATTACATGACGTGTAACTCAAATGCAACAATTTATCATATTTCCCCTAGTTTTCTGAAAAATAACTCAATTTAAACCAATAGAAGAAAATTTTACCTCAAAATAAGAAGTGAGTTCTTACAAACATCCCCTATTTTAGAAATCCATCACCAAATTTATCTTACAAGGGTGGTGATGAAATATCAATGAATAAATTTGGCATCTAATGATGTATGTCAGCCTCCCCCTCCCATGTCTCATCCTCCACTTAGCTTTGATTCCATATAACCCAAAAGAGGGGAACTTATTGGCCTAGTAGAACCCTTTTTCTCTTATCAACTATATAAATTAGATACTCCTCAAAGGATTCCTAAAATTGAAGATCAACCACCTCAGGATAATAAATCCAAGATGAGTCTGAATGATAGTTGCATAGCTATGATACATGGGAAATGTTTTGCATGGATTGGTACCTCTGATGTAACTGTATCCAATAGGAAACCGACATACTCGTTCAAGAATCTCAAACGTTCTGACATATCTTAATGAATTATTAGCTTATATATGGATCCTCTTTTCGCCAATATCAGTGCGACATGTAAGAAAACCTGATACCAAACATCGAATTCCCAAGCTCGTATACGACGATCTGTATAAGATTTCAATTCTGAATGCCTAGTATACATATTCCTTTAAATAAACTAACCTTTCTCAGTAGTCTCATGGATAATATGAGGTCCCATAGAAGGTGCATGTCTTTCTACCATCTAAGACCTGGGTGATCGACATGGAATACCGTACAAATCCTCATATGGTGTCATCTTAACAGTAGCCTCAAAGCTATTATTAATAGAGAACACAACTAATATTATATGATTATCCCACGATCCCCAAAAGTCATGGAAAAATTCATGAAACATGTCCTCCAACACATGTATCATACGCTCAAACTGGCCATCTTTCTGAGGGTGGATTTTTGTGCGTAGAAGCACCTCTAAACCCGACACCCTCGAAAAAATATGCCATAGTTGATATGGAAAGCGAGTGTCGATATCTGATATGATATAACGAGTGAACCCAATAATTTGTACCATATCTCAGATATACCATTTGCTGATATCATAAAAATTGAAAATACTTTTAATCATAATGAATTGAGTGAAGTTCGTAATCCTATCAACTACAACCCACAAAGTATTGTTTCCCCTAGACAAACTTGGTAACCCCATCAAGAAATCCATCGCGACATCATCCCACTACCACTCGTGAATCATTAGCTATTGTAAGAGTACTACAAGTCGCCAATGTTCATCAATCACTTATTGATTGGTGGAATACCATGTAACCAAACCATCTACATCTCGCATCAGGCATAACCAATAGTACTAACAAAAAAATCCACGGTACTTCATTATGAGTCCGGGATGTGCTACCCAAGACAATTCATGAAACATCAACATCATCTCCTAATGTATATCCTCTATAACCCAAACACCTCCAAGGATACATAGAACTTAATCCTCACCTATCGTCCACCCCGGATGAGTGTCCTCTCCTACTACACTCTCCTGTAAAACTAGGCCATCAAAATCAGATAGATTCCTCATCACTAATCTATCCAATAGGATAGAAGTAACTACTATAGTTGATAGATAATTATGTCCCTAACTATAACTCCCCTATAAATACATCATAGAGAAAAAATCCATAAGATTTCACTCACCACTGGCCTAATGCATTGCAGGCACAATAGTTTTTTTTGCTCAGTGCTTCTTCTACTGCTTTATTTTTTCCTGGAATATATGAATGTTCAAAAGAAAATGAATTTATGTATTCCACCCAGATTAGTTTTCTCACATTCAAATCATGTTTAGTAAATGTATATTTGAGACATTTTTTATATTTGAACACACAAAAATTCTATCCCAATAAATAATGACTCCATCAGTGGAAATAATGAAAAACTATAACTAACTTGACATCATGTGTTAGGTAATTCCTCTCATGTGGCCTCTACCACCGTTACATGTACACAACAACTCGATTCCCATACATAAGAACTACTCACATCACAATATTTGATTCAACATTATACACAATGTAACTCTTCCCTGACTCTGGAAATAACAGTATTGGAGGTGAAGTCAAATTTCCATTCGAAACCGGAAAGTCTATGTCACAAGGGCCTAACCATTCAAAATTTATACCATTATTGGTCATATCCATTATTGGTGCTGGTATGCAAGAGAAGTATTATATAAAATTCATGTAGTATCCAGCTACCCCTAAGAAACTCCATAATTCAAAAACATTCCTTGACTGCTCCCATGTGACCACTACAATGACCTTATCTCGGTCAACTGATACTCATGTCTTTGAGATGACGGGACCTAATAAGCGAAACATATCCATCTAGAAGTGAAATTTCACGAGCATAGCATTTTTTTGATTTTCTATCTGTGTATTATAAATGATAAAATGGTGTTTTACATGGTCATGTTGATTGTGAGAAGACGCCAAGTTATCTTCCACCAAAACCACAACAAAATTATCTAGGTATGGATAGAACCCTCAGTTCATCAGTTCCAGTAAAAATTTTGGAACCATTGAGAGTCCAAAAGGCATTACCAATTACTCATATAGTACATACCAGATACGAATAGTTGTACAATTAATGAATTCCGATTGAAAACATAAATGGCGGTATCCTGGCCTTAGGTCTATTTCTGGGAACACTCTAGCTCCTAGAAGTAGATAAAATGGGTCATCTATATATAGAAAAGGATATCAGTTTTTACAATTCAACATGTATTGTTTCTGATAGTCCATGCATATCCTAAGGGTATCCTATACCTTTTTAACGAAACTGACCGGTGAACCCAAGCATATGTATTGGGTTGGAAAAAATCCTTAGTTTCTTGATCTTCCAACTTTCTTTTGACCTATTAAATATTTATCGTAGGCATCCAGTAAGGAGGAATGGATATCAGTGCGGCTATAAGAACTAGATTGATAGTGAAATCTACCATTCTGACTGGAGGTAAGCATAGGATTCTATGTAGGAAAATTTCCCTAAATCAATCAACCACTGGAGGGAAATATTTTAGACATGTTCCCTCAACATCCAGATAAAAACTTGCAATCGGGTCGGTCATCATGCCTAGCCCACAAGGATCCGATCTAGCTCAGCTTGCCTTAACATCCCATTCAACCTAATATACAAACACTCTACCACATAGAGATGTGAAACTCACCCTATGATGATAGAAAAAAAAATTATAGGAACGGAGCCAACCATCCAATTCCAATAATTACATCATAGCATGTCATATTTATGACACAGTGAGTCTATAGAAATTTACAGCCACCAATATCAAGGGGGAATTCCTTACACTGAAGAACACCTGCCGTAATAATCTTTAATAGAGATTTTAGATTCATAACATTATATGTAGTATAAACACAAAGCACATGGCTTTCTATAACAACCATAGTTATAAAACAATGTGTATCAATGGTTTCATTAATTATAGATGCTAAAATATAGGCATGTAGAATAGAACCCATGGCAGTAGACGTTTCTAGATCCTTCTCATGTTGGTTTTGTTGAACCACATAGGCCTGACCTATACCGCGGCCCTGAGACAATGCTTGGATACCCTAAGCTAGCCTACCTTTCTATCGCTGAGCACCAGGTGTCTACCTAACATGCCCACGACCACCCACATTGCCTGAACGACCATACATATGTTATTTCCCTTGTTAGTGAGATTATGCTGACCCCATTCTTGAATTTGGAGTTAGTGAAAACCCTATCTCAATAGATGACGTTGGAAACATCATGGAGAACCACTTTAAATGGCCCATAATGCATCAACATCAGCATTTGACCAGGTCCATTGTGAACTATGGTTTTTATGCCCATTCCTTCCGTATTGGAAGCACCTCACATAGATATCAGAAGTAAAGTTATTACAGCTCATTACAAAACCAGAAAACTCTATACAATACTTCTTGCTTCCAGTCGACAAAATACTATATCACATTGCTGAACCTCTTTGGACTGCACCACGAGATCATTGTATGTTTCATTTAGTAATCAGTGTCGGAATCACAATATGAGATATAAATGGAAACCTGAATACATTCACCTATGATAAAATTTCAAACATGAGACCATCCTTGAATATTCTAGATTTATATACATTGTCACCCATCAGAGAAACAGAAAATATTTAATCTTAGTAAATTTGGGAGAATAGTCCATAACTGACAATGTTCCCTACTCTACATGCATGAACGCATGGGATCGGTGGGACCTCAACGTCTCATGAAAATAATAATCACTATAGGCTGCCGGAAAGTCTTCGCATGTCGTATCCCAATGATTCCATTAATGAGTAACAACATCTCACAATCTCTTGGTAGAATGAAGCATAATATAAGTTGCATGATTGACCCTAAATTCAAAAGGCGCCTCTAGATGATTGATTATTGTAAGTATTGTTTTCATTCATGATTCCCTAGCCTTTGGTAATCCATACCCCAATAAAATAGGTTGATGCTGCTACTAGAATATATGCATAAGCTCCAACAATGATGTGGTAGCATATGGTGCTCTCTTAAAGGTCATCAAGAACTATACCAACCCTTCACAGAACTGTGAATCTATGCATGTATCATGTATACCAATCGGTTTCATAACTAGAAGAACATGAGGATCCATCGGTAGCCCATGGACTACCATTTTATGGAGAATGAACATGACCTCTCTCTTGGCTTACATCACTCGGTCGTCATGGCAACATGACTCTACAGGGTCGAGAATATTTCATTGATCAACATATTTTCAAGTTTTCTGGTTCAAAAGATCAAAAAATAATAGGTAAGGATACTCAATGATTTTAAAAAAACGACTACATGACGTGTTAAAATAATGCATGGTGTTTACTATTAAGCTCTTACATGATCGTTTTATACTGATGACATAGCTTCTATCCACTCAAAGTACACAACTTATTCCATGAGTTCGCAATGTGTATATAGGTCATTTATTCTAGTAATGTACTCCTACACAGCAATATCCAAATTGGTTCTTCCTATGTTGGATACACGGTGTGTATAATGTATACCTAGAATATTCTAATCCTTAATCATTGCCTTGTGTTTTCTCACACATGGCTCGTTATATGGTATGATTCTACAGAGTGGGTACACAATATACATGGTGTGTTAATATTAAAACATGGTACTCCTTATTCCCCAAACAAGAATAACACAATGCATGTTAGGCTAGACTACATGTTTGGTATAGTGGGGTTTTTATGACATAAACTCATGATTTCCAAGAAAAACCTTGTTAATAAGAAAAACTAACCATTGGGATGAAAAATTATTATCTATGGGGGGCCATACTCCCCAAGAATCTAATTTTGGAATTCCTGAATAACATATCAGAATGATTTTATAACATGACTATCCAATTCGAACTATGTCTATGATAAATTCATTTAACCTGTCAATTCTATTGGTGTGTCATTTCCCAGTTCATAAGGTCCCATACTCATTATGAATTTAAAGGTGAAGTCACACGATTTTTTAGTGCACCCAACTAACATAACAACAGGAACATCTATCACATAAACTATCACAACATCATGTAATAGCTAATGAATCCTAGATGGAAAGGAATAATGCATGGAATGTGATTCAAAAAATTTTCTATATGATAAATGAGATGGCATACCATCATCTCATTGGGTTGTAATTAAATATACCCATAATCCCATCAATAATAACAGAAAAAATCAAGCGGGTCATCGAAATGTGAAATCAAATCATCAATAATAGCTCAAAATACGAAATAACATTTAAATATGAGGCAATTTGTTTTTTACTTTTACACATTGTAGTTACCCTGTTGAACAACTAATTACAAAAGAGGATATCATTTATCATCACAAAACAATAAGACAAAGAAGAAAATAAAATATTGTCATACCAATTTGTATTGGCTTGGGTCCGAATTCCACAAAACCAGTGCCTCATACCTAGATTCCCAGATGGTGTAAAGAACATTACCCAAAACATTAGAGGGTTCCAACTAGCACCGAGGGGCTAGGCTGTGATATTGTGGAATCTATTCTATAATTAGAAAATTGTATCACATCAGAAATTTTTTTACAAAATAGAAGAAGTTGTAATCAACATGCACCTGATGTAAACAACTGCAGACTGATGGAATAAGTTATCCAAAACAAACATGCTATCAAAACATTGTAGAATGTCACATGTTATAGTGAATATAGTTAAAATTGGATAAACTGAAATCTAGTGCAATACAATAAAAATTTATATTAAAATGAAAAGAAACACAACATCAATACAAGGCATCGTTTGGTCTCATGCGCACCAAATCGTAAGAAACAATCAAGTATCAATATATGGAGACTTTCCCCACTCAAAACTGACAACGATATTATCATTTTGAGCCCAAAAAAATCACCCAAAACAGGGCATGAAAAAATAAATCCCATAGGCAACCCCAAAGCATAATGCAAATTTGTTAGTGAGTATATGCAACATTAGTGTAAAATAGTGAAATGTAGTAAACCAGTAGGTACTCAAAAGTAAAAAATACACCAAGTACTGAAATTAATATACATCCTTTCATGTCCATTAATCAATTAAAATAATTTATTATAAATGTTTTTGGATCTGAACTAATCACATAAATCCCTTATACAACGTAAACACAATAAATACCTCATCAGGATATTTAAATAATTAAATGTAGATGAAATCTATGAATGTAATATGCCATTATAGAGAAGTTGTTATACATTCCTTTTCAATATTTCTCTGGGCCAAAACTGATGTATAAGCATTCCAGCATATTTATATTATGGACAAGCCCGATGTATCATTATTTCAACAAATTAAAATACAGGACAATCGGGATGTATCTTCATTTAAGCATATTCAAGTCCAAGCATGATGTATAAAAAATTCATCACATTAAAGGACAATCCAGGTGTTTCAGCATTTCATCATAGTAAAAAACACATGTAAATTACACTATTATATGGTTTTCAAAATTCAACTTATGTAAGAAAAATTATATATTACGTCTAACATTTGAATTATAATATCACAAATATTTTACAATCATATTCACGGGAAACATTCATTTACCCAATTTCATTCTAAAACAACCATTAAAAATAGAAAAATGTCCCTCCCATCGGCAGCCTATGCCAAATGACTAGAAAATGGTCATCTGGGGGTAAAAACACTAACGTGGTAGCCTTTAATCAAAAAACTTATGCCGAAACATGATTTGATTAATTTATTCAATTACCTAATCTTATTAGCTATCAACATGGGTCAAATTCCTAATAATGTTACAACCTAAACATGGGATAAAGACACAACGACCCTTATAAACAATATGACATTAAGAAATTAGAACGAGACCACCAAACTTGACATAATATTACTCCCCATGTCCATCCTTGACATCCAATTCAAGCTAGAACCGTATAAATATAAGAAACAATGTTAATAATTAAATAATAAATAACATCTCCCAGAATAGAAATTACCAAGAAAATCTCAAGAGTAATTGATCTCTCACTGAGGAATCAAAGAGACTTATGATGTTTGATTCACAGTTCAGATGATCAATTGGGATGAGGATGACGTTTCGATAGTCCTTTTAAATTCCCCCTGTGATCCCACTATAAAAACTATACAATATAGGAGATACTTCCCATTTTATTTAAAAACCCATGTACAAAGCATGAAATTCTATATACATGTCATATATATCATTTTATCATTCATATTTTCACCGACATTCTTTACACGACCTACACTGACCTGCTAACATGACTACACTGTGTGCTTTATGATGTGCACAATGTGTAGTGGGTTTATAGTCTCTCACATGCCTACATGCTCACACACCACATATCCCAATCATATGTGGGTATACTATATAGAATTTATATAGGATTTCATAGTGTTTATCCCAAAACAACCATTTTTCTATTTCCCCTTGTTTTGTCAAACATAACTCAAGGAAAATGAATAATATAAAATTATAACTCAAAATAAAAATTGAGTTCATACAATAATATCATCTGATTAAAATGGAAATATAAATTATATGGAGAATAAAATGAATATTGATTTTTTAAATCATGAAAACACAAGTCACACACCTAACCCGTCATATCAATTAGTTAAATGTAAATGGCCTTCTACTCAGTTGAATAAAATAAATCCAACTATAAATAAAAGTAAAATAATTTTGAATAAAAGGTTTTCAAACAAAAAATAAATTAATCTAGTATGAATAAATGTTTTGGAATCCCCTTTATATGATGTGTGGCTACATCAAAATGATTTCCCACAATTTATCCCACCATAAATAGGAGGAGGAAGCTTGGGTGGATCAACATATGCATTTCAGCTCTCACATTGAAGATAGGGAGTAACAAAACCATCATGTGATTGATAGGAATCCTTTGGAACTCAATATTGGTATCTCAAAAATCTATTGGCGAACATGAAAATACATGGAACAATGATCCCATTTATAGTAAAAAATAGAGGTCCTTTAGGGAACACATGTTTAGATATTGCAATAGGCGCATGGTTTTAGTTAGTTTTAATGCATTTTTTCGCTTTGGATAAAATAATAAATTTATTTCGGCTCCATGTGATACCTTCATGTCATTGTTCATAGCCGTTTATGTATAAAATGCGATGTTTTTCAATATATTAAACCAATCATTTCAATTTGATCATATCTTTTTCATGTATATAATGATTGTTTTTGACCCTTTAATGGATGAATGGGACTTCAGTGTCTTTATTAGAGTTATACCTATATGAATTTTTGATCAAAACACAAAATCAAAACCGAATTTGAGTCATTTATTAGATGTAGTGTCCATTTTAGTGAAAAATTGTTCTAGGAATATTATTTATATTCTTTCATGTTATTTCAAAATATTCAATGGCCCTCATAATCACGTCATCATACTATGAAATCAACCAAAAAATTGAAATTATTACTTCTAACAGTTATAAAATTTATTTATTGAATCAATCATGATGTAAAATATGTTTTTTGATTTTTAATTTTCAATACCATTCCATTTTAATATAATTCAATATTTGTGAAATAAAAATAGTGAATTGTGGTACAATCACCCAACCCCCTCATTGGGAACATGCATGAAAAATTTTACATTATATTACCATTCAATCAACATTCACAATGTGGCTCTAAGCTAATATTCATTGGGAAGGTTGTGACCACATAATGTTAATAAAACAAAGATACATATTAAGGGAAAATGACACCAATACATTTTTCATGAAAAAAGGAACCAAAAATGTTTTATACATCCATGAATTCTACTATTTCTACCCCTATACGTGTTATATAATATTAATATATTTTAGAAAATCCAAAAAGGATGTATCAATTAAAAACATGGTACATTCATTAGTGAATTAATAAAATATGTGGACTAAGAATTAGATGTTATATAATAATCAACAATATCAATTAAAAGTCCAATTACCACCACCATGGTGGTTGTAAATCAATTAATAGAGTAAATGTGAGGGTATATCCCTCTTAATGACCGATGAGGATGAGCATCTAACTACTGATTATTGGATTTCATCCAATAAGGTAGATACAAGGAATATGATAAATTTCAACTAATAATTAATTATAGAAAAAATCCAAGATTCCTATCTCCATAATGAAGATTCAATACAACCCCTCTTGTGCGTATCTATCAATATGAAAGACATGGTATGTCAATGAGAATAGATAAAGGTATCTAAATTAACCAGGTTTCTAGAAACCCATGGTATATATATTTGTTGAAGAATGATTTCTTGACATACTTCTATTGGTTAATCTTTCATAAATGTGTTTACTTTTGCTATAACATGATGAAAAATGTGTTCTATTAACTATAAATGCAGGTAAAACCCCTACATTTGGTTAATCAAATTTCTCTATATTCATTAACCTTCTTACTAGATGTACCCTCAGATCCCATTATAAATTTTGAATCGATGAAAAAATTAATTGATTCTAGGGATGAATAATGTGAACTAGTAAATCCATAGGGAAACCCTAACCCCAATAGGGTTTCCACAGCTCCCCCACCTAAATAATGGGAATCATAAATTTCCAAAATTAAAAAGGACACAGGATCCCAAAAATCACTTTTAAATTTTAAAAACACAGTGTTGTCTTTGTATTGGAATCTTTAACAATAATAAGAATAATTTCATTGGTTATTTTAATAGACATTGGAGGGAAAAAAAACCATCTGATATACCATTTTACAATCCTAGTATATATGGATAAAAATACCTCAATCAATTGTTTCATAATCGATTTATCTATACAAATGATTGAAGACTATCCTTGACCCATTAAAATGAAAATAACATGATAGTTAGTTATTATCAAATTCAATTTATATGTGGATGCATTTTATGTACTCCCTTAACAATCATTATCCAATAGAAGACCTTTTTTGACATTGTATATAGAACATCCCAAATGATTTGGAAATTCGAGTCAACCTATTAAAATATAAATGAATATTTTCTAAAATCACTACAATATCATATAGTTTGGAGTATTCTAAATAATGAATCATATCCTGGTATTAACCAATGTCTATAGTACCAAAGAAGAGAATGGGATAACTGGAAACTGAGACCATCACATATAATATTTCTTTTATACCAACTCCAGATCTAAATCCCAAAATTTATCTTATGGAACCCAATAATAAATGAACAAATAATCAGTGATATTCTAATAAGGAATAGAAAAGAGAGAAAATGATATTTAATTTTAGTACTCAAACACTATATTTTACTCTTCTAGGGATAAAATAGTTTCTAATTACATTATAAAAACAACGGAAAACAATTTTACAAAATTACAGATCCATGATGAACTTAATAGGATATACTAAACTAATTCCAAAAATATTTTTCAATTGTTAATGTGTTTGGGAATACCAATTATTATTTCATTAATTTTATATACATTTTGAAAAAACATGTTTTATTTGAGGTAGTTAAAAATAGAAAAACTAGATGCACAAGTGGAATTTGATTCCATAGACTCCATAGAATGATATGGTGTATGAAATGTGAATACCAAATAATATTACTTGAAAATAAATTATTAGAAGAATATAAATTCAATCAATTAAAATCATTCAATCCTTGTACCATAATAATACTATGCCTTTTCTATGTGTATTTGAGGATGTCACTCTACACGGACTTCCCTCAAATCCAAGATGGTGGTGGCAGCTGATCCAACTCTCCCACCCCTTGTGGGGGCGGGGCACTCACCGCCATTAGAGGGAATCCACAATCTATTTTTTTCTTTCTGAAACATTGATTATATTACAATGTTTAATGGAATTTTTTATCACCCAAATGGGGTCAGATATTGTAAAAGGGTGAATGTAGATCACCCTTTCTCTTTTGGAGTTCAATGTGGCCTATTTTCTCCTCCAATGGACATTAATCATGATATTAAAGGACAAACTCCCCTCGGTGGATGATTTCGACAGGTTTTTTTCAGGTTATGGAAGCTTTAGGAACGTGTGACATTGGGGATCCTAGTTGGTCATCAAATCATAATTATATTTGCCTCAAAATAAGATTTTAGTAACGCCTGGTCTAAGAACCCCACATTCTTTAATAACTATGGTTCCTTCTTCTTCGATAAAACTATGAATTCCACATGAAACAATATTCTCCCACGACATCCATCTAGGTAATATTCCTAAAACTTACCCCTTCCGAAAACCTTCCATTATATGGATGTTAATAAATAGGGTAGGAATATTTCTTTTCTCAGACATCAAAAATTGATCGGTATGCCATTCTTCGCCTCCTGGGTATGGGTTTATGTTGATGTGTCACATATGATGGTTGATTTAATATGGATCTTATTTAGAGATTAATTCCAATACAACCTTCTTGCCATCTATGAATCGTGGATATGTTTCTGCGACTCTTGTAAGAAGCTGGGGCATGAACTTGTGAACTGTAGGTGTGGAGGTAGGATAATGGACGGTATGTTGAAGTAGTAGGTGGTGGATTTTACTCCATGGTAATAGGATTTGGAACATGGAGACGGGGTAGGCTTTAAATATAATGCTAGTAGGGCTACTGGTAGTGGTATTGTAGATGTTGAGCTAGGACAGAAACAAGAAGTGGTGACACCATCTAATCCAAAGGTCAATGATATTCTCAACAATCTACTGATGGATTTGGGAGGTCCTTCAGGGAACACTGAGACTACAAGTGCTATTATATTGGATATGTTGGAATTGGAGAAGGATAAGGACACTAGTGGTGCGTATTCATGTTATAGGAATAGAAATGGGGATAAAGAGCAGAGACATGTTGTCAAAGAACCACGAGATTATTCCAAATAAGGTTATTTAGTGGAGATGGAGGGTCAATATAAAATTTATTCAAGGTAGCTACAAGTTCAATAAGGGATCACGAATGATACATGAAGAATGTTGGGTACAATGAATACATTAGAGGGTGGAAGATAGATTGTGCCTAAGAATGGTCCATTGCAGGGGCTGGTGGGAAACTAGGATGATGATCAAAGACATAAACTGGAGAACATACATACCAATAACTATTTTGTAGGTCGAGAGGGATTGACTCAAGATCAAATGATTGACAATGATGTTGAAATAATAAGTGGGATAGATAATGAAGTATTGTCAAAAGGAATAAAGGAAAAGGGTGGAAGGATTAATCAAACCAACCAAAACCAATGGGGACATTGTCAGGTATAATGATGAAATCCAAGGAGATGGAATGCATACCAATATCTAGTGTTATCCTACAATGGAATACTAATGATCTGACAAACATTGTTGTTGTGGTAGGAGAGTGAAACATTTGATTGGAGGATGTAGATAAACAGAATCCAATAGAATTGTTTGTCCACTCTGAAGTAGAAATGGTGGAGTAATTTCTCTACATCAATGGTACAGATGAATAGGAAGAAAAGTTGATAGGAAAGCCGCTTCGGGTGGATGTCAATAGTGAACAAGAAGCATGGATAGACAAGAAGGACCTTATACTGCTAAGGGTTTTTATTGATGTGATGCTATGTTAGGAAGAGTACTCTCAATCTTCAGAAAATCATGAAGATTGCGTTGAAGACTTCATCCTTGATTATCGAGATCCAAGGGTGCTCTCTTTCCCATGGAAAATATTTATAGAATATATATCTTTTAGAATTATGTTCTGTTTCAATAACATTGGGTTATCTTTTGAGGGTTGCCCTCTTGGTTGAACACATGTGATTTCTCACCTTTCCTTAAAAGATTTATATATTAAAAAAAATATAATTATCAATCAAACCATAGTTAGACCATCAAATTGTAAATCCATTTCCCACATCCATATTGAAACTAACATCAGTACCTCAACAATACTCCATGAAATGATTTTACATGATTATATTAATTTGAAGAACCAAATAAAGAAATAGAAAAAAACATCTATTGATACATTATTATTTCATTACCCTCTCTGATTTCATGGATTGAATACCCAAACCATAGAAACCAACTCATAAAGACAAACCATGTGCACCAAATAAAAAATTGGATCTTCATTATATGATGATTTAATCATTGATTCTTTTAATTTATATTTTGCAATAGATACCTTCTCTAACAATGAATATTGTTACCAATATGATTTCAATTTTTGGTATTTTAGAACAAATGTATAATTTCATTTAATCAAGTAAGAAGGGGAGGAATTAATCTTATTTTAGGCCAATACACAAAAAATATCACCACTAAATCTATATACATTGATACAAAAATCTTATTAGCAGTTCATTAATCCATGTAGAATAAGTGATACATCCCAGTCCCTTTGTAGTGATAAAAAAATCCATTCATTTTTAAATACCAATTGAGGATTGTAAAACAACCTGATTGGACCATGAATGTGGGTAAACGATGTTGACATAATCCATCAGCAACAGAAGCTCCTATAATGTATGTTCAAATGGATGAGCCATAATCCTAAAATAAATTATCCCATAATAACGACAAGATATATGTGTCATTATATGAGTAGCACATCATGTTTTGAAAAAGAATGACATCCTATGAATTTTTGACATAATCCTGACAAAAGTAATTTTCATGGTTAATTTTAATTTTCTAAAGGATCTCGAATAAGTGATTATAAGGGCCCATTAAAATATCAATAGTTCAAAGCCGAAATCATAACCGATGATGTATATCATGCATATATTGACATTATTGAGTGTCATGTGGTCATCTAATTCATAGTACATGACATGGATACAATTATTTATGTACCATAAAACACTTATTAGTTTCATGAATGTCATATGATGTTACAATTTCAGGATCCTTAAAAAATAATGGATTTGGGATTAATCATATTAAATTAAAAACACTCTATCAATTAGGATACAACATAGAATATACATCCTCTTACCCCCCAACACATATGGTTTATAAAAAAGTGGGTAAAGTTATATTAGTTGAATATAACATATTTCTCAATTTGGGATCATCAATATAATAATGAAATCCTATATCTAGAAAGGGATAAAATTGAATCTCAATCTATAAAGGCCATGGTTTACTCAGAATGTTAAAATCCATATAACATATCACAGATGTAACATATAAAGTTTCATTGAAAAAATCAGGACATTTAATGGTGAAAAACCTCCATTCGACTATCATGAATACTAATACAATGAGGTGGATTTTTATTAGTGTGAAGGGGAACAAACAATTATAATTGATGTTTCATGGAAAAATCATAAATTTGTAGAGATATTATTTCATCAAACTTATTCAAGAAAATGGACAATGAATAAATACTAACCATTATGAAAATAGAAAAAATGTGTTCAGAGTTTAGTATACTCCTATGAACCATCATGATATTATTAACATAAACTGAACCATTGAATAACAAAGGAATCATAGAACCACAAAATGATGGTAATAATTCATGTAAAACATACCTAAATTTCTCCATAGATCATCATCATAAATTAATTCCACAATCAAATCATAATAAATTTTTATATCATTGTAAGAGAGCATAAATTATTATACTTCATCCTCCTACTATTAGAAATACTAAATTGTCTGCTGACATTGATGATTTCTCTTAATCAACAGGGCCTTGTATGGATACAATGGAGGAAGAGGAAAAAGAATAAAAGACCCTTAATGAGTCCTCTCCAGCATTCTAGGAATGAATATATGTGTTGACACATACATTTAAAATGATTTTTTTCCTAAGTGAATGTTTGTTACTTATTATATAATATGGGGAAAATTTAAAAAAAATAAACTAATTGAATTTTATCACGTCAAAATGGACATTACATTAGTCACCTTTGAAATTAATTAAAATATCTAAATTACAACTGAAAAAGTATAAATTAGAATAGAAAAATGGGATAGTATGGATCACATAAAATCTACTGAAATGAAAACCCCAATTACAAAATCTATAAAATAGAAACATCATATCTTTAAATCAACCATCATATTATGAAATGAAAATTTTTCCATACAAGAAAATATGTTGGGGATTTTTTCATTATGAATGAAGTGGTATTTATAGATCATAAAGAGAAATGTGACCATTGGGATTCAACCACTATATGACCATTGGTCAATTATGACAATTGCTATATACAACCAACTTCTTATATGAATGTTGGAAACAGTATCCTTGGATGATAATCCAATAATTATACTCAATGATTATATGTTCTAATGAAGAAGGATAATTTATAATGAAAAGGGAATTGATGGACTCAAAAATTATAGTAACTTCCATTAAATCCATTTTCCCTAAACCTGTGAGGGAGGTAGAATCACTAAGATTCAACCATTTCCAAGACCAATATGAGATTTAAAATGTGATGATTGTATGAAATTAGATATAGTATAACATCATGTTAGTGGATATTACCACTTGGTCGATGTTAGCAGAGCCACCCAACAAAACTACTAATTTCGCACACTTAACCCATATGTCATATGTTGGTGTAATAAGGGACTAATTGTCTTGGCCATAGTTACGTAGAGTGTATATAACATTATATAATTAAAATCTTAAATCCTTTAATTCCACTTAACAATAGTTTTCTTCAAAATATATGTATAAATATATTGATATGAATGTGAAATTTTTATTTTTGGATTAGTATAAAACATAATTATATTTTTATAGAATATATATAAAATTTTGTAATAAACCCATGTATTAATGATTTTAGATTTAATATATAATCTATTAAAACAATCTCACATAAATATAATTGATAAAATTACTTTAAAATGCCCTTATATTTTTTTACTTCTGTTATAAATTTTATTTTGACATAGACATTTCCATTTTTAAATAAATAAGTTTTTCTATAATTAAAAGTTAAAATTATCATATTAAATAATTTACATTGAAAAAAATTAATTTCATTTTTGATATCATCATGTTGAAAATTAACTAGGTTGAATTTATTAGAATTTTCTAAAATACTGTTTTTCATCATGAATAGTAAAAACAATGTATTTGGGTATTTTGTTTGTTTAATGACTTCATATTTATGTAATGATGGTATAATAATAAATTAACACCAATACATGACCTAGGATACATTATTTTTTTATTATTATATATTTAAATAGATTTTAGTCAATTTTCAAAAACATATATGTTATATTCCAATCTCTAAAATGGAATAATTGATTTCAAATAAATTAAATTACTAAAAAAGTACTTTTATATGCCAAAATAAGTAAAAAATGATTCCTAGCTCTAGAAAGTTAATGTAACCTAAAATTACACACAATATTAAAAATCATGGTGAAAACCCAGGGTTAATCAAATGGTATTTCATTTTCCACAATCCAATTTTCTAATAATTTTATTTTTTGATTACTAAAAAAATACTCTACATTTTCTATAAATACCCGCCAATTTCTCAATTTAAATTCACTAAAATTGCTTCATTTATGATTTTCTAGTATTTCTCATCACATAGAATCTTCCCATGGTGTCCTCAATTACCCAAGCATCCATTCCTCATCACATTGGTGTTACTCTTCAATGAAAGGGAATTATCATTCTTTTCTCTTTGTTTCTAGAACATATATTTTTATTTTTCATTAAATGATGTGTTTAATCACATTTAATACCAAATTCATCATACCCTTTTTGAGAAATTACGTTTTATTAATTGAAGAAAATCGTCCACATTAAGTTGACCAATTTATGAAATCACATTTTATTCACATCAAGAGGCCTGATTTACATTTGATATTTCTCATTCTACTAAATAAAATTTCTTTTATTTTCACACTATGAATACCTAAAATCCTATATTTTTAATAGTTTTCTTGTATATATATAAATGATTTTTTATTTATTTATTTACACATAATTATCTCACATTCCTTTTTTGGGATAAAAATTACATAATGAGAATGCCTTTATACTCTTTTGTATGCCATGATTTTGGTATGAAACCTGTTATTTATTTTAATAAGGTTTTATAATGAAATTATTTATTATAATCTATTGGGATCACATGAAATGGAAATATTTGATGGTTTCACCCTGATAGCACTCTAATGCATTGGTTAACAAATTTAATCTCCAGAGATAACATGTTTTATAATACCTTAGTAAATATCCTTGATAATTTTCATTTGTGGCGCCTTAGTGACAAACCATAGTTATATTCTTATGAATGTCCCATTTAAATGTTGTATCCACATTTACATGTTATGATTCATGTTATTATTATTAATGTAATGATATCCCACCTTTTCAAGATATATTTTTATGCCTTATATAAATTTTGATCAGTCCCATGATCACATTTTATATGTCACTCTTTATTATAACTCTACTCGACTTCATTACCACCTTTTTCATTGGATGTATATCTCTAGGATATGAGATATAGTGAAAGTAACTTTTTCTAAAACCATGAAGTTTTCTTCAAGTGTAATTTAATTAATTTATTAATTTTTTATGACCTATGTAAATTATTTCCTAGAAACTGTACATTAATATATCTTATATGTTTACCATGTATTGAAATGTTATATAATAAAAATATGGGATTCTATAGATTTTTTCAGTGTGCTGTTTATTTATTTCTATTAATTAAGGATTGAAAACAATAGGAATAACCAAAGGTTCAAATATTTATTTAGGAATACATCATTGTATTTTGGAATGAATAGAGTTAGTGGATTATAAAAAAGTACATCTAAATCTTGATACTTCAATTGGATGTGGCTCTTAAACAGATGAACCTAGGTGTAACACCAAAAAACCATGATTTGTGTTAGACATGAATGGGATGTAGTCCATAAAAACATACCATGTTTCACACCTACATATACATTCAAGGGGGATATTTTTAGTTAATTGCATGATTTTTTTAGTAAATTTATGAAGGATATATATTAAATATAATTGTAATTATTGGAGATTAAATAGATATTTAAGAATGTTGATTTCTGAAATAAAATCCATCTAGAATAATAATATTCATAAATGTAACATGTTTCTCACAAGGGATTTCTTAATTTTATAAAATTGAATGAAATAGGGAGAATTGTGTAAATGATGAGTGAAAAAGATGATCTACGGATGAAATTCTAATAGAATATGGAACGGAAAGCATCATTATGGTAACAAATAAACTATCATGAGTTTTTTAAATTAACTTTAATCATGTAGTGTGTATATATTCTCCATGAAGGTAACATTATCATTTGATTCCTTCATGCATTAGGAACCACATTCTCTCAGGTGATCTACCTACCCATTGATTTTGAAAAAATGTATGAGATCTATAGAAAATGTATTGTTTATAGTATATTGTTCATAAAATGTGGAATTAATAATGGTAGTATACTACTTATAAAGGGAAGTTGATCATTGGTGGACACTAATTAAAAATATAAATCCAATATTGAATTTTTTTGCTATGGATTGAGATCAGTTAAGGGGAATTTTTTTTGATAAATATTTTCTCCATTTGATGATAAAAAATAGAGAAAGAAATCATAAATATCTATAAAAAGGAAGTTGAATTGTTTGGAAGATACAAAATCAACATTACAATATCTTCCTGATACACATGTATATTAATTATGGATCATTAGGTAATATTTTATTGATTATTTGGTTGATTAAGACCTCATATATAGTGAAATATAAAAAATTGAGACTAAATAATTTATATGAACATATTATTGTGTTCATTGGGGGATGGATCAGTGTTTTTAGGGAAATAGTTGTCTAAGAGGTCTATTTAAACGAATAGAGAAATAGAGTAAAAAAGTTTGATTTTCATTGATTATATAATTGGTTAATGGAAAGAGTAATATCCCACGTGCGAAAAATGAATGATGAATCATTAAAGGAGTAAATTTCTTGGGAGTGTAAATTTTTTTAATTTTTGAATATTAGGAAATACATATTGAAGCTTTAATTATGAGGTATGTCTTGAACTTATCAATACAAATGAAAAACGTAACATTAAGCACAATTAGAGATGTGTTCAATGCCTCAGATGTCGATTACATGGGAAATTTCCCAATAAATTTCCAATCAGAATATAATGGAGGGGTTCAAAAAACAACCACATCATATACCAAGAGATAATAGTTTGGAATTTTCTATCATGATGGCTGATGTGTATTCATCAAATGATGTGGTGGTAGGTACACACATTTTTCTCTTGAAGATTTAATGTATATTGTTTGCTTCCTTTTCTACGCATTAATTTATTACATCCATGTATTCATATAATATATTATGAATAACTATACAATTAATTGTAGAGTTATGAGTCAATACACCATGAGTTATTATCCAAGCATCATCAGTGTACCTAAACTCTTTTTTTGTTTTTGGAGAGTAAAATATCATCACAATTATTATTGTCACTCCCATGGTAGAATTTGACATTATACTATGTTTAGATTGGATGTCTAAGTATAATGATAAGATCAACTATAGATGAAATGAAATTTTAGTTCTCATTATTAGATAACCTACAATTATTTTCAAAGTATAGATATCTGGTCAAAATCATTTTCTAGAAGAACCTCCAATAGCCATATTTATAGAGATGATTATTGAAGAGGGAGAATGAAGTGAATGTATATTGATAGAGAATTTCCCTACCATTCAGAAATACAGTTGCATTTTTTTAGAGTTACTTGATCCTCTATAATATATATTAGTGGAGATATCTATTTAACTCATACCTAGATCTATAATGATATCAAATACCACTTATAGAATGGAAAATAACTAGTTAGTGAAATTATGTAAAAAATTAAATATATTTTGGTGAATTTATTTTTCCAATAAAGTGTATATAATTGGGAAAATTTTCATTTTATTGAAAATAAGATGCATAAATCAATAAGGCTATGTATTGATTATAGGTGGCGTATTGGGATCACATTATAGAACAAAAACACAAGATCAATGATTCGGAAATTATTTAACAAACCTAATGGGGTTTAATCGTTCCTTAAGAATATCTTATGATATAGGTATCATCAATTAAAAATTGAGAAATAAGATATTACAATGACTACATTACAGAAAATATATATGAAATATTATTTGGTTATTATTCCATATACCATAACTAATTCTCCTTCAATATTTATGAGTTCGATTTATAGAGTCTATAATAACTAAATTGTTAAATTAAAGGTAGAAATCATTTATGATATTAGGATATATTTAAATGTATGTGATCATCAAGAGAATAATGAAAATTAATACATTAAAATATAGAGAGTTGTCATTAATTTTTTTTGAAAATGTGATTTGTGGTTACAGAAAATATTCTTTCATTGTGTACATTGTATCCAATAAAAGAAATAAAAATTGAACTTATGAAGAAAAGGGCTAAAGAGGAGTGGCCTCATCCTTATAGGGTAACTAATTTTTATAGTCTCTATATTTTATCCGGATATTATTGGATCATTAGGAAAATATTTTCATGAATTTTTTATCCAGTAACCATATGTAATCGAAAATGGGGTTATGTTTATTTGGATAATGTACTGTAAAGAAATCATTGTAGAACTGAATAAGTGATTGGTTACTACATCTGTGTTAAATATTCCTATTAGTGTACGCATATTCTTTATTTATAGTGATTCATATATAAAAGGTATTGGGTCGGTCATCCTGAAAAATGAAAAGGTGATTTAAAATGAATTTCAACAGTTAAAGCCTCCGGAGAGGAATTATCCTATGCATAACCAACATCTAGCTATAAATATTTTGACACTATTAATTTGAAGGAACTATCATTATATAGAGAAATATTAAATATACATAGACCAAAAAATTTTGAATTATATATTCATGAAAAATGAATTGAATAAAATACAATGGAAATGGTTGGAACTCTATAATGACTATTATTGTTCAATTCATTATCACCATGGAAGAGAAACATTTTTAATGATTAATTAATTAAGGAAATACCAATTTTTTTTTGGAATCAATTATAATTTATGGAGATATTTTGATGAAGGACCTATTAAAATTGGATTTGGGAATCATTATGTATAGGAAATCATCAAAACTCCAAAAAATGATTTCTCAAGCATCATTAATTGAGATGATCGAGGAATATTGAACAAAAGATCCATTTTTATAATGAAAGAATAAGGATATGAAAAATGAGATGTTTCTTAATTATAGTATTGATCTGTAAGTCTATTAATATTTCATACAATGCCATGTGTGACTCTACTTAGTGATAAAGAAAGAGATGATAAATAAATCTCACAACTCTTCATTATTTATACATCCTGGAATCACAAAAAATTTACAGACATTGATGATCATTATTTTTTAGATAATATAAAATGGGATATTTGTAACAAAACTCTAAGGTTCTTGGTGTGAAAAAAAGTTAATAATGTTTGAAAAATTTCTAAATTGGTATTCTGTCGTGTCTGAACCCCAGAATTCCCAAAAATGATGTCTTGTAATATTACATTTTCATGGATATAATGAATAAAATTCCGAAAGAATGATTAGTTTTGTAATCTTAGTAATTCAAAAACATTAAAAATTCTAGTATTATAAATAATTACACTATTTAAAACATAATAGTTTTATTTTGAGGATATATTTATTCCTTATAATATATACATACATATCATTCTTAGTACTCTTCTTGGATTATAAGGAAGGGGAAAATAATAAGGGTGAGATCAAATTCTCAATAATGGAAGAGTAAAGTGGAAAAAAATTAATCAATGAAAATAATAAAATTAAAATATAAATAAATAGAAACACAATCCATTCAAACATCAAGACAATGAAAATTAATTTTTTTAATGTATCAAAATTAATAAAGATGTCATTTAACCAATAATAATAGAATAAATTAAAACCAAAGATATCCTAATGAAAATTATCATAGAGAAATATTATGTAATTTAAAATTATGGAAAATATTGATTATTGGTATTTATGTATAAAGAACATGAAAACTTTTATTATTATTATCTATCCTCTGGAATTTATAAAGCAATATGTAGAAACACATATATTCTGATTTCAAACAAATTTTAAGGGTTTTTTTCTACAAATTTCATATCAATTGTCAAAGAATGTATTTATGTACATGAACTAACTAGTCCCCACTCCATAAGGAATTCAATAAACCCATTTATTCCATTTCCTAATCATTCATAACCATGAATAAAATATATGCATCATCAATTATCTGTATTGAATAAAGAATAATTATATATAAATATTTTCTGAAATAATGAAATATCATTAAATTTAAACACAGTATGAAAAACTATATATAGGTCAAGAATCAATAAAATAAACAAAAAATGAGATTGAAATTTAGGAGTAATTCATTACCAAATGATTATAGTGATGTGAATATTTAAAGGGGACTAAAAGAAATTAGGTAATTTAATGTCCATAAAATCTTTGGAAAAATAAATCCAAAACTATCAAATATAATATTATGGATAGTATCCAAAAAATATGTCCCATTGGATTAATATTATGTGGTTGTTTTTGTTGATTATTGATAATATTATAATCATTTAAAAAACAATCTTGTAAAAAATATACTTCTTATTTTGATAAAAAATTTGAATCTATTTTTTTAACAAACTTTTTAAAAAATAAAACATTTATAAAGGGTTAGATTTTATTTGATATGTAATTTACAATATGTAAACACAGTTTTTATTACATTTTTAGAAAACATGGTTTTATGTGAAAATATGTTCTCCAACTAAAAAGGGATACAATATAGGGATCTCTTAAAAAAATTTAAAACACTTTGTGTGCTAATGAGTGGGAAAATGGTATTAATACATGAAAAATTTCATTAATAACCGACGGTTAGGTACATAATTGGGATTATGGAATTATGGTTAAATTATTTCTTCAAATAAAAATGAAATTTCATTAAAGTTATTCTTGTGTAAGATAATATGTTAACATTCCAACGTGTCTCATGCCACATTGAAATATTTGAGTCATACTCTACATGATTGAATAACATTAAATGATACATATAATATAATAAATATAATTAATTTGATTATATAACTTATTAATTATATTTCTATATACCATTTAAAATAAACTAGGTTTGTTAGAGTAAATAATTATCAATGGAATGTAATTTGAGATGAAATCCCTTACCATGGGTCAATTTGGCCTTTCATAAACATTGGGGCTAAAACCTCAATTTATTATTTAAAGAAACAAATTTTTTAGACTAGGTATAGGGTGACCCATTACATATCCCGAAGGCCCAAGGCCATGTGGCCTGAATACAAGTCTTGAAAGTCCATTTTTTGCCCCAAAGGAACCCTATGTGAACAGTAATGCTATAGTAACTGCGCTACTACAGTACCTGCGACAGTATCGCAGCTGCTGTAGTACCAGCTATAGTCCCTCAACTGCTACAGTTTTGTCTTTTCTACAGTTCTACATGCTGTTATAGTACTTCTACAGTGCCCTGCTACAGTATTGCAATAGTACCCTGAAATTCGCCACTGCCTTGATTTGATCCTGGGTCTTTTTGATGCAAAGCAAGACACGATACCACTTGGGTAAATTCACGTTGGTGGGTTCATTTGTTCTCACAAATCTTTATATTAATTAATAAAACCCTCATTTTAATTATTTACTTTTTTGTGAATCTTTTTCATATATTTCACTATATTTATTTAAGTTATTACCATGTTTTACTAACTATTTATTCAATTATGTTCACATCATCTATTTTTCCAAATTTGGATTATGTGTCAACAAAAACTAATGTAGGTAATCTACGGACAAATGGACCATTATATAGCATCTATAAAATATAAATAATTACATATATATTGTATTTATACACAAATTATACTTTTAAAAATAATCACTAAATATTTTTATGAAAAATGAACCAATGTTTCAAACATGGGGATAATAGGTTGTATGTACATATGAGTAAGGTTTCCATTATTCGATGATTCTAATTTAAATACAATGAGTAAAATTATATATTTAAATAATGCTAATTATATCATAAATAACATTTCACTTATTCAGATATACTTTTATATATAATTATTGTCATGTTAAAGTAATCACATCATATCAAGGACGTGGTATTTCACCTGCCCATAAAAACTGTTATAACTTTTTTATGTGTTAAAGGGTAATAAAGAAAATGATATAGAATATATTTATGAAAATTAATTCTTCAAATAATATCATATATATATATATTTCCAAACATTTTTAATTAAACCCATCCTTTATTCATTTCATTTATCATGTGATCAAACCACATCTTTTTTAAGAGGCGGTAGTCCAAAAATCCACAAAACGATGTCATCATTTTTAAAAATAGAAACAATAATGATATTTTTAATAAAATAATTAAAAAATCTAAATTATATAATATTTTACATATATATGAAATATAAATAGTTATCCTTTCATAATTCTATACCATTAAAGGTGGTGAAATAAAAAAGGAAAAATATTGTTTCGTGAGGCAGATATTTGCAGTGGACATCAACTATCATTTCATTACCCATTAGATAGAAGTGTGTGTAATTTTATGTTTATACCTTATTATACTAAAATAAAATTATATTTATGACATTTTTATGTCATATTTTCTGGGAATAAGAATAGTTAAGGGTGTTTGAATGTAAATAAGGCTAAAGAGCATGACGAAAGATAATACCTCTTGTTTGGGTAATATCTCAGGGTTTTTACAAACGAGATTCCTTGGATGGATATATAATCAAGGGAAGGATTATAGGATTATGTGAGTTATGATTAATGTAAATTTTTTAGATCTTGGTCGAGCCATTGTGTCTTGAGGGGCACGAGGAATTTGGAGGAGATTGGGCCATTTTGATGTGGAGGAGTAGTGCCACTATAGTAAATTTTTGAAAAGAATTTTTTTTCGAAATTTTAACATTTATAGTGGAGGATATCGTCGATATATGATAATAAAATGGATTTTTGAAAATATTTTTGATCATTCTTCCCATACTTTTAAGTTTAAGCCAATTATGAAGCTTAAATTCACCTTAAGTGTTATAATTATGTTTAATCACATTCACTGATATTATTGGTTAAAAAATGATGAAAATATTATAAATTATATATTATTTATATTACAAACATTTAATACAATTATAAAAATTCAAATAAAATAAGTGGGAGAAGGTAATTTAAATTGAATCTCATAGACAAGACGAAAATGTGTATTTTTAATTCAAAAACAAAGAAATGTTTTCCTGATTTATATATAAAATTTTAATGTGAAATTGATTACAATGAACTAAATTAGATTAATTAACAAATAATTGATCTAATTAAAAATTAAATCAATTTTAAAATATAATATAAGCATTCAAATAAATTATATGATTTTTTTGAAATAAAGATCAGTATTTTTAATTATTCATTAAAAACTGAAACATCATTGAAATATACCAGATATTTACCATAAACATTTTTTTGTTTCTTATTGAAAAATTATTATTTTTAACATTTTTAATATATATATGATAGAAAATATTAATTCAAATTTGGTTTTCTATTAGAAGGTAGTAAATGATCCTTAATAATAATATAATATATTATGTGTAAAATTTGGTTTTTTCTTATCTTTTTGCCTATCTAATATATTGAATGAAAATAAAAACAATCTTTTGAAGATAAAATATATATTAAATTAATTTTAAACAACAAATGTAATTAATTTAGTTTATCAGTATACAACACCTTTGTGAGAATAAAAAAAGTTTCTTATAAAAGTATTCCATTTCTATTCAATTATTTCTAATATTTATTTCTAATTTCTCTGTACAATTTGAAATAATTTTTTATTTTCCATGCCATGTATTTTCCTAAATAAGTTAACATTATTGATAAATGCTCATTTATTATCTGGGGTATACTTAATTATAAAAAATAATATTATTATAACAATTTATTATTAGTAGATATAACAAAATTTTACTTATAATGGAAGGAAAAAATAAAACTTATTGTTGCGTATGGAATACTCTAAATTTGTGCCTCATGAATTGAAAGCTATAAAATATATTGAATTTATTTAAAATAAATAATATTTGATAAATTTATAGTATATTATATACCCTTATGGATATGGTGTTTCATGTCACACACGCTATCAAATATAATGTTCATACATTATATATTAAGTGAATTCCATTCCACCTACAATAATTAAATTTCATACTTCTAATTTAAACATGTCATTTAGAATTGATTTTTTAATATTTTCTATTTTGAATTCCCACATCATGATAATGTTTCAAAATTAATCATTTAGAAAAGAAAAAATTGTGAGTAGAATTGTCATATTGGAATAAAATATAATTATGTATCTATATAAGAGAAAATTTGTGTGATGTCGGGAAATATAAATAAGGGAAAAGTGTAAATATTTATTGGTAGTGATATAGGACATAAATACTAGACATTTTAATGATAAATATAATGATGAGGGTCTCAAATCCATATTTTCGTGATGATTTAGATGAAAATAGTTTTAATAATTAATATTGTATTAGAACAAAATTTGATTTAGTATTTTCTTAGTGTTGAGTAATTATTTAAATAATTGAAAATATAAGTAAATGTACTTAAATAAAATATTTATATAAATAAAATTTTCATCTATTGATATTTCATTGATTAAATAAGATGTCATCTATTAATTTACATAATTGATATCTAATAATTTTAATTTCATGCCCAATGCACTGAAATAAACATTTAACAGTTTTTAAGTTCAATAAAAGTGAGTTAAGTATAACTATATATGTCTAAATATTTTAAAATGTCAACATGATTATGAATTTAATATATAAACCATAAATTTTACACAATTGGTTCATCATAACTTTTTATTAATCAAATTGATCAACTAGAAAAAAATGAAAAATCAACCAAACCAATACATAGGACAGCGGTTGGTGTGAATCCCTTAATGTCCTTCAATAAATGGATTAATACATATTTCCTTTCTAGACATGATTTGTTTTCAACGAATATATAGATTTTCCCTTTATAAAACAATATTATTATATATTACAAAATAAATGTGATGGACATTTTTTAGATAGGGGTAGTCACTAAATAGCCTTTTAAACTATGGTTTTCAAAACCACCCCATTACCTAAATATCTCATTCACTAATTATCATATTGATCATTAATTTTTATAGCAATTATACTCTATAATAGATAATTGACATGGGAAACATCATGTTTTCTAAAATTTATGACAACAATCTATTAAGGAATTTTTAGGGTGAGTTTCATTGTCTTTCATCAGAATAATCAATTTTTTCTCAACATTTATTTTTATTATGTTCTCATTTCCCATAAATGAAATATTTATCCATTCCATTGATACACATTCTTACATATCTTCATTTAAATTACATCCATGATGTAAATTAAACCATCTTCTCTCCCTAGTCTCCAGCACATGATATCTTATAAAAATGCATACTTATCATTTTTGGTGAGTCAAGAGTTAGTTCAGGTATGTAATGTAATTCATATTTCAATAAAGTGATGCGGAATAATCATAAAATATTTCACTTCTATAAAAACCTCATTTTGTTTCTCATTTTCACATCCTTTTACTCCATGTTCAATGTAAACATGGCTCCGTCTGGGACCATCTATTTAATAAAACGAAAAATCATTATATGAGTAACAATCGTTGTAAAAAAATGTGTACATATTTATTGTATATATATATCCCGACCCATTATATTCAATATAAGTCACATTACATTTAAACTAGGTTATTATTTGTGATAATAAATCATAAAAATATGTATAGGTAATGTAAAAAATGGTAAGAATATTTCCTAGGATTGTCAATACAAATGAAAAATTTTCCAATTTTTTTATACCGGGTTATATACAATCAATACCAACACAACCTGTCAGTGTTTTTACGCCTATGAACATATATTCTAGATACATGACCATGTGTATTATCTTTCTTGGGATTTATATCTTGGATGTTCCACAAAATCTCTAATTTACAAAAAATTATGGGGTGTTCTTCTATACATTCCGCATATTCCACCGTAGTGCTTTTTCCACTAATTTATGGTTTCTAAATCATGATCCCATGGTTTATAATAAAATTACATTGATTACGACTATTGAGACCAATCCCCAAAAATCCTAGAGATGATGTCTAACAATATTAAATTGTTGTGATTATAAGGAATAAAATCCCAAAAGGACTGATCCATTTAGTAGTATTTGTATACTAGATACATACATGCATATTTATTACAATTCCCTACAATAATTAATACATATTTTTTTCTTTCCAGGACAATTGTATTCGGTCTATTATATTCCTACCCATATTTTATAGTATTCTTTTCGGTTTCCATGGGAAATGAGACATAATAAGGGTGATCTCAAATTCTACATCATGGTATAGTAAAGAGGATACAAAAATGAATCAATTAAAATAATATATTAGAAAGTAAAATAAGTGTTAAAAAATTATATTCAAATAATAATATAAGGAAAAAAATATAGAAATGTAAAAAAACGATAACACATGTTGTTTAATCAATATGTTTGGAATTAAATGATACCATGGATATGTTGACACAAAATACAATGGATAAATAAAAATCGGTTCAAAATGAATAAATTTTTTATTATTGGACATCATGCCTAAGGCACATGAAAACCTCTACAAGAAATATCTATCATTCATATATTTTAAAAATATGGGTAGAAACCCATCTATTCTACTTGAAATCAAACATTATGTGATTTCTACCAAAAAATATATTCTCATGAGTCTAACTACGAACTCATTGGCTTAAATTTACCCATCCCCATCCAATAGGTAATTCATTAAATGGTCCCCAACAAATATGTTTCATTATATAGGCATTCATCATGTTGAATAAATAATATGCATTTTCAAATATATGTAATGAATAAAGGAAAAATATTTATAAATAGTTCCCGATATAATAAAATGACATTAGATGTAAATATCATATAATAATGGTTTACGGATAAAGAAAAAAATCATATCCATGAAAATTGATGTGGATATTTAGGGGAAATTTAATGTCAATAGATCACAGGAAATTGAATATTCATTTGGGACTAAAAGGAAGAAAGGAATTAAATGTTAACACTCTCATCATAAAAATCAACCATTAATAATTCATTGGATGATAAAAAAATGATATCAATAAAACATACCCCATGTATAGTAAAATAAAGGGTTTGTTTTTATTGATGAATGGAAATAATATAATGAATATTTTAAAAAAATATTTAAGGAATGTATCATTTTTACATTGAAATTAATTTTGTACATTTTCTCTAAAAATTACATTTAAAAACTAAAAACATATGTAATGGATAAAAATTACGTAAATAATTCATTTTTAAACGGTAAAAATCATTTATGAAGACATTTTTAGAGAGTTATGTTTTTATAGGAAAACAAGTTCTCTAACTAACGACGGAAATGTGCCAGGTTTTGTTTAAAAAATTTTCTAAAACACATTGTGTATGGAAGAGTGAAAAATAATACCAATACATTGAAAAGTTAATGAGTATCCAGAGGATAGGAATATTAAATAGATTATGAGTTAATGGTAAGATAAGTTTTATGTATGGTAATACAACATAATTAAAATTATTTTGTAAGAAAACAATCATTAAACATTCCATAGTGTCCAATTAAACATTGAAAAATTTGAATCATAATATACATGAATGACTAACATTAACTAAATCATAAAATTTAATGAGAATAAATATATTAACAATATAACATTTTAATGTGATCTATATACACCATGTAAAACAAACCAGGTGCTTAACATCAAATAAGTCTCAATGGATTTTAAATTGAGATGAAATCCATTACCTTGCATCTAATTAATCGAGTGTGTATTTATATTAATAAAAAAATATTATTTTAATTATTATATTTATTGATAAAATTTTTATTGTGAATCATAAATTTTATTTCACTTATTATCATGCTCTATAAAACTACATTGGAAACTATGTTTACATCACATGTTTCGTCTTGTTCATTTAATGTGTCAATAACAACATTATTAGGAAATCTATGGCCAATGGGGCCATTATATAAAAAATAAAGATTAATAATAATAAAATAAATATTATATATATATATATATCTATTTTTCTTATTAAACAAATTATTAAAAATATTTATGATTATTGAGCTATTGTTACACTCATGGAGGCAGTATGTCGTATGTACGCATGAGTAATATTCCCATTTATTAATGATCGTTAGAAAATTAGGTATGTAACACAATATATGTCTTGAATGATCATTATAAAATAAAACCATTTTTATTTGGTTCATATATAATTTTATATATAATTTTTTTGGTTTGAATGGAATCACATCATGTCTAGGAGGCTGTAGTCCACACGCATACAACTAACATTATCACTTTTTAGTGTGTGAATGGGTAATAAAGAAAATAATAAATATCATATTTAATGTAATGGAATTATTTAATTTATTTAATATATTTGTTTTTTGGGTCTCAAATTATTAATTAAAACCATATTTTATATATTTTGTGTATCATGTGATCAAACCATGTCGCTTTTACAAGGTGGTAGTCCACAATTCCACAAACTATGTTATAGTATTTACAGAAAATCGAATGTATAAGTGTTTGTGTAATAAAATAATGAAAAAAGAATAAATAAATAACATGTGTCATATGTTTCATATATAAATAAAATGACCATAATAATTTTCAACCAAAAAAACTTGGTAATAAAATAATGAACAACTCTGTTTCATAAGAAGGTGATCTTCCACACACATTAGTGGTATTTTCACTACCGAATATATGGAAATGTGTGTAAGTGTAAGTAGAAATTATTTAATAAATAACATCACTATATTTAGTATATAGATGTTGTAATATTATAATGTTAAAAGAATAATTTAGGGGGTGAATAAAGGGAATAGAACTGATGAGAATGAGGAACGATGTTACATCTTATTTGGGTAACTCCTTTTTGTTTGCACCAAAAGGCCCTCTATGTTAAATTCTATACCAAGGGGAGTCTTATATATTAATTATAGGGTTATTTAGTTTCTATATTTAATGATTTTTTTCACGAAAAAGTGGCATGAGATGTGAGATCATGTTGGAGGAGAAGATTATTTTTTATAGTGGAGGAGTGGCACACTTGTAAATTTTTTAAAATGGAATTCCATCAAGATTTTTTCTAGTGAATTTTGATGCAATGATGGAAAAATAAAATCAAATATAGGATAGGTTAATAATATGACCATAAAATGGATTCTATAAAAATTTCATTGTTGTTTTTTCCCTTATTATTATGGTTTACTAATTGTTTAATCTTAATTTCACCTTAAGCATAATAATTAATTTTAATTATTTTAACTATAATTTGTGTCAAAAATATAAGTTAATAAAATTATAAATTAGATTTATTGATTATTTAAAATATTGAATCAATTTTTCCAAATACTAACCACATAAGTGTCACAAATGATTATTAATTTAATCTCATAGACAAGATGCCAATGTTTTTTTCAAAAGTTAAAATTTTCTAAAAATTTCTACGTTAGCATAATACATTTCAATGTGAAAATGATTAAAATGGAATAACATGGATTTATTAGAATAAAATTTATCTAATTTAACATTAAAACCAGTTTTTAATAAAAAATTTCATTATTATTAAATTAGATGAAGAATTAAATTTGAATTTAAATTCGTTATTATACATGGTTCATTAAAAAGTAAACATCACAACAAATACCTAAAAATAACAGTAACCTAATTTTTATGTTTCTTTTTCATAGATTAATTTTATGTTTTCAAATACTATTTAATAAATTTTAAAAAATTGTATTTAAAATAGGTTCTCTATTAATATGAGGCAAAATCACCTTAGTAAAATATTGTATTTCAGGTGTAAAATTATGTATGTTCTAATAATATGAAAACCAAATATATTAGAAGAATTTCAAAAATATTTTATTTAATATCATATAATATATATAAATAAATTAAAATAATATAACTAAAATATTAAAATTAATTTAATTTATTTGGATAAAACATATTTCTAAGAATAAAAATAGTCTTCTATAAAAACATAAATTCATATTCATTTGGTTCTTAAATTCATTTCAAAATAATTTTTAACCAGTTAATTCGTTTTATATTTTCTTAAAGCATATATTATCATTTGGAATATTTTCTTACAAATGATTACTAATTAAGTAGTAATGTCTTTACTTATTATAATAAATGATAATATTATAATAATATATTATTGTCTTGTAAAACATTGTCTTGCGTGTAATGTAATCAATCAAAAATACTATTTTTTGCGTGTTATATATGATAAATCAGTGTCTGTTGAATTTAATGATATAAAAAATATTTATTTTATTTTAAATAATTAATATATTATAAATTCTATCAATGTTATATTCCCTTATGCAATTGGTGTTCCATGTCGTACATGCTATCAAATAAAATGTTTCAACATTATATTTATGGGGAATTACATATTTAATTGAATATTCATACCAACATGGATGTGGGAAAATATCAATATGGACTTCATCACTAGTCGGGAAAGAGCATCCAATTGAAATAATCTGATAAGGGTTATAGTAGATCAACTAACCAATACATTATTTTGTATCACTATTTTTATATGATATAACTCCAATTAAACATGATATGATATACATAAATAAAGTGATTGGTTTTATGTGATACCACATTATCACATTTCAAATCCTGATTCATGGTTGAAATCAACAATTTGGAGAATTTTTCAACTTGATATTAACATATAATTAAATTTCATTGTATCCTAATATGCCAAAATGGATGTCTAATATGAATAATTAATATAGAAAAGTAATGACATGCTACAAACATGATCGGTGGAATTAAATGTGGATAGTATCAAAAAATCACAAAAGTTAATTTATGATACAAATGTATCTTCTAATTGAGAATCCAAATATCACATTATAAAGATATGTCTTGGAATTAATATTTAACTTATTCATTTTTGGATGAATATGATGAGAGGAAATTGATTGGGATTTTTATTTTTAAATAAATTATAGAATAGGTTAATGTTGTCCAACAACATATAAATTCTTCTCATAGTCAGCAAAAGTGGTATGCTGGAAAAAATAGAATGGACATTGAGTTTAATGTTGGTTAACAACTATTCTTGAAGATATTACTATGTAATATTTTCATGTGATTTACAAATAAGGGAAACTTATCCCTATGTAT
Source organism: Viscum album (assembly GCA_963277665.1). Lineage (NCBI taxonomy): Eukaryota > Viridiplantae > Streptophyta > Magnoliopsida > Santalales > Viscaceae > Viscum > Viscum album. The sequence continues at coordinate 1,122,660 of CAUJRU010000154.1, forward strand.
ATTGGAACCATTGAAATTATTGACCTCATAGGAGCAATGTCCTATCAGATAGAACTTTTACAAAATATATATCATGTTCATTATTTATTCATTGTGTCTCACTAATGTAATTACATACCTCATTCATCACATGTACAAAAAATAAAAGTGGTATATGGAGAGCATGACCTATCTAATGAGGACCAGGTGGTGGTGATCACAGACCATAGGGACATGGTTTTTTGAATCAAGACAACCCAACATGTTAATGTGTTATGAATGAGTAATAAATAGGATGATGCAATCTATTAACTAAATAAGTCAATGATATAGAGGTACCCTACCCTTTTCTCAACAGAGAGAATGAGATGAACTTTAGTGGGGAGAATTTTTAAGGGGGAATAATGTAATTACAAAGACTATTAAAATAATATTTTTTTCATAAATAAATTATGGTTACATATTATATAATATCATACACATACAAGATAAAGTAAAGCAAAATTATGTAATTAATAATGATCATTACATTGGTCATATATGAAACAAGTTAAAATTCTAAATAGTACTATATCGAATAAAATATAAACATAATAACTAAAATGGGAAAGTATGGATAACCCCAGTCTACAAGAATCATCCCTACCATAGAAAAACATTAAAAAAATTAAAGAAAATATTAAACAAATCATCATATTTTTAAATTAAAATATTACATTATGAGAAAATTGGAGGTGAATTTTGAGTGAAGGAATAAAGTCATATTTATAGGGTATAAAGGGAAATTTTACTATTGGGATTCGATCGTTATATGATCATTGGTAAAATATGTGTAATAGTAAATATGAATATTGGAAAATATACCCTTGAATTATAATTTAACCATTATAATTAGTGTTAATAAGTATTAGTGGAAAATTAATATTGACAAATAAAAGAGAATTGATGGCCTCCCCAGTATAGTACATAACGTTGAAGCTCATTTCTAATAATATGGGAGTGATGAATCATCATCGATATTCTCCTTTAACCAGTCCCATCATGGTCATCATCATGTTAAGATTGAAAAAAATCTAATACTGTATAAATTCAAGTAAATTTAGATTATCACTCTTTCATTGTTAGATGAGCCACCAAATGGAACTACCACTATCACACACCATACCTATAGAGAATATACATGTGTAATTATGTGTTACATGTCCAGACCATAATAACATAATTTTTTAGATTATTTTTTAATACAATTTATATGATAGTAATTAGTCTCAACAAAAGCTTTTCTTAATGTAATAAATGTTTAGATGAGATGAATTTGATAATTGGATTTCTAGATGCAAATAAAAAATAATTGTATTTTACTAGAAAATATATTCAATTTTATCACCAAACAGATGTATTTTCAATAATATTTTCAAAAAAATAGTCTATTGAAACACTATCACCATAATATTAATCATAGTATAATTTTATAATGGATTCGGAAATATTTTATTTGTTTCAGAAATTTTATTATACCTTAAATACACCTATTTCTAATAAATTAGATTTTTTATATTAAAAAATAAAATTAGTATATTTAGATAATGATCCGTGAAAAATAAACATCCTATTCAAAATAATATTGATAAAATTATATTAGGGAGTATTTATGATACTTTTATAAAACAATTTAATTTTTCTATGATTAGTAAAAATATAGTTTTCACTTTTTATATGATTAATGACTTTATATTTTCTTTAGTAATGATATATTAATTATATAACAAAAATAAAAGACCAAAAATATTTTATATTATTTGTACTATGAATTTTAATATATTTTAATCAATTTCTATAATCTATTAGAAACATTCCGTAGTCTAAAGTAGAGACATTGAATTCAAAAAAATTAATTAGTGGAAACATTACATTATCATTTGAAAAGAATAATGAAAAACGATTCATGATTCTAGTCAGCAAAAATAACATAATGTGTTACCCAAATGTACAAAACCATGAGAAATAAATCAATGAATAAGATAATGTTTTTATACTCTATAGTACTTTATTTTCCGAGTACTATATTTGGAAATTATTATATAATTTCTCCACCTTTTCGATAAATACCCACCCATTTAACCATTTCTATTCACATCCAATACATCCTAAATGATGTTCGGGTGGTTTTCCCTCCCCATTAGTCCCCCATTGATTCCTAATTCCCCTATGGTTCCATTCCCCATGATCTAGTAATAAATCTTCATGGAAGGAGAGTTATCATTCATTTATTCAATTCAAGAACATATTTTTGTATATGTATTCTGTATATAATTATAACTATATTTTATTACAGTTTATATCATACCCATTAATCTAAATTATATTTTTTTACTAGGATAATCTTTTCCCCTGTCAATTTATACTTTTATACAATCACATTTTATAATTATCATGATATTTAATTTAGTTCACAATTTTCTCACTATACTTACGAAATAATAATTATTTTATTTTTTAAACACCAAAAACATATTAATTATTAGATTTATTCACATACATTTATATAAATTTATTTGATTCTGGGATATAAAAAATAATAAACCAACTCATGTCTTTCGGCCCTTTTGTATTCTGAGATTTTCATAAGAAATTGTTGTTTTTTTATCTGAAAGTTATAAATGAAATTATATCATACCATCTATGTGTCTCTCATGAAATTAAGACATATAATTGGGGATCTCTTATATCAGTCCAATTCATTTTATAATGATTTTAAAATCATGAGATTCCTTGTTGTATGATATCATTGTCAATAAAATTGGTAATATTCATTTATGAAACCTTGTTGATAAACCATTGTGCTATGATTTTGAATGTATAATTTAAATATTGAAGCCACATTTACCTTATGTTCAGGATTTTTTTATGCCTTATGTTCCATTTTATATTTCCCATGATGACAAGATAAATTCCACACATACATATTCACTTAATATGATTCTAGCTCACCCCATTCCTTTGATTTATTTCCCCAGTATTTGAGATGAATTAAAAGAATCTTAAGGTGAAACCATGAAGACATCTTCAAGTGGATATAGAAGAATGATTTCTATTTTCAGAAATCGTATACCATATTTATAATAAAAAAATATCGAAATTTAGTACCATGTAATGAAATGTTATATAATAAACTGTTGGGAGTGCATAGTCTCTACCACTATTGATGTAATTCAGTAGGTAAATCTATGCATATTAGAAGATATGAGGTCTACACCAATCTGTGAATCAATTTACCCTAATGAAAAAGTGGTAAACAATTCATTTATAACATAGAATCTACATTTTTTAAAATACAATTATTCATAAATTCCATGACATAATCCTGATATAACAACAAACATCATTGGTTTTATTGAATATCAACACGATTTAATAATGAAATCCTTAAAAACATGTCAAACTCGAACAACCAATGTTTAATATGATGTTAATAAAATCATAATTAACAATGTTAATGAATACGTCTAGTATATAATGCGTCTCTCAAAAATTTACCCTTTAAAAAATATGAACATGAATATGATAATTTTAATTGACTATTGGGACATCAAAAGGTATATCCCAAAATCAGTCATATTGGTTCTCATCACAAAACATTTGAAAAATAAAAAACATGTTATCAAGTCATATCATTTGTAGATTTTTACTCAGAAAACATCCAAATCTGGATCTTCCTAAAAATGTATAATCCACTTCATTTTGGGAAACTGTAGGGATATACGATTATATAATATTCCACATTAGTAAGAGGAAATATTGATCTACATGTCAATGTGCCAAGAAATGTGTCTTCCAGACCATAATAAGAATGATAAAAAAGTTTTACATTGATAATTTAGTGTCAATGTCATGGAAATAAATTATTCATCAATCTATAATTGAAATCAATTTTTTCAGGCCATGAAATTATAAAATGAAAACAAATCCATGGAAATGTGCTTTTAGCATTAGCTCAGTTAAAATTATTGTTTTTTAGTGCAATGTCATGGTATTGATGTTTTCTTTGAGATGAGTTGATATGTCCTTCATATGTATCTAACTCCAAATATCAAGGAGTTTGTAGGGGCACACCAGAAATCTCCCATACAGACGACCATTCCTTGAGAATTTTGTATGAATATGTTTACCTTACACTCGGATAATGTAAAAGGGATATATTTATTATTGGATCGATGATCGTTAAATTGTGTTTCTTAAAGTCAATAAATTTCTTAAGAATCTACTAGTGAATATACCACGTACTATTGATAAACCAATCATTCTGTATTTGAATTCATTAGATCGATAATCGGGATAATTCATCACATGAATCTAAAATTCATAGAATGATATCTTATTATATAATCTCAGTTTGGCTATACTAGATGAGAATACATGATGTTTAAATATCATGAACAGTTCCTCGGTGATATAAATTTTAACATAGAATCGGAGACACTACCTGTATCATCATGAGGACTAGTTTCTCTCGCTTGATGAATCCATCAAAAATTTTCTCAATAATTTTATTTTGATTGGGCAGTTGGAATGATGAGTTGTTATATTGATAAATTTTGACATTCAGTTTATATCATAAAATGAAGTAATGTTTAATGTATTAATAAATTTACTTATATATTATCCCTTTGTATAATTTATAACTTTTAATAATTAATTTCTTATTTAGGATATATTTTAAAATTATGATTACCCTTAACATGGGTAGTGAATTTTAATGGTGCAAATAGAATCCCAACTTGAAAAATATTTGACCACCATAGACTCAATGTAGTCAGTCTGGATTCATTCTCAATTCTTAAACATGGGTTGCACTAACAAATTCCTTCCAATTTAAGAATGTATTACCAATTAAAGAATTTGATTTCAAATCCATCATCATTAGTCTATAATTAATATTATAAGAATGAGTGGACCACCTGAATTCCATTGTATATTTAGAGATGCTGATTGAGAAAATTAATATGGAATTGTTAATTAGAAATACATAATCCCCCTTCATAACTATTTCTTTTTTATAATCGAATAATTTCATTTATATACAATGCTGAATCACACTCTGAACTAACAGAACACAAATGAATAATTATTAACTAATGCTACTACAACCCTAGACGAGCGACATCAAGATTCAATAGTTATCAACCTTGTGATCTTCATAATGGTATTTCTATTTATTAAAAACAAGATAGATAAGATCAATGAGGTCAATTACGTCATTAAATTTGATAATATTGCAAATATTTAGATGAAACCCTTTTTCAACTACCTTGAAAATAATATTATCCTTTCATATAAATTCAAAATGGAAATATCATTGGGATTAGTCAATTTTACCTATTTAAGATAGCTCCACTCAATAAAAACCTCTATAATAAAGGGATGATGGATTTTTCCTTAGGTTCATTAATATATTGGAATAAAATTATATAATGTAGTGATTACTTTATGGTTTTTGTGGTTCTTATTAATAAAGGGTCATGATATATCACCAAATCATAAGGAATGTGTATTTTTTTATTTAATCAATTATGATTATGTAGAATCCAAAAATTGTATCACTTTATTAGATACATGAAAACATTATCCATCTACCCAAATATCTATTACATTTTGAGAAATATTATTATTGGTTATCTATATTGGGAATGGATATCGAGGATCTATATCCTCCAAAGAAGAGTAATCATTTCAAGTACATCATTTCTTCTATCAACGACATCTCCAAATGTACTAAAGAAATATCACTCATGGAATGTGGGGAAAATGCATAAAAAACTTTTTTAATACAAATATCATCATCATATATAGTTTCCCCCATATAATATTAAAAAACAATGATGCAAATTTATTATCTTACAATATAGAGATGTTGTGTTAGGATTATAATATTGAAACTAACCAATCATCCAACTATCATGATATGGAAATAGAAATATAATAGGTTTTAATAGTTAAATATAAAATATAATATGAATAATTATGTACTATAAAATGAAATATTTTATCTACAAACATATTTATTCCATGTGGGAATATCTTCCAACAACATGCACTATATCCCAGGCAACCCCATATTCATAGGTTCATGTGGAAGAATTAGTACTACCCATTGAAGTATAATTTTATTTTCTACACACTTCCATTTGAGATCAGTTATCCATGGGTGAGAAATATAATAAGAGATCAGATGAATTTTAGTATCTTGATGAGAAAAAATTATATACCTTTCATCATTGAGTGGTTCATAATCATTTAATAGCATAAAGAATAATTATTCATCAATTCATTATTCCTATATGGATAATAGTATTTGGATCCACATATTCTACTGATAACTTGGATGAAACCATAGATGATTAGTGTAATATGGGAGGGACATTTTCTTATCCACATGACCTGATCCAATGGTGTGTATTCACTAATTTCCAAGGATGGTGGGTGTATCACACCCCAACCAATGTAAATGTTGTTATGAATTATTTTCCTTAATGAGGATAATTTTCATTATAAAAAACTATAAATTGTATTGCAGTTAATCCTGGATACATGATTTTATACACTATGGTTAATGTTAAATCTTGTGTGGTTGAGGTAGTCGCATTAGAGGACACATGGTTTAAGTTATATCTACATATCATTCAAAAAAATTACTATATATGTGATAAATTTAATCAATTCCATTCCTTTTTTCTCAACACTTCATTTTTTACAAGGGATTAAGAATCTTATAAAGGACTTCCTCTCATGGTTGAGACACCCCATGATGCACTGAAATCCATGTATATGTACCTAAAATGCATGTTAACATATTATAGATAATTTTTTGTTATAAAAAGAATCCTTATATATGTTATTACATCATATTATCCTTATCAATCCATGTATACATATAGTGAAAATATTATTTATTTAATAATAGTTAGATCGTTTCTATGAAAACTATATATTGTAGATACAAATCTAGGAACAAACATATTACTGTTTTTTGGAAAATTAGGAAAATAAATAACTTTTTCATAATAAAACATAAACTTTTATTTGATTACATCATATTAATCATTATAATAACACATCATCCCTAATATATGTAATTTACTATGTAAACGTATCTATAAAATGGGTGATCTAAATCCCATTAAGAGGAAGAATAATAGACACGAATCAATATAACATTAGTTAGAATAATCATCATCATAAAATCATAATTATTTTATCATAAAAACACATGAATAAAACATGCGTAATGTCCTAGAATGTTGTGAGGATTAAAGATGAAACATCATGTCATAGTGGAAAAGTACCACACATTGTTGTGAATAAAATATAACATCGCATTCATGTATAACATACATTTATAATCATAACATCATCATTATGAATAATGATAGAATCATGTTTATTCATAATAAAAAACATAGAATGTGATAAATAAAAAATTCAATGCACTAGAAGAAAATATAATTACAATCCCACCCATCACGTCATTGTATTTACAAACTCATGCATGCCACATATAATTTATTACTACCACAGTTTGGAATTAATCCTTATAAAGGGATGGGTTTCTTGATGATTTTGGAAATAATAATTTTATGAATGAAATTGCAGTTCAGAAATGAAATGTGGAAAATCATATTTTATATAAGATTCATCAATGTTTACATAATCAAAAATAACTCAATATGAGTCAAGGATGTGTTTTGAAAAGAAGAGTTCCTTTAGAAAAAATATTATATTAGTCATAAAATCATTTTAGAAAAAAATGTATCCTTGAAATATGAAGGTTATAATAATGAAATTATATTTAAGGAAGATTCGAGTAATATTAATACCAACGATATTGTGAATATGGGAGTTAACAAATAAAAGGAGGTGGTATAGAGAATCCTATTTCTATAATTCCCTCTTTATTTCTTAACATTTTCAACTCTTTAATAGAAAAATTGATTTTACAAAAAGATGATTCAAATTAAAATTATATTTATTCATAAAACGTATTTTCAATTATAATTAATTTTTTATATTTCCTTATTTATATTGACGAGATTAATGTGATTTTATATCACATTTTAATTAAAAAAATCATGTTTCACTTGGATTTATATATTTTCATTTAATGTAATTTATCAAAAATTATTATTAAATTCAGATATTTATAATAAATGAAATTAGTTATGTATATATTATAATCAATTATTAATATCCATTAGTTATGGTGGATATAATAATTTTCAATTCAATGTCCCTCTATGTGGTTAACTAACCTTTCATAGGATGCGGTTGAAGGAGATGTAAAATGAAACATGACATTTATAATTTTTAAAAATATGATAATTATTGTAATTTAAATAATTAATATAATGTAAAACTATTGAATTTATTATTTTGAGTATATTGTTTTGATTGGAAGTGGGAAAAAGACTAAACCGAGGAAGAAATGGAGGAATAATTATTAGAGGCATACTCTCTCCTCAATATAGTTTTTTTAATATGACATCAAAAATATATTGGTGATTGTGTTTAGATTTTTCCAAAACATATATAAGTACTCTAATTGTCTTAATAGGGTTTATTTTTGTAGATATTGACCATTATATTGGTGGGGAATATTGTTTCATTGATGGGAATGGAGAGAGATTCTTTATAATCGAGGAGGGGTATTTTTTGAAATTTTTTTTGAATAAAATAATATATCCATTGAAAAATCATGTCATAGTTACTTATTGACAATATATATCTTATAAAAATTTAATATAATTTGATTAAAGCATTAAATACCCTTTATAATTCTAGTTAATTATTTATTAATGTTGAAAAATAAATGGAAGGAAAATCACTATTTTATAGAATCACTTATGAATTTTGGGTTTGGATAATCATATTTAAGAATGGAAACTCATTTTTATATATTTTAATGAATGACTAATGAAATATAATATTTCTTGTCTCGTAATCATGTTCTGAAAATGATTATATCAGTATTACTTCATGAATTACATAAATTAAGATACAATGGTTATGTGAAGAATTTTATTTTTACTTTTACCCTAAAAATTGATGTATTTAAGAAAATTTCCAAAAAATAAACATCACACAATTTTGAAAAGAATACTTTAGAAATGATATTTATTTTCTAAAAATAAATTTCTAAAATATATCATTTCTATTTTTAATATACAAATTATGTGTTTCAAAAAAAATTTATAATACAGTTTAATAAAAATGTACAAAAACTTTATTCGAATGTTTTAATCGTGATAACAAATTATTATTATAATAAAATTCATACATTGTCAAATTAATCATGAAATATTTTATTTATATTAACAGTCATTATTTTGAGGTAAAATTACTATTCACAATGTCTGGTTGTTATTCCCAATGGCCCGATTAGGATTCCAAGAGCCACGTTAATATTTCAACAACCCCATTAATATTCAAATGGTCACATTACCTCATATAAATAGGACACCATTTCTTCAGTATACATTGAACTCAATTTCTATCAAGGATCTATATTTCCATTATCTATCATGTCACTTGGTATAAAAATATTTTGAATATTCTCTATAGTGTTGGCAGTTAGAGAGATAATTCTAGTAAATTTTGGAAATCCATATGTTCCAATTTTATATTTTATATTATTTGTTTTATATATTTTTAATTTTTGTAATTTTAATTGGTCTCATTGATGATTAATTTTATTTTATTTTTTAATAAAATAAGTTTTTTCATTATATTTTTTATCTATGTAATATTATATAATATCATACAACACTAATATATTGAGGAAACAAATAATATTAATAAAAACAATGTCATTACATTTTTAACCCTTTAGATGTTATTTACATGAAATTTCAAGACAATATATATATTGGCCAGAAAAGTGGGAACTTCTATTTCATTGTTTTCTCTCGATACCAAGTTCCCTCTTTATAAATATGGTTCTTCAAAAAGTCTTTGGCATGGAGTGTTGTCTTATTGTATAGAAATTTTCTATAATTTCCACGATCTATACATGATGGTATTTATATTAGAGGTCATTCTATATTTGTTCCACTTATATAAATAGTACATGTTATCGATCACGTTTTACATTAAGAGGATAGATATGAGGAATATGTCATGATCCAGATACATACATATTGGGAGTTCAATATGGTTTCCTACTTTTCAAATGTAATGAAGGTTCTAAATGTGGCCAATGTAACTTTGGATATGCGTCGATTTTATTCCAAACCACATTACTCTCTTCTATGAGGATATTCTATGGCAGCAAATTTCTCCAACATTGAACACGAATTCCATTCTACGATTGTTATTAAAATCTACTTTTTAGACTCTCATAATTTTATTATGTTGATGGATGGATTTAACTATCTCTGTTATCTCTAACACAATGTTGGGATTAACTAGTTTTCATTCTCTATCATTATCCCACCTAGATGGTATTATATATCACTTACCAGACATAGTTTCATATGTATCCATTCGAATAGTTTAGTAGAAGGTATTTTTATATTAGAATTCATCCAATGGAAATGATAACATCATACACCATTGAATTCAATTATAATGGCTCATAGAATATTATCTAGCTTTTTAATAGTCAATTTTTATTTTCTATCAATTTCTAGGTGATTGGTCCTAATGATATTTAATATATAACCCAAGACATGTTGAATAATTTTCAGGAATTTATTCTAGATCCTCTAATCACGATATGAAAAGATCAAAACATTACCCCATGCATCATAATGTTTCATTCTCATATATCATAAAATGTTGTCCAATATGGAAATATTCGGAAATATTAATGAAGTGGGATGTATTAGTCTGTTATTCTAGCACAAACCATATAACATTTATTTAGTTGAATTTGAATAGGTTACCAATGAAACAATCCATAGTGGCATTCTATCATTTCTCCAAGGGTATATTCTATTTCAGTATCCACTATTAATATTTTTCAATCTAATTTTTCTTAAGGACGTACCAATCAACTCGAGATATACTCCCCAATACCCTTCTTCATGTTGTCCCACTAAAATTTTATCAATTATCATTGTACATATTTTTACATCGTATATGGATAGAAAATGTTGACATATGTTCATTATCAAATATATCCGTCTTTATTTTAGGTTATAAAGGAACATAAAGCATCTTTCCAAAACTAAATCAGACCATCATCAATGACTTGGAACTCATGTAGCTTGTATTCCATTACTACATTCACAATATTTGGTTTCTCTAGATAATATTTTATTCCACCTTGATTGATTTTGTAAAAGATGGATGGTAAATCATTTAGGAAATGTATGATGTATTCCTATATGTTATGATTTCAATAACAAGATTATTCATATCCATGAAGATCGAGGTTATCTCAATCCACTTCATGGATAGAGAAGCAGGTTTATTTATTCTAATAGCATCACACACATTGTTTTCTTATCCCAAATTGTAGTTTTTAAGAAATAATATTCCATGAATAGATATAACTGTATTGTTAGAATCATGTTGATCCCTTTCTATTTAAATATGTCATTTTGACTCTTATGATTGGTATATATGTCACACATCTCACATTAGAGATATTGTGTCCAAATATATATAGTGAAGATCACAACTTCTTACTATAGATGATGTGTCGATTAGTTCTAATCACGAATCACCATATTTCATTATCTGTAAAATATTTAGTTATCATTATACATTAGTACAACAAAAAATACTTTACATAAATAATCACTTTATATCATAAAAAAGTTCTCCAATAGTTATTAGTATGAGTACATGTGATGTTATTAACTTCTTCTTGACCTCCTTAATTTTTTTCGTAGCATTATCTTAAAAATACATAATATACCACTTACTGTGTTAACATATTTAGAGGGATTAAAAAATCATGACAAATATATCAAAAGAAATAATTACAGCCCATCCCATCTATGAAATATATGGATTCCCATAAAAGCAGTGGGACTTGGACATTTCTAAATCCCCTTTGTTTTAAAGGGGTCAATAGAAATTCCATCACTTATGGTAACGTTCCCTTATAATTCAAATTATTGCATCCAGAAGTATCATTTTGTTATCATAGAATATATTTTATCATTCATTAATATATAAAAGACTATAAGCATATAAAATTCCTGTTCCTCCTTGCTCTTGAGGTAAATGAGAATATCTTCGATAAACACATCCACCAATTTGTTAGGGTAGTCTCTATAAAGTTTATTAATCAAATCCATGATGATTTTAGGGGAATTAGTAAGCCCAAAGGGAATCACTAGAAAATCATAGTTACCATACCTTATATGGAAAGAATTATTGTGAATATCTTTTTTATTAAACATTATTTTGTGATATTGAGAACAAATATCCACCTTTGAGAAGTAATGATCTCCTCAGAGCTAATTGATGAATTCGTGAATCCTTAGTAGTTGATAATTGTTCGTTATGGTGATCTTATTAATATCATAAAAATAAATTCACAATCTCAGAATTCCATACCTCTTCTAGAAAAATAACACTGTTGCACCCTAATATTACTCACTAGGGAGAATGAATGATTTTTCCAAGTTATCTTATAACTTCTTATTTAACTCTTCTAGTTTGATCTGGTCCATCCAAATGGGTAATTATGAAATATGAGTGGCTCCATTTGTGATATAAATTGGTAGTTAGAACTCATGATTTGGGGGATGTATACGAAAAATATTGGGAACATATAATTTTATTCCCAATCAATAGGGATTTTTTCTATGTTGATTCATTCCTTTGACTCAACCATTGTGTCATGGTATGCTTCATCACCATGAATATTCGCCCATACTGCTGAGGTACTTTCTAAAATTATTTCATGATCATCGAAGAATTTGTAAAGGAACATTGGATTATTTTTAAAATGGAATGATATTTTTTTCTATATAGTTGATGTGTGATCAATATTTTTATATCAAATATATGCTTAGTATTTAGTTGAAATCTTCGAAGAAAATTTTTATGAGAATCATTGGATGAATATTCCGAAAAACATTTACATGATAATATTCCTATAAATTGGTTATAATTACATCACAACTATGTATTTTTATTTTCATTCTCGGATTAGACACAATGTCTCTCCAATTCAATAGTTCTAGAAAAAGTACAGGATATAAATGAATGGGTATAACCAGAGTCAAAAAAATAATTGTTGAATAAATTGGAAGTGTATCGACTATAGAGTCATTTTTATTCTTGATATCAATAATTGTGATGGAAAATGTATTCCCTAGATTCTTTTGTAGTTTTGGTTAATAATTATTATTTACCATAAGGACCCATGATTAAATGAATTGGATTTCAAAATTCTTTCCCCCTATAGTTGATGCAATGAAATATTGGTTGTTAATATAGAGGTTCCTTCCATTCCTCCATCATATTTTCTGGTTTCATATTTTTTATTCAACATTCATGAACATGGGGGGTTTATCTCTTACACTTTCACCATTTCATAGTATATTTTATAAAATTACCATGATTCATCATTATATATTTTTAATATGTATGTAGTTGGATTCTGTATTCTCATTTACCATTGGACCCACTTGCTTGAAACACCATTATTATATTTTTATCTAAATAACCTTAGTAACATTATATGAACTCCATCTATACATTTTATTTAACATCATTAAATTAATCATAACTTCCAATGTATTAGGTAAATAAATCCTTTGGAATGTGTGGATTTAAACCACAATGAAATCTATATATTTTTCAATGATTATTGATAATAAAAACCAATGAATATTATTTATGACCTATGTATTTTTCATCATAATTAATGACATATAAAACTACTTTTTCGTCAAATATATGATTTTTTATAACTACATTGTTCAAATATATTAAGGAAAATACTTAGTAAGTAATGTTTTTAATGACTTAACTATCTATCAATTCAATTTCACCATTATTATTATATTATTAATAATTTCCCACCACTGATATCTCGATCCTTCTAAATGATATATGCCAAGAGTCACAATCTCCTTCCTAGAAGAATGGTCCATATAAAATATATATACCATTGAGTTAAATCACTGTTCCAAGACAAGTGTATTAGAAATTATACTAAATGTTGATGGTCATTGTCAGATAAAGGTATCAATGGATAGATGATACTTCATCTTTAAAGGTTGATGTTATAAATTTTTTATATTATAATTAACTCTATTAGACTACATGGAATGATTTTCCATAACATTTTATTGATTACCAAGCATGGAATTGTTGATGTCATTCGAATAATCATTACATTATACATAACATGTGTTGTTGGAATGGATTGACCTGGATCCCACCATTTTATAAATTACATAATGATTAAACAAATATTATGTCATAAAATAAAAAAACATATAATTTTCCAAATAAAATATTACAGGTATATCTAATGAGATCTCTATGATTAACTTTTTCCCAAAACAACATTTAATGGATTCATACATATACATGGTCTCATAATAAGGGTTTAAACTAAATTTTTCCCTTCCTAACCCCCAAATTAACTTAACCATTGTCCAATTCAAAATACAGTGATCCTAAATTTTGATACATTACTATTACATCATTTGTAACATAACAACATATTAGATAAAAAAACCATGATCATAAATGTTTAGTAAACTAGAAAAATTATTCTAATAAAAAAAATTAATATAATAAAGCATTTATATTTATTTAATGTCGTTATATTTAACCTTAAAATCAAAAAATTGTCCACAATGGTGATGATTGTTTTCAGGAGTTGAAAAGAAGATTGGTCAATGCTCCAGTTTTGGAACTTTCTTCCAGAAATGGTGAGTTTGTAATATATAGTGATGCTTCATTGAAGGGAATTGGTTGTTTCCTTATGCAGAATGATCAGTTATTTCATATGATTCACGTCAGTTGATGACTCATGAGGTAAATTACCCTACACATGACTTGGAATTTGCAGTTGTTGTTTTTGCTCTAAAAATTTGGAGGCATCATTTGAATGGAGTAAAGTGTGAAATAAATAATGATCACTAATGTTTAAAGTATATATTCACTCAGAAATAATTGAAAATAAGATAGAGGATATGGATAGAATTAATCAAGGATTATGATTGTTCAATTAATTACCATCTGGGAAAAAGAAAATAAAGTGGCTGATTCTTTGAGTCGAAAAAGTAATGCATCATTAACCATGCTACGTTTGGAACAAGATTATCTGGTTTTTGATTTGATAATCTTTGGCATAGAAGTTGTTGGTGCAAGAAGTTCTTTTGTTTTTTTAGGTATTGGTGAGATCATCTCTATCAGGAAGAATTAAGCAAGCGCAGAAGAAAGACAATGGATTGCAAAAAAGGTAGAGCTTGGTCAGAAGGGTATGTTTCCTGAATTTAATATTGATAATGATTGTATTTTGAGGTTTGGGAAGAGATTATGTGTGTCTGGTGATTCAAATTTGAAGAATGAGTTGTTATGTGAGGTTCATAGTTCCATGTTTTCAGTTCATTCTGGCAGTACTAAGATGTATATAGATTTGCGGGAGTATTACTGGTGGAATGGAATGAAAAGAGATATTGATGATATTACTGTGGAGTGTTTGACTTGACAGCAGTTTAAAGAAGAGCGGTCGTTACCGAAAGGGATGCTTCATCCTTTACCAGTGCCAGAGTGGAAATTGGAAAATATATCCATGGATTTTGTTGTGGGATTACCGAAGACATCTCGAGGTAATAATGCAATCTGGGTTATTGTTGATCGCTTGACTAAATCTCCTCATTTCCTTCCTATTCATGATAATTTATCTCTTGATCAACTTTCTCGATTTTATGTTAAAGAGATATTCAGGATGCATGGATTTACCCTATCCATTGTATCAAATCATGATCCCAGGTTTACTTCTAACTTTTGGAAAGGCCTTCAGAATTCGTTGGGTACTTAATTATATTTTAGTACAAATTTTCATCCTCAATCAGATTGGCAGTCAGAACGAACAATTCAGACATTGTAGGATATGCTACGTGCTTTTTTGCGATGAATTATCATAGATGTTGGGACCAATATCTTTCTTTGGTTGAGTTTTCTTATAATAATAGATTTCATTCCAGTATAAAGATGTCTCCGTTTGAGGATTATATGGTAAGCGGTGTTGAACTCCAGCTTTTTGGGATGAAGTGGGTGAAAGGAAGCTGATGGGACCGTAATTAGTAGAAGATATGGCAGAAAAAGTTTAGTTGATTCGGAAACACATGAGAACAGCTCAGAGCATATGGAAAATTTATGCAGACGATAGGAGGAAGGATCTATCATTAGAGGTAGGTGATCATGTTTTTTTTTCAGAGTTTCACCGTGGAAAAGTGTGATGCGATTTGGTAAGAAATGAAAGGTGAGTCCAAGGTTCATTGGACCATATGAAATTCTGGAGAGATTTGGATCAGTTTCTTACCATGTGGCTTTACCTCCGAGTTTATCTCAAGTACAAAATGTTTTTCATGTTTTGATGTTGAGAATGTATATGCCATATCCATCTCATGTTTTGAGCCCGGAGGTAGTTCGGTTGGAAGAGAATCTCTCTTATGAAGAACAACCAGTCCACATTCTTGACCAAAGAGAGAAAGTGTTGCGAAATAAGGTAATTCACCAAGTAATGGTTTTTGGAAAAAACATATGGTTGAAGAGGCAATGTTGGAATCTTAAAATGCTATAAGGGATAAATACCCCCAATTATTTTGATAAGTGAATAAAATTGTGAGGACGCAATTCCCAAAAGCGGGGAAGGATGTAATATCCCAGGTAAATAAAGAATAAAAAATTTCATATTTATTAATATTTATGAATTAAATATTAATTTTACTTTAGTGTGGTTTCTATGTTCGATAGCGTACCCGATACATAACAAAGAGTTTCTTTGAAATATTACATTACAAACTAGTAATAAAATAATATTTTTTTTCAATGGTAGTTACCACGTAGCCATTATATTGGCAGGAATGAATAGAAATAACTAATATATGATTATATATGTTTGTTAAATGTTTTTACAATTATCCAATAATGGACAATGGCTTAAAATATGAAAATAATTCAATTTTAGGTATATATACTCTAATTTTCACTAAAGGTCCACTTATCGCCTTTTGATGGAGAACCGTCATAAAATATAGTTTTGGTCACTCTTATACATTCTATTGGACCAGATAAAATTCTTATTTAGAATCGGGACATCAAAATTTACTTTGTGGTAATTTTTGGTATTTTTCCGATAAAGTTCATTTTTTAATGAATAGTGGAAAATGTTGTATTTTAATTCAAAACCTCTTTTTTATATAATTTATTAATATGATTAGATTATCTTTTGAAATGGTTTTAAATGGAATTTAGAATATATTTTTACCATTTAATCCAATAGTTGTTGTTGGAATTAATTTCACTTTGAAATTGGACTTAAACTAGTGTCAATCTTTTGATATATATTGGTTCATATAAACACTCTATTTGTCATGACAGTGGGAATTAATTATTAAACTAATTAATGTAACTTATATTATTTTAATTTTGTAAAATAGAAATCATTTTTGAATTCAAAATATCAAATATATCTTAGGGTGAAGTTTTGGTATTTTTCTGAAAAACATCAATTTTTGATGAATAGTGAAACCACTAAGTGGTACTTAAAAAAGTGATTTTTTTTAAATGAAATTTTACCACCTCTGTGTTTTGAATTTCAAAAATCCATCATACATGGTTTTCATTACAAAGTAAAATGTGGTTCAATGGGAATAAAATAATTTTTGGTGAATAGTAACTTTTACGATTTTAATCGCGATTCGAGGTAATTAGTTTAATTTAAGGTAAAATAATGTTTTAATAATATGAAATGACCTTGACACATGTTCTACCCATATTGTATGAGTCATGGACGACCAAGAAAATCCATGGGTCAACTTGGGGACCCCATGGAGCCACTTTAGTAGGAAAATGATATTAATAACTTTTTATTTATGGTTAAAATAAGAATGTGACAAACATGTGTTGTTTTACTAAAACAATTTTTAAATGGGGTTATACAAGTCATATTTTTTACTATAAATATTCATTATAAATCTAAAAAAATTTCCTACATCATGATATTATTTTTTAAAATTTTTAGTCATTAAATAAATTAAATTATTTATGACACCATGATGATGTAGCGATTACCTCATTATTTAACTATTTAAATAAAATGAAAAGATAATGTAAAATATAAGACCTAAACTTTTCAAAAACCTATTTGATGGGTGTATTTTGAACTCTTATCACCTTATCCATGAAATATATAATTTTGGGACCTTTAAAATCCAAAAATCATTTTATAATAATGTATCCTATTATAACTTTCCATGAGTGCCCCTCCTCTCCTCTTATAAGAGGCCCCCACCTCTACCACTGTTCCCAAACCTCTAATGCCTTTGTCTCAGCCAATACCTGCCCATATTGTCTCTTAAAATCCCTCTATTACTCTAATAATCCTCACATTGGGCAGAAGTCTTTCCAAGGAAGCCTTTTATCTCAAATCAAAAAGAGTTACCCGATTTAAAGGTAGTGCCTTCTCTTGTATTCTAATGTTTTATTTTGCTTCTCCAACCCCTAAACTCATTTTATTCCTTTATTTTGTAGCAAAAACAGTATCATAAATAAACTAGTATGTTGTTATGAGATGTATTAGAGCTACACCTACAGACACATTCGTCTAATGATTAAACAACATACTGTTTCTGTGGTTGGGGATTTTCTGCCTCACGAAACGATGATTGTTTAAACTTATTTTTAAACATTTAATGGTGGCCAATAAGATGTCACTCTATTTATATATGATATATATTACGTTTTTGTTTTCCTTATTCTTCTGTATTTTTCATTTTTTTACATACCTTTATGGTTTCCATTGTGGGTAAACACGATAATTACATTTTAGGAAGTGCGGACTATCGACCCCTCAATGTGATTTGATTCATTAATTCCATATGCGGGATGTATAAAGGAAAGAGTTAATGTTATTATACATTATGATATACTGATATTATAATATAACCTTATATCATTATGATTTCACTCCATTAAATATGAAATAGAAATGAAAGTAGCGTTCATGAGTACTTACGACTCACCGTCTCCATGAACGGTGCATTTCATTTCTTACCTCTAAATGTTATCTACTATTATAAATACCTTTATATTTTGGATATATATGATATATATGATATCCAAATCCTGAATATCATTCTAGATATACTGAACCATTGACCACATAAAAAACATGTAATTATAAGAAGTCCATTTTTGACTTAAGTACCAAATATAGGCAAAACGAACTTTATTAAATTAAATAATTACATAACGTTAATAACAAGGCAATAAGTTATATAAAAGGAATAATATACATGAAAAATGTGATTATGCAAGTAGAAATTAACTTTAGTTTTTTATTCAGGAGATTAAATAGCAATCAAGTCACGTCAGACATGAGGTAAGGAACTTCGTCTCAATCTCTTTTCAATGAGGCATATTTTGTTCTAATACAAGGCTTTATTTTATACGGTGTATAAATGACTTTGACTTTTAATTTTATATAAAAGGAATATTTTTCTACGAAACGTTTTACAAAATGACAAAAAGAAATTTTTCTTTTAACGTACGTGGTGACAATGAGCTTTTCCGCCGCTGCGAGTATTATTTGGTATTTGGCTTCCTCAACAAGCCATAATGTTTTTATAATGAAATACATACCATATACACTTTTCTGTATATTGGTATTGAAAATGGTTTTTATAGTGGATTTTTTATGTCAATATATTTAAGTGATATATTGTGATCAAAGTGTAGAAATGTTTTCTTTCCATTATATTTGTTTTATGTCTTATTATTTTATAATGGTACTTGGACATTTGATGGGTGGTTATGTGATAAACCATATGACAGGTGGTGTCGTGAATACTAGGATGGGTGGTCAAATGATAACATCCAATGCATTGGGTATGGAAGTCGGCTGTATGGCTATTCCATTAAGTGATATGTGTGGAAGTCGATCGTATGGTTATTCCTTTTAAGTATGTTTATGTCCCAAGTTATCTTTATATGTTATGTGTTCTTTATATGGGTTTTATGGTAATTTTTTGGTGACAAAAGGGTAAATAATGATCTTTTATTCAATGAGGAGTATTTTTTGCTTCATAAAGGTGAAAATTATTACTTTGATAAAGTATTCATGGTTTACTTGTTGTTTTGAAAAACTAACATTTATCCTTCTTTGTGTATCCCTTACCGTGATTTTTATGCTCACCCCAAGTTTTTTTAAAATGATTTTCACAGGAAATAATGTGGAATAGGGTCAAAGATGTGATCAAGGAAAATTCATACTTTATTAAACATGGAACTAGAAAGGACATTTTTTTTAGTTCATGTTTTGAAAAAAAGAAACATTTTAGAAGTGTGTACTGTGTAATCTGTTGAGATGTAATAGTTATGGTCTAATTCTATAAAAATCTAAACCAGAAAAGATCATCAATGTATATTATTTATTTAATTCAATATTAAGTAATATTTAAGGTCGGGGCCTTATACAGAATTTTAAAAAAGAAGGAAGACATGAAGAAAAAAGGTAATATTTAATAGATACATAGTCTCTCCTCAGTATAGATCCAGATATAAGTCAGTATAAATCCCTTTGGTGATTTGAGATTGGGTATATTATTTTATATTAGGATATGCATTTGGTTATAAGAGTGTTTTACCTATGTAAAAGAGTTGGGTCATTTATAAATGAGGAGATGGGTAATTTTATAGTGAAATGGTGAAGAAAATATTATATCAAAGGTTAAACATGTAATAATAATTTTTTTTATAATATAAAAAATTTATAAATATAATATAATTTGATTAGGATTTACATCCACATTATAATTAAAATTCATTATTTTATTGAAACGGAATGTGGGAAGACATAGAAATTGGTTTTTCAAGGAATCAATTTTTACATTTGGTTTTGGAAATTGATAATTAGGTTTAGAAATTAATAATCTTTTATTTCAATGATTCATTTAGGGAATAATATATGTAAGGGTATAACCTCTTGTTAATGAAAGGATTATGTCATTTTTATATGATTAACTATATAATTTAATATATACTACATTCTTAAAGAACAATATTTTTACTTTTCTCATGTAAATTGAAATATTTCACAAAATTAGAAAATAATATTCCATGGATAATATCAACCATAATATATGAAAAAAAATATTAAATTTATATAAATATATTTTTAAAATAGGTAATTTTATCTTTTAAATTATAAATTTTTTACTAAAAAATTTAAAATACACTTCATTAAAAATATCCGAATATTTTAATTGAGTTTTTAAATCTTGTGTTTATTATTTTGTATTAAAATATTAATATTTAATTAAATAAAGCATGATAAATATTATTTGTATGAAAAAAAATTTGGGTTAAATCTACAATTACACCAGTTATGTTATTATTCCCAATGGGAAACTTACTTTTCCAATCGTCACATTACTTTTGAAAGAGTCATATTTCGTCCTAAAAATACTAATTCATCAATTCTCTCAAAATTCAACTCAATTCCTCTCATGGTAATATATTTATATTATCTATAAGGTTTCTTGGTTTTCTAATGTTGTGTTTATTTTATATAGTGTTGTAAGTGGGGGGAATGATTTTAATAGATTTGATCGATTCGTAATATCCCATTTTATATTTTCTATTATATATTTATTTCAATTATAAACTATATGATTTTAATTGGATTCATTGATCATTAATTTTATTCTAGTTATTAATGAAATAATGTTTTTGTTGGTTTCTTGATTATATTTATATTTATAATATTATATAATATAATAAAACACATATTTATTCAGGAAATAAATTTTACTATTAAACAATAGGTCATTACATTCTTCACCCATTTACATATTTCAATCAAAAAATTTGAACTCGTATTATTGGGTGATAATTAATGAGGATGCTTATTTTTCATTGTTTCATATTTCTCACAAGTCGCCCATTCAAATTTATGTTTCCTCCAAAACACACTGATATAGAGAATTTTCTTATTCTGTAGAACATTGTCTTTACACTCCACGATATGTAATGCATTCTCTTCATATGAGAGGTCACATTCCTAATGAACCAACTCAATATTCAGTTCATAAAAAAGAATCAGGTATGTTCCTCAGGAGTGATATGTGGAATATGTCTTGAACATGAGACATACTTAGTAGAGGTAAATGTTGATTGGATAATGCTCCTGTGAGATGAAGTATATGAATGAGGTAATGTACTTTGAGATAAAATTCATTTTTTTCGAAATCACATGACTCTCATCCTGGGTGATATTTTAATGAAAAAATGTCTCTTATGTTGAGCACCAAGTCCCTTTTATAGTTTTCAGCACATATATTCATTATACTATATGGATATTATATTGGTTTCGATATTTCTTTACAGTTCTATATCATCTCAAGAACAAGGTTTGGAGTAAGTTTAGTTTTTTGCAAAAAAAATCATCCTACTAATTTGGTGTTCTACATTGATTCCCATGGATATATACATATGTGTCATTTGAATAATACAGTAGATGGTTTTGATATATGAATACATTGATAATGAGAGATTATGATCCCATCCAACACTTACTTCCATTAAACAGTATCATAACATGTCCGTGGGAGTCTAAATAGTTCTTAAATATTGTATATTAGTTTAGGGGTGATGGATCATGATGAAATTCAATTGAGTTCTTAGGTCATGTTGATGAATTCTCAAGAATTTAGATGTGAACCATTTTTTTAGTAATTAATGATAGAAAATGGCACCCCTTGAAACCTCTCCACTTCCGTCCCATATATCTTGGAATGTTTTAAAGTAATAAATCACCCCAAATATAAATGAATCAATAATTCATAGTGATTATATCCCACAAAACACATATCATATAGCTTTCTGTGGATGTATTCATGTGGATAGTGACACAGTACATAGTGATATACTCCCATATCAACATCAGTAAATGAAATTATTTCATCAAGCCTTTTTAAATTTTGGCACTCTTCTTTATCTTTCCAAAATTCCAATCATTATGAGATATATTCCACAATCACATTATTTACATTTTCTCACCATATGTTATTTCAAAGATCATGGTACATCATGGTACATCCATTATGGATAAAGAAATATCACATATGTGTATTATCCAGTACATACTTGTTTATATCTATTGATTAATTCACAAAAATCCTCTGTGAAAATTGAATTAAAAAGTGATTATTTTAAAAAATTAAAATGTGACAATGAAATGAAAACTAAATCCTGAAAATAATGAATGATTCAGATATATTTAACACCAATGTCCTCATCTAATGTTGAATGTTTTTTCATAACAGTATTATTCTAAATTCTTCATAGATACCCCCATTATATTGATATTTAGAAGATTAATTAAGTACCAAATGGTGATATACAGACATCAATATTATAATATTGAGGATATCAATCTCAATATTATCCATTAAATTAAATCCTGAAATATATGATGAACTAGTATATCAAGACCATTGATCCCCCATTGAATATTTTTATCATGTTGAATCTCTCAGCAACACTTTTTGGAGTGGTTATGTTATCCCTGATTGTAGTTACATAACATTAAAATATCTTTCATTTTCTATTTAGGATTCACAATAATTCATCCATGTATGGGATCCATTTAAATAATTTTCATTTATGTGTTCTTTTGGTGTTATCATGCATAAATTTTCTAACCAGAAAATTGAAAATATATATTTTAATAATGTAATAATACAATAATGTTGAAGTTGATATGGATGATTTTATTATTATTCATGTGACAATATAGAATATTTCAATTTATTAGTGATAGTATTTAATTTTATGTGTTGTATTTTAATAAATCTATTTTATTCTTTTATATTTATATTTATTTGTATATTAACATAAGAACTGTAGGGAATGGGGTTTATGATGTTTTTTTGGTGAAATTATTATTCTTATTTTAACATCACAATATGAATGATTGATGAAATTTATAAATTAATCATAATATAACTTTTAATAATTATGTTCTCCATTGAGTACATATTATTTTTTATATTAATTTAATTGAATAGTAATTGTAAAATTTTAATTCCATGATTTTTAGAAACCATATATTCGTTAAAAAATTTACTAAGATTGTTATAATTATTATATATATAAAAAATTAGATATAGATTATTATATGGTTGTGATGTTTCTTCATCTGAGGCATTGATATCTTTAAAATATTAAAATATGATTTTTTTATCACTAGTCATGATTACATAAATACATAATGTTTTTTTAAAGCCACTATGGATTGAATAATGTGGATTCTTACGATATATTTTCTTGGGAAGTATGATGTTTGTGATTAACTAGTGTGAAATATATGAAGTCTAAGGATGATAATACTGGATGGATGTCTTGGTTCAAATCAGGGTTTAATTTACCATTGATTTTGAATTTTTTCTAAATACCATAATACATTTTAATTGTTTATAATTCATTAAGAATATGTATACATTCATTGATAGAGTAAAAGATGTCTAAATTCCATTAATTATGCAACGCTAATTAATTTTTAATTAATTTAAATTCCTTAGTTTGAGATGTTAATATGATTTTAATTTCATAATAATAAAAAAATAGAAAAAAAATTAAAGGAAAATAGATAATAATATAATATGCTATGAAAATATTATTAAATTATTATTTGATTAATTAAAACCATAAAAATGAATTGATCATTTTTTCTTGTACTCTATTTTCTTAAAAAATGAGTTTAATCAAGTTTTCAAAAAATTATTTATGGGTTGTGGATTTGGTATATACATTGTATAGATTTA
This sequence comes from Viscum album, assembly GCA_963277665.1. Classification (NCBI taxonomy): domain Eukaryota; kingdom Viridiplantae; phylum Streptophyta; class Magnoliopsida; order Santalales; family Viscaceae; genus Viscum; species Viscum album. The sequence continues at coordinate 1,147,664 of CAUJRU010000154.1, forward strand.
TAATGGGTTTTAATTTTATTGTCTGTTTTTAGGAAACATTTTATCTATGTTAATATGTTTTTATTAAATCATTTTTTGGTTAAACGATATATCATGTTTGATTAGGGAGTTTCATTTATGATTTATTTATTTGAAAATTATAATATTGTGGAAATTCTATTTCCACAATCTCCATGGATGGATTATCCACTGGTCAATTATGTTTAAATAATCTTTTTTATTATGGGGACTTATATGAATTTTTTATTGTTTAAATTAATAAATAATCAGTTTCATAAATTATGTAGTGAAATTTAATTTTTTTCCAAAACAAATAAATTTTTTCCATTATTGGATTATTAATATTATTAGAATTTATAGTTTTTATATAATATAATCTGATAAAATTATCACCTAATGGAGCTTCAAGGACTTTCATAGTACTCATACAAAGTGGGTTTTGATTATTGATGGATCTACACAAGGTTATATAGTCCGGTAATAATTTTATACCCATAATAGAACATAGTTTGTGAAATTTTGTCAAGATATTTAATAAAATACTATATTCCATATTAACATGGGTAAATGAATTCTCAAAAAAATTAAATGGAAACCATATATTTTACTAATAATGGGTATTTTTTACACATCATGAATTATCATATCAAGGTTTATAAAAATGTCATAAAAATTCGATAATTGATTTTTATTCCATGACGCTTTAATGTATTTTGGCATGTAATAATGGAATTGTGGTTTTTTTAAAAAAAATTAACTATTTCCTTTTCCCTTATATGAATAGATGTATTTATTACATTCATTGGGTTTGATGAATTACATGCATTAATTTCTTATAATATAGTAATTATAAATTCATCTATTGACTACTCAAATATGATGTTACATTAGAGGAAAATTGAAATAATAATTAGTTCATACTCAGACAATATATGTTCATTTTATTATACATGATGCTATTTCACTTTTTAATTTAGGAGGAGAAATGATTCAGGGGTTCTAGTGTATCTGATATATAAGAAACTATATTATTTCCCTAAAAATTTGTATAATTTTTTTCATTTTGCTGTAAAGATTAGTTTTCTTACTCTATATGAATTTATAATATCAATTTTACTAATAATTGTTTTATATTATCATATATATTTAATTCTTGTATTTTGAGGTAATAATTTATTTTTTCATTATATCAACACTTCAAATAATTTTATCGCCTCTCTAGAATATGGATAACATTTGAGGACTTCTGGAAATCCAAATATAACTATATGGATAAAAATAATTGAATTATGTAATTACAAAATGTTATAAAATCATTTTAATTTAATGGTGATTGTGATAGGTTTTGGGAAAAACTATCTAGGAACTCAAATTGTACCGTAAAAAAATAATGGTTGCAATTCTATAGAAAAAATAAAGTTACTAGGATGTATGGGTAGTATAAAAGGGAGGTAATTTTTTTCAATTCTAACAATAATAAAATAATGGTTAATAATATTAATCACTTCATTCATATTTCATAATGTAAAGTCACTATATTTTATATATAAATTTTTTATATAATTTTCAATTATCTAAATTTATTTTCATTTTGCCTTTTTATTTTATTTATATTTTTTGAAATTAAATTATTTTTTTGCCTTGGTTATTGTTTGATATCTAAATATATTTTTTTCTTACACATAGGTATATATGAAAATACATATGGATATAACATATATCAGGTATATTATTTTAGGATTATTGAATAATTTAACCATTGACAATTATTTTAGGTAGAGGAAGTGATATTTTATGATATATTAATGATAATCATCATTTAGTAATCATATATGTCATTTATATCCATTAAACGTGGAAACTGAATAACTAGTAAATGGTTGTTCAATTTTTTTTTTTACTATTAAATTTTGATGAATACTATGAAAATATTTAGAGTATATGTAGTGAATGAAATAATTGAACAATTGTTAGAAATTATCATCCATATATTCTTATTAAATATTATTAAGATATATCAAAAGTGGATTTAAAACAATTTTTTTAATACCGACTCAAAAGTTATTGGAGGCAATGGTGGGAGATTAAAATCACTATTATTATTATTAGTAAAAATATATAAATACAATATTTAGGATTTATATTATTTATTGATATAGACTCTAGATAAGGTAGTAGGTGTTTTAGAATTTTGGATTAATATCTTAATAGTAAGGAAGTACAAATGATTTTATATATAACTAATACATTATTCACCCCAATTATGGATAGATTAAAATAAAAAATCATATATATTTGAAATATGTCAAAGGATATATATTCAATGGATAATCATATTGATAAAATTTACATCTTGTATAGAGATTGTATGCATGGAATTTATTTTAGAGTACTACATTTCAACAGTATGTACTACTAAACATTTCATTAGAAAATATACAAAAGAAAAAAAATTTATGAATGGAGAAAATAATATGTTGAAGACTGTCTTAAAGAATGACTTAATGATATCATGATTTTCATATCTATGTATTTTGTAAAATTTATTCAATCAATATAGATTATAAAATCATATAAAGTCTTACTAGGAAATTTTTCATTGACATACACCAAAAAATGGAATGATGGTTTATTTTATTTATATTTTAGGTATTTCACTTTATTGAAAATGGATATAAAATCCATCATGGTGTAATTATTATATATTATTGTGGAAAAGGTATATATATATTTTTGGTGATAATAGTATATTGATGAAGAATATAAAAAATAATAATAATATCATTTTCAATTATATATGTAGTATAAAAGTTTGATGTTTGTTTGGGATGGTAAATTAATTGATGTAATAACCCCATATATTTCATAATAAGTACTATATTATTTTATATGGTATAGGTTTTTTGTATTATTTCTAAATGGGTAGTTTATATCATTGGTTATGAAATTTCTATGATGACCGTTACTTTAATAATTAATAAATTATTGGTTGAAAATAATTTTAAAATATTCACATTTCTATTTATTTATATTAAGTAATTTTATATCTATATCTCATGATTTTTTGAAATTATATCTTACGAAATTATCATTATTATGGTTGGAGTTAAATTGAAATCATGAATGAACTATTATTTTTAAATAATTGTTTCTATACTTGTTTTTGTTTTCTATTTCATCCAACTAAAGTAGAATATCAATAAAATTATAATTTTTCAATTTATTATATATATATATTATATATCATTTTAAGTTAGAGATTTTATTTCATTAAAATAATTATCCAAATAACTGATGTAATCTTCATAGTTTTTCATAGATATTTAGTGTTTTCAATTTTTTTCAATTGATATACTGTTAAAATGTATATATATAGATCTATATTATTATTATTCCTTGAATGAATAAAATTCATCTACACTAATTATCATAGAAAAATTCATGTTATAGAATTTTAATATTTAATTGAGTTAGTTTGAATTGAAGAGATTTAATCTGTAATGTGTTCAATGCATGGAGACAATAATATAATTTCACAAAATAATGATAGATGATTTTAGTTATGCTTTAACTATTATTAAATAAATTATGTTATCAACATTGATAATACATCACTTTTTATTTTTAGGATATATTTAAAAAGTTATGTGCATCAATATTATTTTCAAAATATTTCTTTTATATCAATATCATAATTTTATAGAAATAATATAGGTCAAATTAACGATTAAATTTCAATGACTATGATTCCATTAATAATTTTTTTGAAACAATTTAATTTTATAAATGTGGAAATGATATAGATAGAATAAAAGAATTATATTTTTCTAAAGTATTTTCATACCATTTTGGTTGTCTTATTTAAATAGATTTATATTTATTCAAGATCTTATGAAGATCATGGAAGCATCTACATGTTTTTATAGAAGTTATATGAACCTATATTATGAAAATTTATCTGATGATAAATTTTTGATTCATAATGTGTTTATTTTTGGTATTTTGTTTCGTATAAGGGATTATATGTTGATCCAAAAAATTAATGTCAATGATGTCATAGGAGATTCCCAATAATAAATTTTAGGTTAATTTATTTTATGATTGGATAGTAATTATAGGATATTTATTAATTATATTCCAATTTTTTATCCCTATTGATCAAATTTATTAGATGACGGTTACATTTCAATGGGGTAATAAATTTCAAATATCATTCAATGAACTAAATAGTAGAATCTAATCACTTTAATATGATATTGTAATCATATTGGTTGATAGATATGAATAATACTATTATTCCATAGGTAAATATATTTAGTGTGTCATTAGGAAAGTATATCATTCCCTGAGGTAGGAAAATATTTGATTTTAACCAGATAATATGTATAGTCTTATTAATTATTTTTATTTTTCTATAGTGGTTTTTGAATATATCATTTTTAAAAAAATTAATTTTTTTAAAGGTTCATGGTATATGCTTGTCATATTATATTGAATTGAATATTTCTTCTAATGTTCTCTTGTTATTCCCATATTTTCCATAGAAGTATATGTAGTCATTGATGTAAAAGTAGGGATAGAATCCATAGTTACTAATGATAAAACATTGAGATAGGTACATTACATAGAGGATTATTTATGACGTTTCTGACTATATGGTTTATTTTAATGTGGAATATATAATACTAATGTACCTAACATAATTTAATTAATAGATTTATATATTTTAATGGAAATAATTATATAATATTAGTCGATCCTAGGTAATCCCCTGGGTAATATTGGATGTATTTCTATTATTAGAAAATTTTAGATCACTAATTCCTGATACATATAAACAAGTAAATACCATAACCTCATTAAAAAATTTATTCATTACGCAATTACAAGTATAATAACCTATTAAATTAGAAGATCAATTAAATTATCACTCCAAGGAATATGATCGATCTAGAACTCAAAATGTGTTCTCGTTAATGCTTAAAAAGACTAAGATGAAAAAAACTCATTGAATAGAACTATTTAAAACAATAAATCAATTTAAAATATTAAATTATATAATATAATATCCAAAAAAATTCCATTTATAATATATTTAATAAACCCATTAAATTTTTATCCTCTTATTGTCGTTATTCGTTCAATGGGCGATGGAATTAGACTCAAGAGGTTTGGATTAAAGAAGAAAAGCAGTGATAGAAAATGATAACTCGACTGTTGTGTGAATAATTTCACAAAATAGGATGACAACAGATTAAATTACTATGTGAATGAGATCTACATTATATGAATAATTATATAAAAAGATAAAAACAATTTTTTTATGAAATGAATATAAATGATAAACTTACACAATAAAAAATGAATGTGTAATTACAAAATGTAATGGTGATAATGATTATGAAAAAAACATTTTATCCCCAAATACCTTCACCAAAAACCGATTAAATATTTTAATTTGGGTCTTATGGTCTATCCCCTATCAATAAATTCTTTCCCCATTAATTTTGAGATATAAAATGAGGGAGTGAAATTAAAAAATAATAATTGAATTTTCAAAGATGACCAAAATAATCCATCCATATTCATCCCCCTTCAGGGCTTTTAAATATAGTATTGAATATGTCCAAATAGAAGATTTTATATTAATAAAAATATATTCACACTATTCTCCTCTATAATATATAAAATTATCATGAAAATTTTATTATCCAATCATTTTTTATGCTTGAAATGGTGGGATGGTTTTATGTGCATTCAAATTTGGCCCCTAAATTATATATAAGCATGGTCTCTATGGATCTCCCTAAAAATATTATAATTATATTTGATAATATTTTAATGAAATGAATCACATAATTTCTTATGTATATTGTTAAAATTTTAGTTCATTATTTTACAAATATAGGAGTCACTTTTATTTTATTTTCTTAAGCCTCATTCAACATTGTCCAGTAATTTTTGAATTCGTGGCCATAAATTTCCATCATCACATGGGATTCATCCTTTTATAATAAAATCCAAAATATTAAATCAAATTTGATTATTAATACCAATAATAATAAATTTATAATAATATAAAGTAAAACTTTCATGATAATATGATTGATTGGGCCCAAATTATCACTTCAAATAGGAATTTCACATGTGATGAGAAGTGAATTTGAATTTAAAATATGTAAAAAAAATTGTGTTGATGGAAATTGAGACACAAGAATATATATATATATTTAATCAATATTAGTCTATCTCAATGGCTAATATCAATACTAATAGGTGTTTTTCTAGTCTCAAGTAATAATTATCTAAAATATATAAAACCAAATTCTATACTTCAAAAACATTTTAACATAAAATTATCACCAAAATACATCATTAAAAATCCATGAATCAAATAAAAAAATAACACTCAATCATAGGGTCCATTCATATCCCACTGCCATGCCTATTCCCTCTGTAAATTTGATCACCACATTTTAGCCTATTTCATATAAGTAGAATGTTGTGTTGTGTATCGTAAAAGATATGGGGCCCATTTATTTTTTCAAGGAGAAACAATTAATTATCTATGTTAGAATCACGGTAAATAATAATATGAGTATCCAATTTTATTTTATTTTATTTTATATTTGTTTTAACCATATTAGATCTGAAAAGACTAACTTTGGGTAAGAAAAAAATGGAGTCACAGTCAAAATGTGAAGAATTACACATATTTTTTCAATTACATAATATAAAATAGAGATATAATGACTAACCCTGGGATATGAAACTGTGGAGTCATGGACCTCAGGTTTAAAATTCCATGAATTTGGGAAAAAATAATTCATTATGAGATCATTATTTCCAATTTTTTTAGATAAACAAATTAAACTATATGTTACCCCATAAAAAATTATGTGTTAAATGGACCCAATAAATAAAATATTTAGTCAATATAAAAATGATTTTTAATGTGTCATTTTTGTTAAATTAAAAAATATTTAAAGGTGGAAAATCACACAAGACAACCCCACATTCCATGAACAATGATCATGAACATAAAAAAGATTCAAAATCATAATAATTAAATAAAAACTTAATATACATTCAAATTTAATGTGTTAGAGTGTACATTAATGCAAGAATGGATAATGAATTCAATTTTTTTCATTGAATTTAATTTTATAATAAATGAAAATTCTATCAAAAAAGTAAGATTTCCACTCCTCCATGATATAATGATACACCTATCAATGTAGAATGATAAAAAAAGAGAGTATAATTTTTTAGGAATTATTAGGGGAGAATAGAATTTGAAATTAATTCATGGAACAAAATAACATGAATGGTTATTTATGACGGATCAACAAGAAATTGATCACTTTGGATTCATGTCATAATTGGACTACATGGGTGATTGAAGTAAATGTTTATTATTTAGAATGTATGGGTTTATTTTGAATTAATAAATTGATTCAGCTTATAAATCTAATGAAAAAGACACATGATATCATATTGTAAACCATACTGGGGTTCCAATATTCAAAAAAACACCAAAACAATTGATATAGATGTCAGGCTTCCTTCTGGGTAGCACTTAGTTTATAGTCATTAGCTTCACATGCACCCAGCCCACACACACACTCAATAACAAAATTCAACATTTTAGGTAATTCATTTCAAACCACTCCTAGAAGAGTGTGATTGAGAGTCTATTGGTATTAGTTTGGAGGTTTGTAAATTGATTCTAGAAAATCATATCGGTTGCAGTGTATGGTCTAATCCCATGAATAAAAAAAAGTATATTTAATACATTTTTTAATCATACATAATTAATAATTTATACTTTTATATTTTTTAGATACTATAAATTATTAAATTATAAATTTTATTTATTAACCCTCATAATAGAAGAACTGAGAGATGATTTATAAACGTTGAATTTGAGCTCAGGCTGGCTAACACATTCGAATACATGTTTGGACATAGAATTGATCTCAGTTAAGTTTTTAAATTTTCTCCACAAAAATGGTTCATAATGAATCTAATATTAAACCAATAAATTTTCAAGATGAGTATTGTAAATTAATATATGATTTAATATTGTGATTTGTCTTAAGGTTCTATTTAGTGTTGATCCTAGAAAGTGACTATTGACAGGATCTAGATGAGATTCAAGCCATGTATTCATGTATATGGAGTTTTTTCACTAATAAAAACTTAGGTGTATGTTGAAAACATATAATCATAGTATTTAACATTAATAAAAATATTATAACATTATTAATTTTCTTTTGTGTATCATTATATGTGAGAATATCATTAGGGTAGCCGTCACATTAAATGGTCATAGTAGTTCCTCTCTTTGATGAGTACCCACAACTATTACAACACAATTATTAAATTTATGGTTTATGGACTAATGATATCATTGAGGAAAAAATGTATACCGGTAATCATGGTAGGAGACTCATAGGATGTTGAGGAACCTTCTCATGTTGTATTCCCTTTCTAGTATAGAGTTGGATATTTTGAGAGTGGGACCTGTCAGTTGGAAATCAACATTTATTTGTGTCATTGGATGTTCCTACATATGGATGTTTTAATTGGTCCTTATATATTAAAATTATCAGTAATGATTATTTATAGTCACACACATTGATGTATTTCTGATAACATGGACAATAAATGTGCATGGAGAGGTATGATAGATTGTGTGGGTCATGAAAAATATTTCATTTATGATTAATGTGTTAATGAATTTATAAATTTGGTTCTCTGGCAGAATATAATATGTTAGTAACTTTTATGGATATTTTATAGAAAAAATAAATCCATTCCCATGGTGTTATATAGGTATGATCTATTACTATAAAGTAAAAGAAATATAAATCTAAGAAATCAACTGATTGAACCGATATGAAACATACATTATTTGAGATATTTTGATAAGGGGATTAAATTATATAGTAACAGTTTGAATGAGATATTGTGAAATTTTTGGATTAATTTTTTTTCCAATGGGTGGATTAGTGTGATTGTAGACAATAACCATAAACATTAGGATGAGTTAACTAATTTCGGTGAAAAAATGTCCTAGAGGGACACAAACTAAGTGTATCCTGAATCATTTTTAACTAATATATTATTATTTATAATTTATCTAGATGAATAAATGTTAATACCTCAATTTTTTTACTATGTAATCTGGTTTAGATGATAACTTTTACTTTGTAACCCATTATTTATCAAAATATAATATTAGTGAAAATTTTAAACAGTATTAATTTTCTAATTTGTCAATATAATTTTAATTTATTTATTAGAGAACAATTTAGTGATATTTTAATAATAAATTAATGTATGTTATTCAAGGTATTATAAATAAAATATATGAATTATATACTATAATTTTTGGTACAATGATAAAATAATTAATTTTCAATATTATTTTATTAAATAATATTTAATATTAATATTATAGTTAAGATCACGTCTAAATATAAAATACTAATATTATCATTTGACACTAGATTTTCACAAATATTAAATAAATAATTAAGGGTGCATATATAATTTTTTTTTATTTTAACACTAGAGATTCATAACATTGTTTTTTTATTTTCTCAATTAAATAATTCCATTGATAGGGTTTAAATAATATAATTAGATAATACTATAAAGACGTTGAGATCACTCTTCTCCAAGATATCCCCAAATAATGGAGGTCACTCTTCATCCACCAGATCAAATAGAATACTTTGGAAGAAATTTTCATTATGATCAATGGAAGATGATGAAATAAGAATGATCTATCCTGCATGCACCTAGATATTTCTTTATTGATATCTTGATATTTTTTTATCATGTTTTGGTACCAGCTAAAAATTATCAGCACATGATTCATATAATGCAACAACAATGCATCACATATATGTTATCATATCAATCAATGAAAAAAATTAAACCATCAAGGTAATTTTTATTTAATTAAATTAAATTATAAAGTATCTATGATGATCCTCTCTCTTAGGTTGAGACGAGATTTCATTTTTCTATATTCTATAATTAAATTCCTATTAACAAGACTTTATCATCGTGTAGACCTCATCTTGATAATTAATCACATAAAATTGAATATTTTCTCACCTCTAATCACATGTTTACACTACACCAAAAACCTAAAAGTTGTATCACAACATCCACATAATTATTTATAATTATTTATAGATCATTGGTGATTTAAACATTTTAATTTAGAATTTTTATTTCAGTTAAATATTTATTTAAATATGAATCAGGAGATCTAATTCATCATCCTTAATTTCTTGAGTATTTAATTAATATGATTAATTTAAAGAATGAAATAAAATTCATGCTCTCATTAATAGGATATAAGGATCCCTGATGAATAACATAGGATAAAACCTCATTTAATCATAATTACACTCCATGTAATTTCAGTCAATGAATAATGAATTAATTTCAAAATTAATTCAAACCAAGAGAATTGATTACACACGGTGCATAAAATTCTTTACACTGTATGTTGACCATGGAAAGGTGTAACACAATCAACCAGAGTACATGCCCTATATCCCACGTACATGGTGTGTAGTTCCATTGAGTCATATATGGGAAATGTATTACCATAAATGGCCTACCTACCTAGTGGCCATGTAATTTTGAGATCACACAAAATTGTATCCCATTGGACACGCTATATGCTCCATTTTTATGAGGTAGGATTTACATGATGAGCCCTTAAGCGTGAACATTGAATAGAATGTGATAAATGTAAATATCATTTATCTCGGCTACAGAAGCCATGAATTTATACAAAATTACATATATTTATGATTAATTTATTTTATTATGTATACTATGATAGATGTAATTTATTTTGATAATTAAGATGATAAGATATTCCATGTGATATGTTTTAATATATATATATATATATAAATATTATTATAGTAATGATTGTATCTACATATCACATATGAAAAATATTATAGTTATTATTGTTTGTGCATTATTTCATGAAAAATCACAGAAAAATAAGGTAATTTGTGAAATAATTTAAAATGATACTACATGTCTTTATTGTATGTTATAATTCATGTATTCAATATTTTATAATGAATAAACAACTATATGAGTATAATATATGTTGGGAATATTTTTATAATTATTTACCATATTTATTCAATGGTACATTTATATATATTTTTAATTTTGAATTTAATTTTTAATTTGTCAAAACTTTTAATGGATGACAATGTCAATCAAATTCATATTACAATTAAGATAAAAGAATGGATTATTTTATAATGGTGATTACATGTTTATAAACTAATTTATAATAAAAAATAATGATTAATAATTTAATTATACAGCTATTAAATGTGTTATTTCTTGCATGAATGTTCATGATCATTAGAATATACATGGCCTTTGTACGAGATTTTTTATATTAAATAATTATAAAATTAAATTTTTGGCTTATTTTCCTTCTCTGCTATTACAATTAATGACATTCACATACATTTTTTATTTTATGTAAACCATTTCCCATCACTTGTGCAGGAGGTTCATGTTAGAATCTAGGGATGAATCATTCAATCAAGATAAATTGGTGTATAGGTGGAAGATATAACACGATCATTAAATTGGTAATTTTGTTTTCCCATAGGTCAATGATTAGTTAATCAACCACTAGAGTTACTAATCATTAGTAAAATCAAATGATCATACCTTTTTATTATTCTATTTCTCTACATTTCATGGTTATTTCCTTATGGATTATTTTTTACAATAATATAAATTAATGAAATTAATGATCATGAAAAATAGATCTAATATAAATTGTCTTATCAATAAATATTTTCTAATACATGGTTAATTACTTTTTTAAATCCACATAATACTAACAATAATGTCTAATGATAAAATCATGAAATTTATGCATAGGGGATAAACCCCCTCAATTATATATATTACTTCACTATAGCATTGAACTATATTATTTAAAATCCAACCATAGTTCAACATGAATGTCCAGCCAAAGATAGGGAGCGTTAAATTATTTGGGAATTTAAACCATTTTTAATGGGTTTCCATAGATTAGTTCACAACAATGTTTGATTAATAAATGAAAAAAATTATAAGTAATAGAAAATGGGTCATGTCATACATTTTATGGTTTTTAGTATTGTATAGTCCACTGAATAGATCACTGAACAATGATTTAATGAACTTGGAAAATTGAATGCCTACCTAAAAACAATCACATTGTTTGAACAACCAATTTCATGGTATTGAGAATGGAAATAAGGTTCTATCTAACTATTATTTCGAAGACAAAATATAGATTGAAACCAAGGGTGAGGGATGTGAGGTTATGATAAATTAGTGGAAGAATAAGAAATTTAATATTTTTATATTGGATTAAATTATATCAGATGAAGTGAAAAAATCATGGTCATTTTATTTTTTAGAAATAACATTAAAATGAATTCAAAAATATCAATGCAATATATACATGATAATGATAAATTTTTACCAAAACATACTTCCATGATTGGTATTGGATCTTACATGTTATACTTCACCAAGAAAAAAAGTTTTACTTTTAAAAATATACATTACCAAATGGGCATGTTATGAGAAAAGTGATGAAGGTATATCTATCTATGGGAATAATATTTAATGATGTTATATATTATTATTTCTTCCTGGTATCATCCATGTACAATGATATTTTGAAGAAACATGATGACATGGATTGTCACGAACCAGGCCGGGTCGCCATCCGACTCACCGCCCGACCCGGTCCGCGGCAAGGCCCGAAGGGCGTTCCCGATCCCCACGGGCTGGCACAAGTGCCCGGGTATCAAAACTAACCCATGGGAACGATTTTACCCGAAATAAAAGGCGGAAAAAAAACTAACAAGATAGATAAACAGAAATTTGAAATAGACAATGAAACAAGACTTTAAACTATGAACAAGTTTTAAGTCTACAAATCGAAATAATAACTAAAAAGAAAAGACGACAATGGAAACCAAAACTCATACTCAACCTCCCGGTAGAAGGGTGGCCACATCAACACCATTCTGCATGAGAAGATCAACTGAAACCTGAACCACCATCACTGAGCACGAAGTCGCAACCTGGAATACAGAAGAAACAGAATCTACATACACCCAAGGGTGTATGCAGGGTGTGAGCTAAAAGCCCAGTAGGATGCCACCGAGAAATGGTTCCATTCCAAAACATTTAAAGACAATTTAAAGTGCTTATTCAAAATTATATTTTCAAAATTCTTTTAAAGAAACGATTTACAAACCAAATTCCAAAGGAAAACACTGAAAACACTAAAAAGAACACATTTCACATACACAATTTTTTTAGAGGAAGAGAAAAGTTCAAAATGGGCACACACACACACTCTCTCTCTCACACACACACACACTCACACACACGTACACACACACACACAAACACCCAAATGGTCCTCCATATGCCGACGGAAGGCACCATGTCATAGATGGTAGAGCACTATAGGTAAAACCCCTAAGGTTCATCTAGCTCGAGTGGGACCCTAGAAACCTCATGTCTCGGTGAAACGTGGCTTAGAAGGCCACGACCCTCAGAAAACGTGGCTTAGAAGGCCACGACCCTCAGAACACGTGGCTTAGAAGGCCACGACCCTCAGATATCATATGTTTAGTTAGTGTTGCAATCGTCAATCCAGCTAAGTGAAACAGGGACGATACCCATCCGGTTCACTAGCACACTAGTTCTAGTCTACCCACCTAGATACCCAGGGATTCCCTTGTGCTCAATCAAGTTTCACAATCACATAGTGTATATCACTTTCACATATCTCGAACCAAAAAAACCATTACACATACATGTCAACATTTTCATACCCAAACACCATAAAAAAACACACGCACACCAAAACCATTTTATCACATAGTCCATATCACTTGCGTGACTTTATAAACTATTTAAACAATTAGAAGAACATTTCAAAATAGCACAATAAGAGTTTTCAAATGAGACGTGTCCAATTTCACATGTAAGAATACCTTTAAAACTTAACGCACACATAATTATGTCAAAAACAACTCTCGCGCTCCACATATAATTTAATAAGTGCAGTTAACAATTTATTAAACACTTAAAATTAGAAATAAAAGGTTTTCACCAGAACGACGAACTCAATTTCATAAACAAACGTCACTTTAAAACCAAAGTGCAGCTTGTACAAACTAAAACATGTTTTCCCATTGTTCAAACAATTTTTCCATTTAGTTCCAAAATTACGCCACACGGCCAACACACCCAAAGTGACTCATTTTGATTTTAAATCTACATTTAATGACACAGACACCTCAAAGAACTTGAAAACACACATCGCACCAACCAAACAACCAAAAAACCTTACCAACCATATTCCTCATCTCAAACGTCACTTAGTTAAAAAATTGCTCAATTAATAAAACATCACATATGCATACCACAAGGCCTCACTTTAAAACACACAAATTTTAAATGGCAGAACTATTTGAAAATCAATTTCACATTCCAACGCTTTTGAAACCTCATACGCACCCCTAAAAGATACTCAAGGTTAATAATAGAAATTCACACATCGAAAATAGTTTACCTTATATTGAAAATCTCAGTTTAATATCACTCGTACCTAGAGCGTTCTTGAAAACACAATTTGCACACCCTAAACAATTAACTATAATGCGTCTAAACATTCCAACAACACAACGCACAAGAAAATGTTGACATTTAATTAACAACAACTCAAATTCATCAATATGCATATCCAAGCACGTCCAAAAACAAAATTCGCATCACACAATTTATAAATTAGAACACATTATAATTTAATTAAGGAGCAATTTAAATCATCTAAAGATGGTATGGCATGGAACCACCTACCATTAACCAAGAATCTTCCGCCGAATGTGCGAAATCACCCTTGCACCTCGTCTGCACCTCAAGCAACCACAAATTGACCCTAAATCAAGCATTGGAACCATAAAAATCTAATTAGAACCCTAAATTCGGACCTTATTCCAACTGAACGACCATGAACTCTAGATGAAAAAAAAATGAATAAAAGAACTCAACTGGAGAGGAACCGCTCATGCGGAAGGAGGGAAAGCCGCCGGTGGGGGAGCCGGAACCAGCGAGGCTGCTGACCGGAGAAGAAGAGGGGCTGCCGGCCTTGGGGTGCGGCGGATCAACGCGATGCCAGGGCGGGAGCCAGGGAGGTAGCCGGTGAAGAGGGAGAGGGTGTGGCCTTGGTGAGCGGAAGGCAGCAGGTGAGGAGGGAGGGGGCGCAGCGCCACCGAAGGGGGAAAGGGGAGGCCGGTCCGATGAGAGGAGGAGCGTCGCGCCTAGGGTTTCCAGGGGAAGAAGAAAAAAACGGAAAGGATATGGGGGAGGGGACCGACGGGAATGAGTGAGGGGAGGGAGAGAAAAAATAATAATAATAAAAGAGAACAAAAAAAGTAAAAAAAGATGAAGTAGAAATAGAATAATACCTATAGTAATAATAATAAATAAATAAGCAATAAAATAAATAAAAGAAATATGTGGTATGATAATAATAATTTCAATAATATCACATAATATTAACCATAGTATTTATTAACCCCAAACAATATATTTTTTCTTCATTAAAAACAATTTCTTATAGTTTACTAAACTTCTTATTTCAATTTTATTTCTATTGCATTATTTATTTCTTTTTCAGTATTCCGCTATGTTTCAACACATTTGAAAGCCGGCCAGACCATGCGAATCTCAAAACCAGGCCCTGCTCGTACGTCCGGTGACGCAGAACCCACTCATAATTATAATTATAATTATAATTATAATAATAACAGTAATAATAATAATAATAATAATAACATAATAAAACCAATTGTAAACTATACAATAATCTACTTAATAAAATGCTGATAATAAAAATGATACTCACTTAAATTATTATTCAAGATAATGATAATAATATTTTAAGTGACATTAATAATAATATTATTATTAAAACCATTCTTAATTCATCTCATTTCGTTAATCGAACATCGGAAAGGCATGTAGTGACCAGGAAGAGTTGTCTGACGACCCATGCGAGGCCGCACGACTTCGACCGCAGTGCACTGGGCGCAGTCAAGGCCAAAACAGACATTTGAAGATAAGAATTCAAAATTTTAACTCGGGATTCAACCCTAACCACCCGAGGCTCAAGAAAAATGATAAAATAAATAATGTAAAAGATGCGAGTGTGACAATTCTCCCCACCATAAAGCTTTCCGTCCCCGGAAAGCCATAACTAAGGCTAAGAGTCAAAGTAAGAACGACACCTCCTCATGGTTCAAAGGGGATCCCCACAAACATCAAGCGAAAGGAGGAAAACAAAAATCATGCTCAGAGAGAGTGACTTAATGGCGACTTCAAGAAATGCGTAAAAGACTTTCTCATATGTGTTGCCTACCCTAAAGGGTTAAAACACCTCCAGTTGACTAATCAAGGAAAATGACTCTCGCACCCGCTAAAACCAACCTCATCAGAAGAAACAACTCAAACATTATTAAACAAAAACCGCACCGTTTGGTTGGAATCAATAGACAAAGTCAGACCATGTCCACAGAACATACTTATCACTTTTCACCAAACCGTATTTAAAAACAGAAGAAAAATATCAACATGGGGAGGCCCGAGGGGCTCCCAACCATTAAAAAGTCACTGACGCGCGAAACAAGACTGAAAAAACGACACGGAGAGGTTCGAGCGAACTCCCAGCCATTAAAGAAGAGTCCAACACTGATTCATTCTAGAGGCATTCGTGCGAGACCCAATGTTGGTCTCCCCACCATTAAGAACCTACCAACGCCCAAGGAGAGACTAGAAAACCAACATGGGGAGGTCCAGGCGGACTCCCCACCATACATGAAAGGTCACCACTGATTTATTCTAGAGACCTTTGTACGAGACCCATCATGGGTCTCGTCGCCACTAGAACTAACAGAGGATATAGAACTTTAAAAAATTTCCGATGGTGACCACACACCCTACCACAAGGGGCGGGGAGGGAGGGTCCTGACCACCTGGGAGTCAAAACCACGACCTAAGACCTGATCAACACATCCACATCCCGGGATGAGCATTATAAAATTTTGGGACTGATCTTTCCCCAACAGACTCTCAAGGACCACTAAAAGTGATTGCATCCAGTGGGACGCAACCCCCAAGACTTTAACACAACGAGACGAACACACCTCCACATGGTCACGAAAACCTTATGCAACTAGACGGTTCGTTCGGAGCAGAACAACCATAGAAAACAATTTATGTTGCTTTAACTTTCAATACCGATGACAGAAATAAAGTCGGGGTCTCATACCCCCTCGGGGTTCCTGACCACGCGCCAGCTTCACTTTGAGGCCTATGGCTGGAGCCCTGATGTTTGAAGCATCTTCTGCCTCGTAGTCAGGCATGGAAAACTCCCGAACAGAGCTTCTCCTTTTTGGTGTCACACGAAATCTTATTGCACCTGAGGATACACCATCAGACACAACACACCATGACATCCAATTGATCATACACAAAACATTTACCAACATAAAAGCTGCAATGGTGCATGTGCATCACCCTTTGTCACACTGGATGAGAACACGACACCGAAAATCGTCACCGAACATGACCATTACTGTTGAGAGGAACATTATACGGAGAAGGACTTCAAACTAGGTCTTAAACAACACATGACTCCTGCAATTGACCGTAGCATCCTCATGTGACTGGGTCTGCCACACTAGTGTCCTAACGTAAACCTCTTTCTTAAACAAGACAAACCAAAGATCAGAGGTCATTTAGAACGATAGGATACACCGACGACTTAGGGTTGCTTCCAAACCACTGTTGATTATCAAAGAGGTCTCACGCTACAAGACGTCACCGAACATGACTCTTGCGGCTAATGTAAACACTACCAACCATTAAAAACATCGATAAGCACTGACAGCTCTCAATCGCCTTCACCCTTCTCCACTGGAATTTCTTTCGCCATTTCTAGGGGAAACCTTCAAGCGTAACGACATCAAATTTCATACTCGATGACTCAGGAAACTCAAAGAAACCAAAACTCTGTTCAACTCCCCTCGCATCGGTCATCCCAGTGCTAGAGGATCCACTTAGTTGTAAAAAGTAAAGGTGGGTTTAATTCTAGAATTCAAAAAGAGAGTCCTTCAATCAACTGGAGTGCCGGCCAACAGGGAATTCCCCATAGTCGCACTTCAATCACATGCCAATGCTTTATGGGGGGGAAATACACTAGTCAAGGAAGAAAACTATGGACCCAACCAAACTGGTCCAACGGTCAAGACATACCACAAGAAAACACCAAACGTGCAGGGGAAACCACTGCAAGGGCTACCCGATGTACTCTTCAAAGGAATTTACTAACCACACGCTTGCATACCAACTTACAAATAAGAATTCAAACCCAGGACACAAACCATTCAGAAAGAATACTCAGCTAAAAACGCCACACATCCAACATCTCAAAAACACAAGGACTCGCCACACAAACACCATTTACTAAAACACAAAATTTTTTTCCTTTAACCAAAAAATTTTGAAAATAAGAAAACCCAGCGGGATGCACAAACATCAATGGCGTCCCATGAGCCTCGCACATGCATGTTCTCATGTCGCACTAGCACCCACCTCGTGTCCATCCAGTCACTCATCTGCTCGTGTCATTTACCATTTCCCTTTTTTGTATACACTCATGCACGTGTTCACCAACGAGAACACCAAGGGTCAAAAACAAACCATTCCATTTTTTTTCCAAAACCAAAACATCCAACCCACACTTTCCAAACCTTTCGCGTCATTTTCTTTTTAAAGCCTTTCATTTAAAAACATTTTCCCAGACCAAAACATATTTACCTAAAAACCAAATTCTCACGAATCCAAAACAAAGAGACGAGAAATGACGCAAAAGAAAACTTGTGTCAGAGGGTGACTGGAACGTATGGTTGGCGGCCATACGCCAGTCAGGCCACTGCAACGGAGGGAATTCTAGGACAGCGTCCCCGGCTCCACATGGATTTCCAGACCCTGCGAGCTCACTAGGACCACTGACCTTACCCATTTTTCATTTACCATGGACAAGAATAACCACAATGACCAAAAACACAGACAAACCTCAACACACTTTGGTTACTCGAGTTCCGCCACGAGGTGTGCTGGCCAGGAACATTGCTCGTAGCTAGAACGCCGAGTTCTGACAACCTTAATTTTGGTCCAGTCTGACTCTATCTCAAAAGAGAAAGACCCAAGAGAGAAAACCTGCCTTTGATACCATTTTGTCACGAACTAGGCCGGGTCGCCATCCGACTCACCGCCCGACCCGGTCTGCCGCATGGCCCGAAGGGCGTTCCCGATCCCCACGGGCTGGCAGAAGTGCCCGGGTATCAAAACTAACCCATGGGAACGATTTTACCCGAAATAAAATACGGAAAAACAACTAACACGATAGATAAACAGAAATTAGAAATAGACAATGAAACGTGACTTTAAACTATGAACAAGTTTAAAGTCTACAAATCGAAATAATAACTAAAAAGAAAAGACGACAACGGAAATCAAAACTCATACTCAACCTCCCGGTAGAAGGGTGGCCACATCAACACCATTCTGCATGAGAAGATCAACTGCAACCTGAACCACCATCACTGAGCACGAAGTCGCAACCTGGAATACAGAAGAAACAGAATCAACATACACCCAAGGGTGTATGCAGGGTGTGAGCTAACAGCCCAGTAGGATGCCACAGAGAAATGGTTCCATGCCAAAACATTTAAAGACAATTTAATGTGCTTATTCAAAATTATATTTTCAAAATTCTTTTAAAAAAAGATTTACAAACCAAATTCCAAAGGAAAACACTGAAAACACTAAAAAGAACTCATTTCACATAAACAATTTTTTTTAGAGGAATAGAAAAGTTCAAAATGGGCACACACACACTCTCTCTCACACACACACACACACTCACACACACGTACACACACACACACTAACACCCAAAAGGTCCTCCATATGCCGACGGAAGGCACCATGTCATAGATGGTAGATCACTATAGGTAAAACCCCTAAGGTTCATCTAGCTCGAGTGGGACCCTAGAAACCTCGTGTCTCGGTGAAACGTGGCTTAGAAGGCCACGACCCTCCGAAAACGTGGCTTAGAAGGCCACGACCCTCAGAACACGTGGCTTAGAAGGCCACGACCCTCAGATATCATATGTTTAGTTAGTGTTGCAATCGTCAATCCATCTAAGTGAAACAGGGACGATACCCATCCGGTTCACTAGCACACTAGTTCTAGTCTACCCACCTAGATACCCAGGGTTTCCCTTGTGCTCAATCAAGTTTCACAATCACATAGTGTATATCACTTTCACATATCTCGAACCAAAAAAAACATTACACATACACGTCACCGTTTTCATACCCAAACACCATAAAAAAACACACGCACACCGAAACCATTTTTTCACATAGTTCAGATCACTTGCGTGACTTGATAAACTATTTAAACAATTAGAAGAACATTTCAAAATAGCACAATAAGAGTTTTCAAATGAGACGTGTCCATTTTCACATGTAAGAATACCTTTAAAACTTAACGCACACATAATTCTGTAAAAAACAACTCTCGCGCTCCACATATAATTTAATAAGTGCAATTAACAATTTAGTAAACACTTAAAATTAGAAATAAAAGGTTTGCACCAGAATGATGAACTCAATTTCATAAACGAACGTCACTTTAAAATCAAAGTGCAGCTTATACAAACTAAAACATGTTTTCCCATTGTTCAAACAATTTTTCAATTTAGTTCCAAAAGTACGCCACACGGCCAACACACCCAAAGTGACTCATTTTGATTTAAAATCTACATTTAATGACACAAACACCTCAAAGAACTTGAAAACACACTTCGCACCTACCAAACAACCCAAAAACCTTACCAACCATATTCCGCATCTCAAACGTCACTTAGTTAAACAATTGCTCAATTAATAAAACATCACATATGAATACCACAAGGCCTCAATTTAAAAGGCCCAAATTTTAAATGGAAGAACTATTTAAAAATCAATTTCACATTCCAACGCTTTTGAAACCTCATACGCACCCCTAAAAGATACTCAAGGTTAATAATAAAAATTCACACATCGAAAATAGTTTACCTTATATTGAAAAGCTCAGTTTAATATCACTCATACCTCGAGCGTTCTTGATAACACAATTTGCACACCCTAAACAATTAACTATAACGCGTCTAAACATTCCAACAACACAACGCACAAGAAAATGTCGACATTTAATTAACAACAACTCAAATTCATCAATATGCATATCCAATCACGTCCAAAAACAAAATTCGCATCACTCAATTTATAAATTAGAACACATTATAATTTAATTAAGGAGAAATTTAAATCATCTAAAGATGGTATGGCATGGAACCACCTACATTTAACCAAGAATCTTCCACAGAATGTGCGAAATCACCCTTGCACCTCGTCTGCACCTCAAGCAACCACAAATTGACCCTAAATCAAGCATTGGAACCATAAAAATCTAATTAGAACCCTAAATTCGTACCTTATTCCAACTGAACGACCATGAACTCTAGATGAAAAAAATGAATAAAAGAACTCAACTGGAGAGGAACCGCTCATGCGGAAGGAGGGAAAGCCGCCGGTGTGGGAGCCGGAACCAGCGAGGCTGCTGACCGGAGAAGAAGAGGGGCTGCCGGCCTTGGGGTGCGGCGGATCAACGCGATGCCAGGGCGGGAGCCAGGGAGGTAGCCGGTGAAGAGGGAGAGGGTGTGGCCTTGGTGAGCGGAAGGCAGAAGGTGAGGAGGGAGGGGGCGCAGCGCCACCGAAGGGGGAAAGGGGAGGCTGGTCCGACGAGAGGAGGAGCGTCGCGCCTAGGGTTTCCAGGGGAAGAAGAAAAAAAATGGAAAGGAGATGGGGGAGGGGCCCGACAAGAATGAGTGAGGGGAGGGAGAGAAAAAATAATAATAATAAAAGAGAACAAAACAAGTAAAAAAAGAAGAAGTAGAAATAGAATAATACCTATAGTAATAATAATAAATAAATAAGAAATAAAAGAAATAAAAGAAATATGTGGTATGATAAAAAAAAATTGCAATAATATCACATAATATTAACCATAGTATTTATTAACCCCAAACAATATATTTTTTCTTCATTAAAAACAATTTCTTATAGTTTACTAAACTTCTTATTTCAATTTTATTTCTATTGCATTATTTATTTCTTTTTCAGTATTCCGCTATGTTTCAACACATTTGAAAGCCGGCCAGACCATGCGGATCTCAAAACCAGGCCTTGCTCGTACGTCCGGTGACGCAGAACCCACTCATAATTATAATTATAATTATAATTATAATAATAACAGTAATAATAATAATAATAATAACATAATAAAACCAATTGTAAACTATACAATAATCTACTTTATAAAATGCTGATAATAAAAATGATACTCACTTAAATTATTATTCAAGATAATGATAATAATATTTTATGTGACATTAATAATAATATTATTATTAAAACCATTCTTAATTCATCTCATTTCGTTAATCGAACATCGGAAAGGCATGTAGTGACCAGGAAGAGTTGTCTGACAACCCAAGCGAGGCCGCACGACTTCGACCGCAGTGCACTGGGCGCAGTCGAGGCCAAAACAGACATTTTAAGATAAGAATTCAAAATTTTAACTCGGGATTCAACCCTAACCACCCGAGGCTCAAGAAAAAATGATAAAATAAATAATGTAAAAGATGCGAGTGTGACATGGATGCATATATCATCATGACCCACCTTCGAGATCTCTATCAAGAAAATGTGAGATAAGAGTGAAAAGTGAAATAAAATTATTTGTTTAAAAAACATTTGGTGAGTATATTCTTGTTGGGAATAATTTGAGAAAGATTATAGGTTATAATAAATGTTGAGACATCACAGGTAATAAATATTTTGGAGGAATGTATATAGATCTCATACATCCATCACTGCCCAAGAAAATCTCTATTTTTATAATTAATGAAAACATGAAAAAAATGAGAATGGTATTTTAGAAATTCATACATTGATTATCAATGTGGATATAAAAAATGAGGCCTAATAAACTTGTGATCCTTATGGTGAACCGAATGAATAATTACAAGTCAGAGGGGACTAATACCTTTAAATAGTACATATATATCAAGATCTATCCTACCAATAATATGATGTTATAGAGGGGGGTCATAGAAAATGAGGTTGAATTTTTTGGGTGTGGCATGATAGGACACTAGAAAAGAAACTACACATAGAATCTAGGGGAAGAAAATGATGGGTTCAATATAAAGTTTAATATTTCAATTTCAAAAAATTAAGAATTAAATACATTGTCGGGTTCTCAAATCTATATCAACATTTAAGTAACATATATATTTTTAAATATTTATAATGGATAGGTGGATGTAAATTATTTTAATGGATCATGGATAGGTGACCTAGACATTGGTGAATACCACCTTTCATTTAAAAAATGAATGATTTTTGTTGTTATAGATTTTTATATATTAACTACAGTTACCAAGAACCTAATTTTTGAATCATGCGTAGATACATATGGGTTTATTTTAAATTCTAGAAATAAAATTTTTGTCTTTTCTTTGGAATATAAATGTTATGGTACAACACATTTAAAAAACTATATTTATGTACTAAATTATAAAACCCATGTGTTGTAAATTGATAAATAATCATATTCACATGACTAATATGACATCCAACAATAGAAAAACTATCATGTTCATGTAAATTTGATGTGTTTGAAAAAACAGCTTTCGAAATTATTTTTTACACTCTTATTAGAAACAATCACATTCAAGATGGTATGTTCGTTTAGAAGCAAAAAAAGGCAAACCACCCTTTGGTGGATAGGGTTAAAGTGCCAATAAGATTCCATGATTTATTCACACTGAATTTTGTGGGCCATTTATATTAGAATCTATAGGTGGATATTACTACTTAATACCTTTTACTAATTAATTGGGTGGATTTGAATATATTTACTTGATGATATAAAATTATGATTCCCTATATAATATCTATGAATTCAATAATGAAGTAGATAATCAAAGAGGTACGAAGGTATCAAATCTTATATCAGATAGTGGTTATAAATATCATACGCAGTAGTTTATCAATATATTATAGGAATTCTGGAGTCTATCTCAACTGAATCCTCATAAAAAATCATAGTGAAATGGTGTTAGTGAAAGTATTAACCATAACTTTTGGACATTATAATGTCGATAATGAGTCGCACATATCATCTAGTATCCTTTTGGGGATATGATTAACTAACTATAGAATACATATTAAAATGTGTACCAACTAATGATGAAAATTGAATCCCCATCAACCTACGGAGTGAAAATAAAACTATTTTTCAATACAGATGTATGGGTTTGTGAGGAATTTTTTAATTCCTTCTTAATTAAAATACTATCACCCTGAGGTAAAAAGTGTATCATTAGAGGTCATCCCATAAAAAAGGATACTACCTATACAACACATCATAAATGAATGTTAATGTCTCCCTACAATACATCATTATTGTGGGGGGATAACGTCCTCAAATTAGATATTGGGATGAATATTTACTTCAATTAAAATAGTGCTCAGTATACAAAAGAGTTGGTATAGTAAAATATTTCATTGGACCCCATGGACCATGTAGTTATAAAAATAGAAATAATTACTAGGTTCCATCATGAGGTCAGAGAACCAAATAGATATGGTTTTATAGTCATAGATTATGGTGAATTGTTATTGGTTGATAAATATGAGCCACTATACTTTAAGGAATAGGTATAAAAATAAGAACCTACAAAATAGAATGATGCCATGAATTCGGAAATATATTACATGTATTAGAACCATGTTTAGTTCTGGTCGATGTACCAATTTAAGTAATCTTTGTTGGATAGAGATGTGTATTCTAGATGAAACTAGGAATGTAAATGAATGTAAAAACCAACAATGAAATTCTAATGGATAATGGTTTTGAAAAGAATAACGCGATGGAAAATGATAAATACTTTTCCTGAGTTTCCATGTTTTAATCCTTCATAATTGACCATTATATAACATCATACCCTGATTATTAGATTTGGTAGATGGTTGTAAAAAATACATACCTTAATTAGAACATTCAAAAATATTTCTCTATTACACAACAAATATAATTTGTAACTTCATTTTTTTAAATGATTTTCATTTTGAAGAGATTCATTTATGTATTGATATAATCATTTTGGTAATTGAACATTTGATGTGATTAATCAAAAATTAAACTTTGGTTTAATTATTAATTAATTTCATCTATGTTTCCACAATATGTTTAGTAGGAATTTGGTTATTATCCAAGATGTACATGTTGATTTCATATTAATTATTGGAAATGTAATACCAATCAAAATATCTACTTAGGACAGGTTAATCAAGTATTTCTACAGAAAGGGAATAGGTGAATAAGCCAACATTAAAGTGTTTATGATTATTCATAACAGATATAAGTGGATGATCGGACTAATTGAAAGAACATATGTTGACCAGATAATAAATAGGTTTAGTATGTAACAATCCAAGTAAGGATTGGATCTAGTGTCACATGGTTTACATATTTCAATGAAAATGTGTCCACATACACAACATGAGAATGATTCATTGAGTAATATCCAAAACACTTTAGCAATAGGATCAATTATGTATGTATTCCTATATACTAGGATGTATGTTTTTTAGGTATTTAGCATGGTTATAAGATATCAATAATATTTATGATAACCCCATTGTGCTACATTAATAGATATTCTTAATTATCTAAGAAGAACTAAGGATATGTTCATAGTGTATAAAAAGACGATAAACTAGTCATCAGGGGTTATAATGATGCTTGTTTTTTGACAAAGTAGAATGATCTTAAGTTGTAGTCAGGATTGGTTTTCAATCTCAACAGCGGATCTGCAAGATAAAAAGTTCAAATAATATTGTTGTCACATATTCTCCAATTTATTCCCCATATATAGAATCTTTTGATGTATCTAAGGAATCTATTTGGATTCAACCCATTGTTTATGAGCTTGATGTTGTATCTAAAAATAAATATTGTATCATATAATATTTGGATAATACAATAGTAGTGGCTCTCAAAAAATAGACATGGTCATAGTGGCGGACAATGCATGTACTATAGAAGTATCACCTCTTTAGGGGGTTTTTTATCAATGGAGTTCATATAAAGTTAGCATAGTACCAATTGAACATAATTCATTGGACACCATGGATAAATTACTATCTTAGGTGAATCATGAGTATCATGCCAGATCTAGGAGACTAATGGTTATTAATATTTGTCACTAGTGATAATTGGTGTTTGATTGAGTTGGATTCACAGAACCAAATTCAATGTAATTTATGATAAAAATAATTCTAATTTTCGAATATTAATAAAAAATTCATCACATCATTATATTTATTTTTAGTAACATTTTATTTGATAATATCACTAGAGTTTCTATCAAAATAAAATGTCATAGAAGTTCCATGACATGGTGAGAACTCTGAAGTGTTATGAAGCCATTCATAAATATATCTTCTATAAATTGATTATTTCATTTGAGTTACACAAATGATATAAGGTATAATTGTAAAAGACAACTATTTCTATGAGAAACCTTCCCATGGTGTACACCCTTGGTAATATCTAGTATGATATTATGGTAATGATACATTCTATTAAACAAATCCACATTTATATGTGTCATTGGATGTTACTATCAATTGGTGACTACATTAGTCCATAAAAATATGATTAGTATTAATGAGTATTACGAGTCATTTAATTCATATTGATGAAAACCATGAAGAACGATGTTCAAATTAAGGTAGGATATGTTGGGTGCACCATAAATAATATTGAATTAATGAATAATGCGAGAAAGGATAAATACCATCAAATATATAACAAAATTTAATATCTTAGTTCCATTTATGTAAATGATATAGCCTAAATAAATGCTTGGCCATAGTTTTCTATAAGAAAATTAAATTTCTGGAATGTTAAAAAAGGAGACATTGATCACACAAGATAATGGATCCAACATGAAAATAGTTTGATTTGATATTTTGTTATAAAAGGATTACATTTCACAATAAGGGTCTATATGAGATATTATATCATATTGGAATGAGATTCATTCCCTATTGGTATCAAGGAATGTTTTTATATGATACACATGGACTTTAGGGTTCTTTTCCTAATACTACTAAGAAACAGGAATAGAGTGGGACACGCTAAGTGTATTAAGAATCTCAATGAAATAATATATTATAATGTATTATTTATCATGTTTAATAAATATTATTACTGCATGTGTTTTATAATTTTTTATTTTTTATTAATCACATTTATTTTTTAAACATTCTTTATGAGAATTTAATGTTAGCAGCATAATTAAAAAATAATTACATTCTAATTTGAAAATAAAATATATATTAATATATATTTTTATAATGTAGTAATATTTCATTTATAAATAAATATAAATTATTCATGATCTGATAAATATTATGGAGAAATGAAAAATTGTGATTTTAAGACTGCTGAAAAAATAATAAATAATGAATTCTATTTGATCATTAAACATTTAATTTTAATTCTGAATTTTATCTCATGTCATGGAATAATGTTTTTATTATTTTTGTTGGACATATAGTTTAACTATGATAAAATAAATAATTAATAACACTTTTGAAATTATTTAATTTTATCTCTAGATATATATAAACCTATTTATGTTATTTTTATTAATTGAACTATTCATTTTTCTGGAATGTGTACAATATACTAATATCTTTCACATAAACCCCTTAGATAACTTTTCTCCAAGATAAATCTTAAAAATGGACATACATATTCCTATATTAGATCAAGGAGAACACATTATAATAAATTCATATATAAATTACAGTAATATGATGAATGTGAAAGGATATTTCGTGCATGAACCCCGAGATTCATTCAAAAATTTAAAGATATTGGTGTAACATGAGTGGATCACTAAAAGAGGGAGTCTAATATTCATTCCACGAAATAAATGATTGTTCATTGATGATTTTTTTCTAGATCCATCAATGAAGAAAATATTCAACATAGGTAATTATTATTTAATTATACAAAATATAATTATTATTTGATCATCTTCTATCTCTATGTCTGTTGTGTTTAATGTTTTCTGTCATCTATGATTCAGTTCTGTTGGTCCCAACATTTCTCATCATTTATATCATATATTTCTCATTGAACATTTAAAATGTAGAGTTGGGCAATGCCTATCACATCATTTTTTTCTCCCATATATTTCATAAGATTCCCTCATGTGAATTCATCAAAAAAATTTATCATGATTTAGACACCCTTATACAATTCCAAATGGTTCTTCAAATTGTCATTTTGTATTCCATAATAAATTAATGTAATTTCATGATTATATTTCTCAAATTCTAAATTGTTTACTTAAATATTTTCTTTTTCACCTTACATCCTATGATTTTTTAAAATAAGTGGTTTATATTTTTAATAGATTTCCCACTCTTAGATACATTATTACCTTGTATTTTTCCATAACAGGTTTTTGTGTAACAATATTAATCTATCAATGATGAGAAGATGAAATACATATTGGTAATGTGTTCATTAACAGTTTTAATGCATTGTAGTTCTAATATCAAGGATGAAGCCTATGTATTCATTTTGTCCTTCTTTTTACACAATTCGTTTTAAACATATATGGGATTTGGAATGATATGAGTTAATAAATCATGTAATTACCCATGATTGATCTCTTAAATAATCCATGGGAGGGTTTTAAATTGACCCTTTGAGAATTCATCATCCCGATGATTATACATTTTATCGGGTGTGGGATAATAAATAAATGGTTGATCAAAGAAATTCATTATGGGTTTTTATTCCTAAAAATATTTTTACATATCATTATATCATATATTTATGAATGATTAATTTGGACGATACTTCATTAATGTTGGATAAAATGATGATTTTAGATTTCTAGTGAACACACAAATAGAAAGGTGAAATGATAAGATTGGTGGGGGTGAGAATATTGATGTTGGGTGAGAAAAGGATAATGTTTTCCAAGACACATACATTGGTCACAGAAAAAGGATATAATATTTGGAACCAAAAAATATTTCCCCTGCCAGTATAATCATAAACTTATGTATACGTACGGTTCAAATCCTCATGTTCCAAATCAAAAAACTAAAGACACGCACATTATATTGAGTATTGATTATAAATATTCCAAATATAACGATATTTTTAATGTGTAAAGTTGAATACTAATGTGCCTAATATAATGTACTGAATAGAATACTTAATCCTGAATATTTTTAATTGAATCAATTAAAGTAGATGAGTCGATCCACAGTTTTCACTAATGAAATATTCGATGTATTTTTTTAGAAAATATCAAATCACTAATTTATGATGTTTTGAAACAA